>LR738711.1:787508201-787519363 GCA_902687465.1 Secale cereale | reverse complement strand
CGAAGATTGGGAAATTGATAAAGGTATTGAACCCGCTATAAATTATGAACATGATTATATTGAGAGCTATGTGAAAACTGATTACTTCAATACTTTTTGCTCTAAGATTGGTCTTGATTCCCATCTAGTGATTGATTTGTGTAAGAATTTTGCCTCTCACGTTGATTCTTTTAAAAAGAAGAGAGACCAGCACCATGAACCTTTTAAAGAGTCACCTATTGATATTTATGTTGCTGACCCTATTTTGCCTGCAGTTATATATGAAAAGCCTCCTTTTCCCGCAAGGATAAAGGAGCACTCTCTTGTGACAGGCATAATAAATAAAAGTGAGAGAAGAGCTGATGAGCCTGAGGACCAGATCAGAGTCGATCCTCAAGTTGCATTGATTAAAGACCTTGCTACTAATGATGTTTTGGATTCCAATATAAATTTTTGTGCTGTTTCCACTAACCTTGTCACAGCCAAGAATAAAGGCCCAATTTCAGGTACTCCAGTGGTATCTGTTAAAATAGGAGATCACAATTATTATGGGCTATGCGATTTGGGATCGAGTGCAAGTGCTATCCCCTATTCACTTTATGAAGCGATCATCGGTGAGATTTCCCCTTGTGAACTTGAAGAAGTTGATGTTACCATTCATCTTGCAAACAGAACAACTATCTCTCCTATCGGAATTGTGATAAACGTTGAAGTCCTATGTGGAAAGGTAAAATAACCTATCGACTTTCTAGTACTTGGTTCAGAGAGGGACAATTTTTGTCCAATTATTTTTGGTAGACCTTTTCTTAGAACTTGTGGAGCTATAATAGATTGCAAGGAAGGTAAAGTTTCTGTTGAATTCGATGGTGAGCCATATGAATTTAATTTTTCTAAGTTCTCTAAGCAGCCTCGTGGTACTGATTTACCCAGTGATGATAAAATTATTGAAAGTATTGCCTCTATTGCTATTCCCCCTAATGATCCTTTGCAGCAATACATGGAGGACCACGAGAATGATTTGCATATGCAGGAAATAAATGAACTAGATGAAATATTCTTGAGGCAGCCTGCTATCCTGAAGCACAACCTTCCGGTTGAACCTTTGGGAATTTTATCAAAACCGAAGGAAGACCCGGTGTTCGATCTTAAACCTCTTCCCGATACGCCCAAGTATGCTTATTTAGATGAAAAGAAAGTATATCCTGTTATTATCAATTCTAACCTTTCAGGATATGAAGAAGAGCGATTATTGGAAGTACTTCGTAAACACCGAGGCGCAATTGGCTATACCCTTGATGACCTTAAGGGGATTAGTCCATCTATCTGTCAACATACTATCAACCTTGAGCCTGATGCTAAACCAGTTGTTGATCATCAACGACGGTTGAACCCGAAAATGATGGATGTCGTGAGAACTGAGATTCTCAAGCTTCTAGCCGCAGGTATTATCTACCCTATAGCTGATAGTAAGTGGGTAAGTCCGGTACATTGTGTTCCTAAGAAAGGAGGTACAACTGTGGTTCCTAATGATAAAAATGAACTAATACCTCAGAGAATTATTATTGGATATAGAATGTGTATTGATTACAGGAAGTTGAACAAGGCAACCAGGAAGGATCACTACCCGTTGCCGTTCATCGACCAAATGCTTGAAAGGTTATCCAAAAACACCCACTTTTGTTATCTCGATGGTTATTCTGGCTTCTCTCAAATTCATGTTAACACTGCCGATCAAGAGAAGACCACTTTTACTTGTCCCTTTGGTACTTATGCTTACAGGCGTATGCCTTTTGGTTTATGTAATGCCCCTGCTACTTTTCAAAGGTGTATGTCTGCTATCTTTCATGGTTTCTGCGGGGATATTATGGAAGTCTTCATGGACGATTTCTCCGTCTATGGAACTTCTTTTGACCATTGTCTTCACAACCTTAATAAAGTTTTGCAGAGATGCGAGGAGACAAATTTGGTACTCAACTGGGAGAAGTGCCACTTCATGGTTAATGAAGGAATTGTTCTTGGTCACAAGATTTCTGAAAGGGGAATTGAAGTGGACAAGGCCAAGATCGAAGCTATTGAGAGGATGCCCTATCCAAGGGACATCAAAGGTATTCGCAGTTTTCTCGGTCATGCAGGTTTTTATAGAAGATTTATTAAAGACTTTTCTAAAACCTCGAGACCCCTCACTAATCTTCTCCAGAAGGACGTTCCTTTTGTATTTGATGAAAATTGTAAGGAAGCTTTTGAAGTCCTTAAGAAAGCTTTAATAACCGCTCCTATAGTACAACCGCCTGACTGGAATTTACCCTTTGAGATTATGTGTGATGCTAGTGATTTTGCTGTTGGAGCTGTTTTAGGACAAAGAGTTGATAAGAAATTGAATGTTATACATTATGCTAGCAAAACCCTTGATAGTGCTCAAAGAAATTATGCTACTACTGAGAAGGAATTCTTAGCTGTAGTATTTGCCTGTGATAAGTTTAGGCAGTATATTGTTGATTCCAAAGTTATTATTCATACTGATCATGTTGCCATTAAGTATCTTATGACAAAGAAGGATGCCAAGCCAAGGCTTATCAGGTGGGTACTCCTCCTTCAAGAATTTGATTTGCAGATTGTTGATAGGAAAGGAGAAGACAATCCAGTGGCGGACAATCTTTCAAGGATGGAAGATATACCGCATGATCCCATCCCAGTCAACGATAGTTTTCCAGACGAGCAACTTGCCATTGTAAAAGTACAATCTCTTTCCGATCCTTGGTATGCAGATTATGCTAATTTTATTGTTGCAAAGTATTTGCCTCCAGGTTTAACACTTCAGCAAAGGAAGAAGTTCTTTCATGATTTGAGGCACTACTTTTGGGATGACCCACATCTTTTCAAAGAAGGTCCCGACGGGATCCTGAGAAGATGTATACCAGAACATGAGCAGAAGGACATTCTCAGACGATGTCATGATAGTCCCTATGGAGGACATCATGCCGGTGAGAGGACTGCACATAAGGTTCTTCAATCAGGTTTTTATTGGCCCACTCTCTTTAAAGATGCTAGAAATTATGTTTTAGCCTGTGATAAATGTCAGAGAGTTGGTAACATTAGTAGAAGGAATGAGATGCCTATGAATTACTCACTAGTGATTGAACCTTTTGATTGTTGGGGTTTTGATTTTATGGGTCCTTTTCCTTCTTCACACAAGTACACTCACATTTTAGTAGCTGTTGATTATGTGACCAAGTGGGTTGAAGCAATCCCCACTGAAAGTGCTGATCACAAAATATCTTTGAAAATGCTTAAAGATGTAATTTTTCCTAGGTTTGGTGTACCAAGGTATCTCATGACTGATGGGGGATAACACTTCACGCACGGAGCTTTTAGAAAAGCTTTGGCTAAATACGATGTTAATCATAGAATTGCTTCACCATATCATCCTCAAACTAGTGGGCAAGTTGAGCTCACCAATAGAGAGATTATGTTGATCTTGCAGAAAAGAGTAAACAGAAATAGAAAGGACTGGTCAAATAAGTTAGGAGATGCTTTATGGGCATATAGAACTTCTTACAAAAACCCCATGGGCATGTCCCCCTATAAGATGGTGTATGGCAAGGCTTGCCATTTGCCATTAGAGTTAGAGCACAAAGCTTTCTGGGCTGTTAGAGAGCTTAATGCTGACCCAAAATTAGCTGGTGAGAAGCGTCTCATGAACTTGACTTCTCTAGATGAATGGAGGAGTGAAGCTTACGAGAGCGCTAAAATGTTCAAGGAAAAGGTAAAAAGGTGGCATGATAGGAAGATTCTGAAACGTGAATTTAATGTTGGCGATAAAGTTTTGTTGTTTAGATCCCGTTTCAGGTTTTCTCCAGGTAAACTACTTTCCAGGTGGGAAGGACCATTTCATATTGAAGAAGTTTATCGGTCTGGTGCAATTAAGATTAACAATTTTGAAGGACCAAACCTCAAGTTGTGAATGGGCAAAGACTTAAACATTACATAGCAGGAGACCCTGTCAATGTTGATGTGAATATAATATACACAACAACTCACGAAGAACATGTTGCAACCCTGTTTCAGACGCCAGCAGAAGCAGAATAAAGAAAAGGTATGTAGTACGGTAAGGGAACATCGCAAACTATCATAAAAGTTCCGTATTACGAGTTTTTGCAAAATTAGTAAAATTCTGAGCCGAAGTGGAGTCGGAGACGAGCTCCAGGGGGTCCAGGCGCCCCCCTGGCGCCCCCCACCTCCTGGCCGCGCCGCCAGGGCGCCTGGACACCCGGGAGTCCGCCTCCGACCCCGCTTTGGTCCGTTACCTTCCTTTCTGTGCATAAATTTTTCCTATATATTTTCCCGGATTGTTCCGGCAACGTATCTTGCGATTTCGCGTGTTTTCTTTTCGATCTGTTTCTGCCAGGGAATCTTTCAGCTAAATTTAGGTGCCATGGCTTCTCCAAGTTCCCCCAAGGACGAGTTCGTCGTCAACGTCATCAACCCTTACCTCGCTGAGGTGAAGAAGCACCCTCAGGTTGTTCGGATGGAGGACGGTATCCTTCATCAAGAAGATCTGAAGGGACCTATCAAGGAGGAGAGCGTCCAGGCCAGGCTGGAAGAAGTGGAGCAAGAAGTCTTCGAGTACAAGAAGATGATCGAGCGTGGTGTTGAAGCTAACTTTGACATCATCAACGAGCTGAAGAACTACTTCCTGAAGGAGATGAAGGAGATGTGGAAAAGCATCACCGCGTCTGAAGAAAGAATTATAGAGCTCCAAGGGCAAATTAATGATCTACATAACCAGAACTGTGAGTATGAACTAAGGTTTATGCGCATGAGTTTGGGTGCTGAATGCAGGATTCAGGAGACGAGCTTCTCATATGAGACTGGAGAACCCCTTCCATGGAAGCGTTTCGCCAAGGACTACGTGATCAACGCCAACAAGGATGATGAGTGAAATCCCCTTGGGTAACGGCATTCCCTTGGCTTGTTCCAAGCTTGGGGGAGTGCCTGGTATCTTTATCTTTACCTTTTGTCTTTTAGAGTCAAGTAGAGTCGTATCATGTCTAGGGAGGTTATTATATGAGATAGGTGTGTGCATTGAGGTCTATCGCTCCTTCGGTGAAGAATTGTATCCGTGAGTGTGGAGTCGTCCATGATGGAATATTAATGAGAAGTTTATTGGTTCCTTTTGCTGCACTCGGTATTCTCTTCACACAATCGACCTTATATGATGATTCTTATGGGGAGTATTGACCTTATGTCAGGTATGGCTGTGAAAACTTTATTTAATCTTGGCCAACATAGCTTTGGTCATAACAACAAGCATGATTTTCTTAAAGTATCAACATAGCCGAAACCTTTATGTTATTATGCTTGAAGTGTTATGCTGACAAGGAAGACAACTTGATGTGTTATGCTTATTTCAATGTTCATGCTTTATATTGCTTTGCATCTTAGTCATCATCAGTTGTCTGCTCTCTCAAAACCTTTGCTAGCCTAACTCTGTACTAAGCGGTTTTCTGCTTGTGCATCACTAGTAGAAAACAGGGCATTGGTCCAGCCCATTAGCCCCGGTTCAATCTAGAACCGGGACCAATGGGGGTACTGGACCCGGTTCGTTAGCCCAGGGGGCCGGCCGGGCCACGTGGGCCATTGGTCCCGGTTCGTCTGGACCTATTGGTCCCGGTTGGAGCTAAAAACCGGGACCAATGGTTCTTGCTCCTGGCCCACCACTATTGGTCCCGGTTGGTTTTATGAACCGGGACCAAAGGCACCCCTTTAGCCCCGGTTTGTAGAACCAACCGGGACCAGTGAGTTGCCTATATAAACCCCCTCACTCAAGAGCAGAGCTCACTGCTCTGTTTTTTTTCTGGCCGAGGGGGAGAGGGGTTAGTGGTGCTCTAGCTCACCTCCTATGCACACAACGTGTTCGGTGGAATGCCCGAGCCACACTAGTTAAGCTTTTCTCCTCTCGAAGCTCTATTTTCTCCGAAATTTGTCTAGGTTTAGCGGTCCGTCACGTCCCGTCCCCGTCTTCGCCGCCGTCGATCGCCCCCGCCGATCTCGTCACCGGCACCACCGTGGTGAGCCTCTTGTTATGTCCATGCTTTTCTTACTTTTATTATTGCTTTAGATAGATATTTGTCTAATTTTCTTACGTTTATTATTGCTTGTTATTATATAGTGCGATGGTTTTGATATCCGCCCACGTGGGCCCTCGTCCGGTCTACGATTCGGATGTGGTATATTATCTTTAATTTATAACTATTTGTTTTAGTGCTTATGATAGTTATGCCGACCAACCTGACATGCATAGATGTTCTATTATGTCTAGGAGGTAGTTGAACCGGAAATTCCAACCGACCCTCTTGTGGAGAGGTTAAATTTAGTTGAAGAGGAAAACATTTCGTTAAAGAAAAAATTGGAATAAATGGAGGAGGAGAAGATGGAATTGGAGTTGCATGTTGCGGAAGTTATCGATGATCACAAGATCAAGATGGACCCTATTGTCGAGAGGTTAAATTTAGTTGAAGAAGAAAACAAATTCTTGAAGGAAAAAATAAAAAAAATTGTGGACGAGAAGATGATATTGGAGTTGCATGTTGCGGATGTCGTCGATGATCACAAGATCAAGATGGATGCAATGCGGTTGAAGATTAAAAAGATTAGAAAATATGCCATTCATACCGAGGCTTGGTATCATTATGCCGTTGGATCAATTGTTACCTTGGTTGCGATTATGATAGCATTTGTTTTCGCGTTGAAATGTTTTACATAGTTTCGATGTGTATGGAGAGCTATATGTTGTTAGATGAGAACTATATATGTATGTACTTTGGTTTTAATGTGATGATGAACTTTTATCCATTTGGTCACTTAATTATCTATTTATGATATGTTCTGTAATGGTTTTTGACACACTTAATTATATATAAATGCACGCAGATGAACCGCCAATGGATGTACGGTGACAGACACACCTCCGAGTACATTAAGGGCGTGCGTGAGTTTCTAAATGCGGCAGAGGCAAACAAGCAGAATGGTTTTATGTGTTGTCCATGCACTAAATGTGTGAATGCGATGTCTTACTCTAACCAAAAAATCGTTCACTCCCACCTGCTTTACAAGTGTTTCATGCCACACTATAATGTTTGGACGAGGCACGGAGAAATAGGGGTTATGATGGAAGACGGCGAAGAAGAAGAGTACGATGACAACTATGTGCCCCCTGAATACGGTGATGCTGCAATGGGGGGAGCTGGTGAAGATCAAGAGGAACCAGACGATGTGCCCAATGATGCTGCAACGGGTGAAGCTGCTGAAGATCAAGAGGAACCAAATGATGATCTTCGCCGGGTCATTGTCGATGCAAGGACACAATGCGAAAGTCAAAAGGAGAAGCTGAAGTTCGATCGCATGTTAGAGGATCACAAAAAAGGGTTGTACCCCAATTGCGAAGATGGCAACACAAAGCTCGATACCGTACTGGAATTGCTGCGGTGGAAGGCAGAGAATGCTGTGGCTGACAAAGGATTTGAGAAGCTACTGAAAATTTTGAAGAAGAAGCTTCCGAAGGATAACAAATTGCCCGACAGTACGTACGCAGCAAAGAAGGTCGTATGCCCTCTAGGATTGGAGGTGCAGAAGATACATGCATGCCCTAATGACTGCATCCTCTACCGCGGTGCATACAACGATCTGAACGCATGCCCGGTATGCGGTGCATTGCGGTATAAGATCAGACGAGATGACCCTGGTGATGTTGATGGCGAGCCCGCCAGGAAGAGGGTTCCTGCGAAGGTGATGTGGTATGCTCCTATAATACCACGGTTGAAATGTTTGTTTAGAAACAGAGAGCATGCCAAGTTGATGCGATGGCACAGTGAGGACCGTAAGAAAGACGGGAAGTTGAGAGCACCCGCTGACGGGTCGCAATGGAGAAAAATCGAGAGAAAGTACTGGGAGGAGTTTGCAAAGGACGCAAGGAACGTATGGTTTGCTTTAAGCGCGGATGGCATTAATCCTTTCGGGGAGCAGAGCAGCAATCACAGCACCTGGCCCGTGACTCTATATATGTATAACCTTCCTCCTTGGATGTGCATGAAGCGGAAGTTCATTATGATGCCAGTTCTCATCCAAGGCCCTAAGCAACCCGGCAACGACATTGATGTGTACCTAAGGCCATTAGTTGAAGAACTTTTACAGCTGTGGAATGGAAACGGTGTACGTGCGTGGGATGAGCACAAACAGGAGGAATTTGACCTAAAGGCATTGCTATTCGTGACCATCAACGATTGGCCCGCTCTCAGTAACCTTTCAGGACAGACAAACAAAGGATACCACGCATGCACGCACTGTTTAGATGACACTGAAAGTATATACCTGGACAAGTGCAGGAAGAATGTGTACCTGGGCCATCGTCGATTTCTTCCGACCAACCATCAATGTCGAAAGAAAGGCATGCATTTCAAAGGCGAGGCAGATCACCGGAAGAAGCCCGCCATGCGTACCGGTGATCACGTACTTGCTATGGTCAATGATTTACACGTAATCTTTGGAAAGGGCCCCGGCGCACTAGCTGTTCCGAATGACGATGAGGGACACGCACCCATGTGGAAGAAGAAATCTATATTTTGGGACCTACCCTACTGGAAAGACCTAGAGGTCCGCTCTTCAATCGACGTGATGCACGTGACGAAGAACCTTTGCGTGAACCTGCTAGGCTTCTTGGGCGTGTATGGAAAGACAAAATATACAGCTGAGGCACGGGAGGACCTGCAACGTTTGCACGAAAAAGACGGCATCCCTCCGAAGCAGTATGAAGGTCTTGCCAGCTATGCTCTTACGAAAGAAGAGAAAGAAATCTTCTTTGAATGCCTTCTCAGTATGAAGGTCCCGACTGGCTTCTCGTCGAATATAAAGGGAATAATAAATATGGCAGAGAAAAAGTTCCAGAATCTAAAGTCTCATGACTGCCATGTGATTATGACGCAACTGCTTCCGGTTGCATTGAGGGGGCTTCTACCGGAAAACGTCCGATTAGCCATTGTGAAGCTATGTGCATTCCTCAATGCAATCTCTCAGAAGGTGATCGATCCAGAAATCGTACCAAGGCTAAGGAGTGATGTGGCGCAATGTCTTGTCAGTTTCGAGCTTGTGTTCCCACCATCCTTCTTCAATATCATGACACACGTCCTAGTTCATCTAGTCGACGAGATTGTCATTCTGGGGCCCGTATTTCTACACAATATGTTCCCCTTTGAGAGGTTCATGGGAGTCCTAAAGAAATATGTCCGTAACCACGGAAGGCCAGAAGGAAGCATCTCCATGGGCCATCAAACAGAGGATGTCATCGGGTTTTGTGTTGACTTCATTCCTGGCCTTAATAAGATAGGTCTCCCTAAATCGCGGTACGAGGGGAGACTGACTGGAAAAGGCACGCTTGGAAGGGACTCAATAATATGCAGGGACGGATATTCTTGGTCTCAAGCACACTACACAGTTCTACAGAACTCTACATTGGTGACCCCGTATGTCGATGAACACAAGAACAGTCTGCGCTCCAAACACCCGGAGCAGTGCGACGACTGGATTACACGTGAACACATCAGGACTTTCAGCAGTTGGTTGGAAACACGTCTCAGAGGTGACAACACTGTTTGTGATGAGTTGTACTTGTTGTCCAGGGGACCATCTTCGACTGTATTGATTTACAAAGGATACGAGATAAATGGGAATACATTTTACACGATTGTCCAAGATCAAAAGAGCACCAACCAAAACAGCGGTGTCCGCTTTGATGCAACAACCGAGAGGGGAAAGGACACATATTATGGTTACATAGTGGACATATGGGAACTTGACTACGGACATGATTTTAAGGTCCCTTTGTTTAAGTGTAAATGGGTCAATCTGTCAGGAGGCGGGGTACAGGTAGACCCACAGTACGGAATGACAACAGTGGATCTGAAAAATCTTGGATACACTGACGAACCGTTTGTCCTAGCCAATGATGTGGCACAGGTTATCTATGTGAAGGACCTGTCTACCAGACCGAGAAAAAGAAAAGATAAGGAAGCGAATACATCATACGATGAGCCAAAGCGCCACATAGTTCTTTTAGGAAAAAGGGACATCCTGGGAGTGGAGGGCAAGACAGACATGTCTGAAGATTATGAAAAGTTTCATGAAATTCCTCCCTTCAAAGTCAAGGCTGACCCAAGCATCCTGATAAACGATGAAGATTATCCATGGTTACGGCGCAATAAGCAAATGACACAAGCGAAGAAAAAGTGAAGAGTTTTTTCCGCAACTATTATGATGATACCATGCCAACTTTGTAACAAACGAGTATGATACCATTGTCAGTTTGTACTATTCAAATTTGCACTAACAGAAAGTTTGTAATTGGTTTTACCAGAAAGAATTAAAAAATAAAACAAAAAACAAAAGAAAATAAATAATGCAGAAAACAAAAAAAACTTGCAAAAGAATAAAAAATAGCAACAATAAGTATTTCATTGTAAGTAGAAACAAAATAAAATAAATAAAGCAACAAAGAAAACAAATAATTTCAAATTTAAACTATTCAAATTTGAATACTACTTGCACTAACAGAAAGTTTGTAATTGGTTTTACCAGAAAGAATTAAAAAATAAAGCAAAAAACAAAAGAAAATAAATAATGCAGAAAACAAAACTAAAAAACTTGAAAAAAAATAGCAACAATAAGTATTTTTTTGTAAGTAGAAACAAAATCAAATAAATAAAGCAACAAAGAAAACAAATAAATAAAAATAGCAACAGTAAGTATTTTGTTGAAAGTAGAAACAAAACTAAAAAATAAAGCAACAAAGAAAAAAAAAATATGCCACCTGCTGGGCCCACACGGCCTGAATACGACTAGAAACCCAACTATGGGCCAGGATTCAGGCCCGTAGAAAGCCCAGCAAGCCCACAGGCAAAGCAGTGTCAGTTTAGGCCCTTAGGCCTGCAGTTCAGAGGAGTTCGAGAGGAGAGAGGCAGCGGGGCTTATAAACTGGTGCTGCTCTCTCTCAACTAGCGAGGTGGGACTAAACTTCCCACCGCACCACGGCAAGGCCTTTAGTCCCGGTTGGTGGCAGCAACCGGGACTAAAGGGTAGCATTAGTCCCGGTTGGTGGCTGAAACCGGGACTAATACCCCCCTTTAGTCCCGGTT
>LR738711.1:787493268-787503964 GCA_902687465.1 Secale cereale | reverse complement strand
GGTGCAAGAAGGAGACCGTGATGCTGGCTCCGGTGACCGAACCGAGTCTGGCCAGGAGGTATATATGTTAGTTAAGCATGTGCTGACTAGTTAATTGATTCATTCATTAACTCTCGTCTTTGTTCCTTTTTCTAGCCCTCCGGATCGAGCAAATCTTCGGTAAAGAGACGAGGAGCGAAGAAAAAGTTGAGGCCGGATGAAAAGTTTGAGATCTCAGAAATCTCGCGCTCCGGCGAGCCGATTGCACCCATCCGGACAAAGAACGCATTTGTTAATCAGTGCGGGGTTCTGGTTAGGGACAAGATCCCGATCAGCATCCATCAATGGTTAAAGCCGGCTGCAAACGACGCTCAGGTGACTTATGTCACTGATATGCAGAAAGAAGATCTTTGGACTGAGCCGAAGTCAAACTTCGTCCTACCGCGAGAGGTTGATCCGGCGAAGCCAGTTAAAGAGGAGTTAATCAAGTCTGCTGCACTTTCGAAGATGGCAGACCAATTCAGGGCATGGAAGAAAAAACTGAATAAGTTTGTCAAAGATAAAAAGACTCCAGAATTCGTGGGCATATATGAGAAGATCAAAGATGACTGGCCCGCATTTGTGGCCCATAAGAAGTCGGAAAAGAGTTAGAAGATGTCGGAGACAAACCGGATAAATGCTGCGAAGAAGATGCATCACCATCGCACGGGGTCGGGCGGCTACCTCGTAGCCCGGCCTAAGTGGGCCAAGGCTGAGAATGATCTGCTTCAGAAAGGGATCGAACCAGAGACAATGCACTGGCCAGAACGTTGCCGGACTTGGTTCTTCGGGGCTGGCGGAACCTTGGACCCTGTAACAGGGTGGTGCATTTGGACGGACAAGCAATTGGAAACACCACTCAGGAAGATGCGACAGTATATCAAAGCAGCGCATGAAGGGACGTTCATCCCCGACAGAGAGAACGACGAGCTGACAATGGCCCTCGGGAATCCTGAGCACCCTGGACGGACACGAGGCACGCCAGGCTCCCTTCCGTGGCGTGCTAGGTTTCCGGACGCAGGAGGCTACAAATGCCACGACAGGAGGAAGAAAATGGAGCAGACCGAAATCCAGGCGCTGCGGGCCAGAATACAAGCGATAGAGGAACGGGAAGCAGATTGGGAGAAAAGAATTGCCGAAGCTTCCCCCGAAGCTACCCCGCCATCTCAGCGGAGAAGCAGCGTGGCTTCCACCGAGCTGCTTCAGCCAGAGCTTGCCTTGACGGCTACTGCCAGGAATCCTGTGGATGCTATCACGCAGGCACAAAATTGCCACCTTATGGCACAGTGGATGAATCTGAAGGTCAAGGCGGCTGCTGGCTCTGTTTATCCTTCTGGACCAGACGACACTTTTCACTGCCGGCCGATTCCAGAAGGATATGCTAGGGTGATGGTCGACGAAATAACGGAGGGATTTGAGGAGCTCTAGCTTGACCACCCTACCGGTGATGGGGAGACTCGGCTGGGTTCTTCACTGAAGACTCCATGCCTATGGCGGAAGGACCTAATCAACATTCTCAACTGGACGCCTCCGCCTCCTCCTCCTCCTCCGGCGAGTCAGGGCACTCTGCCTCCTCCACCGCCTCCTCCTCCGGCGAGTGACCATCAGGGCACTCCGGCTCCTTCTCCGGCGCGTGGCGGCACTCCGCCTCCTTCGCCGCCGGCGCGCCCGAGCAGCCAGCCTGCTCCTCCTTCACCGCCTAATCAGCAAGGGGGGAAGAGACCTGCCGCCGCTCCGGCTGCTCCTGCTCCGGCGCGTAAGTAAGTAAAAAAGACAGCCGCTTCGTCTGGTCCGGCGACGTCTACCAGTGCCAGAGGCGGGAGGCGATGCAGATTCGGTCCTTCTCTCACGCCTCTAGAGAAGTTACCGTACGAGAGGTCCGATGAGGAAAACATGAAGATCGCTCAAGGCCAAGTGAAGGACTTTTTTGAAGGGTTGAAAGCACAGAGACATCCACCTCCGGAGGAGAAGATAGATAAGGTGAAAGCAAAGCGCACTCTTGCTGCCCTGAAGCAACCAGCGCAAAGTAAGCCGCAGGACAACTATGACCGCATGATCCAAAAGTCATATCAAGCAGCGAAGCGGTCGGGAAGTACTAAAAGTGATCAGAGGTTAGCAGAAGGGCGAGCTGGGAAACAAATTGCCCAGCTCGGCGAACAAGCGGACCAATCGTGCCCCCCGCTCAAGGTGTCTAGCGACATGGTCGCTAATGATCCGAGGATGGTGCCCGGTTATACCAATCTTCCAGATTACGCGTCCGACGATGTACACTATGATTTCTTGGAAGTGCAGATAGAAAGATACGAGTACAAAAAGCCTCTCATCAAAAATGAAAGATCTCTATCAACGAATATGCGAAGATTGCATGATTGGTACATGAAAATCTGCAGAGAGTCTGGGGGGAGGAATAACTTGTATTTGAGAGTTAAACCGGAGCATGACCTCGTTGGAATTGACCTGTTGCCTGTTCCATTTGAGGAGTTCTATCAATTTTTCAATCAATTGGCCCTCGATAAAACAACGGTCACCTGCTACTGTCTGTAAGTAGTACTACTTCTGTCATTAAGTCTCTCTATATAGCTGATCTTCATTGCATGTATTTATAATTATCCTCACTATATTATGCAGATTGAAGATCGTCGAATTGAAGAAAAGACAAGTAGGTGATATTGGGTTTATTAACACATACCTCATAGATGCAACTGAGGTTAAATTGTGTCCCGACGATACCGAGACCAACTTGCTACGATCGTTGGTGGTAAATGAAAACAAAGATATAATACTCTTTCCTTACAACTTCAAGTGAGTGTTAATGTCTTGTGCATATTTGGTTTCCCTTATATATCAGTCAAGTTTATAGTGATGTAATTGATGATCTCATGCATTCGTGCGCAGCTTCCACTATATTCTCTTAGAGATTAAGCTTGAGAAGGGAGTAGTAACTGTCTTCGACTCTAAACGTAAAGATCCCGAGGAGTATGCAGACATGACTCAAATGCTAGCCAGGTAAGTTAAATCGATCAATATTATCCACCATGCATATATATCAGCAACTTCATTTCTGATATCAACTAATTGTTTTCTTTGTCTGGCAGGGCTTGGAAAAAATTCACCAAAAAAGCTCCGGGACTACCGAAGAAGCTACAATTTAGATACCCGAAAGTAAGTACTATATAGTAGCATGTTCCGCGCGCGCATCTCCTATATCTTGATTCAAGCGCTAGTTTCATCAATACCAATTTGGCATTCTTGCTTATCAGTTTAATTGACCTCTATTTCTTGTAAAGTGGTTGTGGCAGGAACCCGGGAATGATTATTGTGGATACTACATTTGCGAGTCCATCCGCCACACGACCTGTGAGCAGGGCTACACTGATGAACAATTTGAAGTGCGTAAGCAATCAATAATATTCACAAATTTATAGCATCATTTCATGTATTGACCCCCTACTTCAAATTAGATGTTTCGGATGCGGGATGAACTCCTAACACCAGATCGTCTGCGAGCAATTCAAGAGGAATTGGTGGCATTCTTCCTTGAACACATGATCGCTGAAGACGGAGAATACTATGTGGACCATGCATCCATGTGTTAGGAGATTATTTTTGTAAGAGATAATTATTGTATATATGTGCCCGGTAGTGTCGGATAGATATACGAGAACTTGTTGTTCGACCAATCTCTCAGAGAAGGAGAGGTGGTCGATATTACTTCTCTCTGTATGCATATATATATATATGTTGATTATACGATCTTCTGTTCCTTCGTTTGGTTAGTAGCTAGCAGCTAGCTAGCTAGCTAGCGTGACTCTAGTCCTCTCTATATACGTATGTGTAGTATGTAGCGTCGACCAAGCACGGACATAAGAGAGAACACAATATATGAAACACCTAAATTAACCCCCAAAACCTAAAACCCCCCCTCCCCTTTCAAGAAAAACAAAAACCACAGCCACAGAAATGCTGACGCGTGGATGCCTTTTGGTCCCGGTTGGTACCACCAACCGGGACTAAAGCCCCTCCTGCCTGGACTCGGTGCACAGGCCACGTGGACACCCTTTTGCCCCGGTTCTGGATTGAACCGGGACTAAAGGGTCAGAGCATTAGTACCGACCCTCTTGTCCCGGTTCTGGAACCAGGGCTAAAAGGCCCAAATGAACCGGGGCTAAAGACCCTTTATCTACTAGTGCATCCATACCCTTAAAACCAATACCTTCCATATGAGTCCACCATACCTACCTACTCGTGGTATTCCACTACCACCTCCTAAAAGTATATAATTTATGTGTTATCCTCAAATGTTCAAAATCTTTTATTTTGTGCCTCTGTTTTAGCTCATGAGGAAGTAATAGCTAATCCATGATCTTTTTGAGTTGGACAAGCTTCACCCCGGGATTGCATGTCTAATGTGCAAACCCATAATACGAGAAGGAACTGGCAAAGAGTGCGCCCAACTCGAAAATAATATAACAAACAAACCCTCCTTCACGCTTTGTTCATGAGAAATCAGAAAACTTTGGCAGTGATTAACAAAGGAGAATAAGAGGATGTGATCGTCCTCGTGCGGGAGCCGTTCCTCGAAACTTGTCCAGCTCAAGAAGTAGTTGAGTTATCTATTAGCATTCGTTGACAAATCATGCACCTCTCAAAACTTGTTTTCATTCTGTTTGATTTGAGGATAGCACATGAGTTTTCCCTACTACCCTAGAATAGGGCCTATCTTTTAATTTTAAGTTGAGTCAGTTATTTCTACTTCCTTATATTTCTCAAAGAGAGCAGACGGTTGATGTTGATAAGGATTCATTCATATAAAGCTGCATTAAGATTTGTCATATCATATCCCTGTTGACATTATCATTCGATAAGTAAGTTGTTTGTCATGCCCAGCTAAGGCAAATATCTTCCTTTGTGTTAACACTTTCACTTCTTGCCCATTAACATGTTATTTCAAAAAGCTTCAATTGATCTCATCAAAATATAAGAGCAAAAGTTAAAACTATTTGTTGTTCTTTGACCAAAGGACATGTTTGCCATGATATAATGAGTTTCCTTAGCCCTACTTTCGAATATAAGTGTTATCACTCTTTTATAAGGGCTTTATGAATTGAAGATTGCTGTTGAGGATATTTGAGTTGGTAAAGAAACTATGATGCTTCTTGTCCGTATTCTATTTATCGACACTTCACTCTCTAAACTTGTGGACAGGTTTACCAAGTTCATATTCGCTTGGGGACAAGCGAGGTCTAAGCTTGGGGGTCTATTTTACACAGTTTGCAAACTTTCCGATGCCGAAGCAGCAGACGCAGGATTCAGCAGTAAAAAGTGGACGCTGAGTTGCTGAAGAAGAATACCTCCAAATTACCTGAAAATTGACGGGAGATATTTTTCAGACGGATCACGAAGGCACGCGAAAGGGCAACCAGAGGGGGGCCACAGGGTGCCCAGGCGCCCTGGGGGCGCGCCCCCCTGGCCGCGCCGGGGGGGGGGGCGCCTGGAGCCCCTGGCCCACCTCTGGCCGCCCCCTTTTGCATATATGCTCTCCGTTATCCAAAAACCCTAGGGACGGGGATTTTTATGGAGTTCCGCCGCCGCTCTGTGGCGGAAACCTACAGAGAAGAAAAAGCCATCTCCGGCGGGCAGATTCCGCCGGGGAGATCACCTCCGGGAAGGGGAGAACGTCGCCATCGTCATCACCATAGTCACGGGCATCATCGAGATCATCATCAACATCATCCCCAACACCAGCACCATCTCCATCTTCATCCAAATCTCATCTTACAATCGCAACTTGTGTTGTAACACGTACTACCTATCCTCTCTACTCCATCGGTGTTGATTACTACTTTGTGGTGAATGCTATTGAGTTTTGTTGGAGAAATATTATTATGTCCAGATTGTTTATCACATATTCATACCCACTGATCATGATCTCTTTTATGTCTCGTGAGTACTTACCTTAGTACTTGAGGACATGGGGAAAGTCCTGTTGTTAGTAGTCATATGCTGTTGAAGTAATATGTGTTGTTTGATACTTAAGTTGTGTTGTCATTCTACTAGTGGTGTTGTGTGAGTCGAACACCCAACACTTCACCTTATTAAGGACCTAGGAGAATACATTGTGTATAAAGAATGCTTATGGTGGGTTGCCAGAGTGACAGAAACCTGAACCCCAGTTCGCACGCTTTTGCATAAGGGAATAATGGATCCTCGATCGTATTGCTATGGTTAGGATTTTGCCTTAAATTCTATCTTGTATTTGCGGATGCTTGCAAGGTGTTTAATCATAAGAGTGCATTCATCTTAGTCTAGAGAGTGCACTAGCATAGATCCACCCACTCAACACTTATCAACACATAACATAGTATCGATACGGAATATGGCGAAAGCACATGACTACCTCTCCCGTGTGTCCTCAGGAACGCTTTAGTCTTTATAAGTTCAGTTGCTAGGCCTCTCCTTTGCTAAGAAAGGATTGGGCCACTTGTTACTCTCAGTACTTTTTACATTACTTGCTTTTACTTTCTTGTTGCTTATACCGAGAAAACCCCTAAAAGTTATCTTTCAGTGCTTGCAGTAATTTCTTGCTCAGAATCGCTTATCAATACCTTCTGCTCCTCGTTGGGTTCGACACTCTTACTTATCGAAAACACTGCAATAGATCCCTTACGGTTGTGGGTCATCTGTGGGCCGGATGTAACACCCCATATGTGATACTTTCCAATAATGGCAATAAAGCAATTCTCAATTCGATCCTTGTCCTTATCCTTGGGGGTTCTTGTCATTTGAGCTTATTTTATTTTGCATTGTCATTTAATTTTATTTTTTTGCATCCATGCATTGCTTCATCATCATGGCATCTTAGTCTTCTTAGCTTCTTACTTGTTTTGTTAGTGTTGTGAGGCCACCTTGTTGATGTTGTGTGAGTGCTGGTGCAAAGTCATGCCCTTGCCAAAACCCTAGGCCCCTCCTTCTACTTCACCTCTTCTCTTACCTCCTTTTCTTCCTTTCTTTACTTATTTTTGCAAGTGATCTAGCCATTCCATTAATGTCCAACTCCTCCCCTTTTCTCTGTTTGCTATGACATGTGCCTTCATGCAAAGCTATGCCCCATTTGGAAGTGATTTGGTTGGGTTCAAAAATGACAAGACTTTGAACCATATTCAAACTCCTTTTATTTTTCTACCTCCAAAAATGTCCAAACCAATTTTGTTAAATAGGGCATAAATCCAGGAGCATGGGGATATTTTATTTATCTCCTAACTCTTTTCCTTTGAGCCTGCACTTTTCTTTTCATTTCTGTCTGAAGAAAAATAGAAAAGAAAAGGAGATAGCAGCAGCAGCAGTGACTTGGGCCACCTCCCTCCTCCACCAGGCCCAGCCAACTCACCCGCACCCCTCAGCCCACTTCTTCCCTCCCGCAGTGGCCCAACCAGCGCCAGCGTGCTCGCAGTCGCGCCGTCCTCTTTTTCCCCCGCAGTCCCACACGTCAGTGTATCACTCCTCTTCGCCATCTTCCTCCGTCACTCTGATGCAGAGACAGAGCGCAAGCTCGCCGTCGCGCCGTGATCACGGACATTGAGGCCATGCGATCGACGCCTCCTTTTTAAACCCGAGCAACCGCAACCCTAGGTCTCCTCCTCCTTCTCCCTCTTTCCCTCACGCGCCGCCCAGGTAAGCGCTCGCCGCGCACCCGCACCTCTCGCCATGGCCGGCCCGATCCCGAGCTCGTCTCTGACGTAGAGACCTCGCCGGCCTCCTCGCCGTCATCCACGAGCAAGCGCACGCCTCCCCGAGCCGTTCTGGAGCAGATCCAGGGCCCAGGACGACAAGCCTGATGCCCACGCCGTCTGCTTCCTCTCCGTCGTCGACGAACAGCGACCGCGCCAAGATTCAGAGCCCGTCTTCCTCTTCTCCGGCGCATCTTCGTCGACACCTTCTTGTCCTAGGGTAAGGAGGTACTCCCCACTCCTCCCTGCTTCTTCTGCATCGCCTGTGGTCCTTTACTTAGGTCGCCGTAGCCATGTCTTCGTCGTGCTCTCGGTGCCCCCGTCGTTCTGAACCTGCAGCTGTCGCGCGCTTCAGCTAGTCGCCATAGGCTTGCGCTTCGCCGCTCTGGATCTGCAGCAGCTCCGCCGCATGATCCCGCACGCCCGCAGATCGTTGCCGACCCGCCTAGGCCCATGCTTGTCGCGTAGAGCTCCGCCGCCGCCGATCTGACGAGAGCTCGTCGCCATCGATGTAGTGCGTGCTAGGTGCCGCAAGGGCATGGAGTGAATGTGGCGTTCCCCCAGGAACTGCCCGCACCCCTGCGCCGTCCCTTTAGGTCGCCGGAGCAGCTCCGACGAGCCTCTGCTTTCACCTGCCGCTAGTTCCTTCAGTTAACTCTTCAAGCTATGCACCTGTGTTCTGTCAAGAACACCTCTCTAGCCTAGTGGCTAGCTCCTTCGTCAGTTAGCCGCGAGACCAGAGTTCGAATCTAGCCGGGGGCAGTGGGATTTAATCCCCCATTTTTGCCTCGCGTGAGACTGACAGGCAGGCCCCACCTGCCAGCCTCACCGCTCGTTGCACACCCACACGCGCACACAGCCGCGGCCACATCAGCGCCCTGACCCCACAGGTCAGTGGCTGCGGCTAGCTTAGGCCTGGGTCACTTTTGACCTTTTGCGCCTATTTTCTTTTCTGTTTTTCTTTTTTCTTTTTCTTTTTCTGCATATTCTTTCTTTATTTAATATCTGGTGATATATGCATCTTTTGGGGTTGAGTTATATATGAAACTTGCTCAGTTTTTCATGTAGATTATCAATATGATGTTTGTTGCCATGTTTAAAAACATTTAAATTGCTGTTTGAATTATTCTTGTATTAAATATGCTTAAACTTGTAGAAATCATAACTAAATAACTACAACTCCAAATTTAACAAACTTCATATGCATTTGGGGTGGAAAAATGTGTAGAATAATGTGGTGCTGTTGTTTTGCATGTTTAACAACCTTAAAACAGAAGTTTCTCAGATCTGTCCCAAATGCACTTAAATAATTATGGGAGTTTCTAGAAATTGTTGTAGGTTATTTCCAGCCCATTTAAATATGCTAGCATGTTGCTGTAGTCTTAGTTGCACCCTTGCCATGTTAACCAACTCCTTAAACTTGTTGGGTGCTTGTTTGATTAATCCACATAACCTTGTTAGTTTTGTTCTTTTGCTTGTTTTCTTTCATGTGAGTGATCTTGTTTGCTATGATGCTATTGCACTCTTGTGTCCCTAGGACATGCATCATATCTATTCATGTCCATGTGCATAGTGATCATGCATCATGTGATTGAGCATTGCATGATGATTGATTATTGTTCCGCTATTGCTTGTTGTGTTGGTTAGAGCCTGGTGACGATTCGGAGTACGAGGTTCCTACCGAGGCCGATTTTGAGGAGCAAGGTTACGATCCCTCCGTGGAATCAACATGCAAGACGACCATTCCCAGATATCACTACTAACTTTGCCTATGCTAGATGTCTCGCTCTTTAGATATTGCCTCGATGCCTATTCCTTTTTGTCAGCCCTCCTATTGTTGCCATGAAACTCTCTAACGACCCTCCTAGCAAACCGTTGTTTGGCTAAGTAAGCATCGCTCAGCCCCTCTTATAGCGTTGTTAGTTGCAGGTGAAGACTTCAAGATTCTGGCCCCGTGATGAAGTTATTGTCGGGATATCATAATATATAATCTGTTAAACTAAATCACCTATATATTGGTAATGGGTGGAAGGCTAAGCCTCTTGCTTGGTGTTTCTTTCCACTCATGCCACCCTAGGAACCGATAAACCCGTGCTATGTTCCTTGATTTTGCGTCCCTAACACGGTTGGGGTTTATGGGCCCCCCCTGATAACTCACTCAGTGCTAAAGCTTTTCCAGCAAAGCCCAACATTGGTTTTACATTTGCCTAATAACTAAAACTTGCATAGGGCGTTGCAAACCCGAGTTCTTAATTAACAACCCTGGGCTAGTGCTCCTCATGAGTGTTGGTCCAAACTAGGCAGCCTGCGGGGCCACCTTGGGGAAACTCAAGGGCTGGTATACACCTGTAGGATGTCCCATTCGGTCATGGCCTGAGACTAGATACGCGCGGCTACTGTCAGGGTGTCGGCCCGCCGGGAGGTCTTGCTAGATTAGTTTTACCTTTGTCGGAATATCTTGAGCACGGGATTCCGAGAATACTCGGGTCTTCCCACCTTGGAGTTGCGACTCCGCAGATCATGAGCTTGTGATGGGCTAAGTTGGGACAACCCTACAGGGTTTGATCTTTCGAAAGCCGTGCCCGCGGTTATGTGGCAGATGGGAATTTATTAATATCCGGTTGTAGATAACTTGACACCATTGATACGTCCAAAACGTATCTATAATTTCTGCTTGCTCCATGCCTCTTTTGTGTGATATTGCTATGATATTTATGCACTTCCATACACTTTTGATCATATTTGGACTAACCTATTAACTCAGTGCACCCCAGCGCCAGTTTCTGTTTTCTGCTGTTTTTGTATTTCAGGTTTTCCCATTACTTAAATTGCCAGAAAAATTCCGGGAAAAATATATAAAAAATCAGCGCTCCAGAAGCTTCCATGCGGAAGAAGTAGGGCCAGAGGGGCTCCAGGCGCCCTGAGGGGGCGGCCCCCCTCCTGGCCGCGCC
>LR738711.1:787377615-787493233 GCA_902687465.1 Secale cereale | reverse complement strand
GGGGGCGCCTGGGCCCCCCTGACCTCCTCTGGTGCCCCCCTTTGGCATATATTTACACCGCGTCCCGAAACCCTCGAGGACGGAACCCTTTTTCGCGATCTCATCTCTATTCCGCCGCTGCCGCGCTTCCAAGATGGGGAGCACCAGGAGAACTCTTCTCGGCACCCTGCCGGAGGGGAGAACCACCACCGGGAGCTTCTCCACCACCATGGACGCTTCTCGGATGAGCCGTGAGTAGTCTCCCTTGGACCATGGGTCCATGACCAGTAGCTATGTGATGTTCTCCTCCCCTCTTTGTTCTTCACCGATTAGACCTCGTGAGCTGCCCTACATGATCGAGGCACATATGTAATCTTTATGCTGTTGCTATGCTGAGTTTGCTAGGATCCGATGGATTATGAGATTATGTTCAGATTGTGTGTGAGTAATATATTTGATTCACCTCTTTTATATTTATGTTCTTGAGTAATTCTTGCATGTTCTCCGTTGCTGTTTATTGCTTTGGCCAAGTAGTAGGTAGTAACTCCAAGAGGGAACGTTATGCTTGATTGTGGGTTCATGCCCCTCGATGACTAGCTTGAGTGACAGAAACATGAGTCTAGGGGATGTGCTGTTGCCACAAGGGGGAAAACAATGGTGCTTGTACTTGCGGGTGCAAGGATTGTTTACTTTACGCAAAGTTCTTTTAATGCAGTTGTCTGTTGCTTTGAGTTTACACTATGGGTGGGACTCGCAACTTAATACCAGCGAGATGTTTTGGATAGATATCTCAAGGTGGATGATTAGTAGTAGATGCAGATGGATTTCGGTCTACTTGCCTTGGCGTACCGCCCATGTTTTTGAGCCTCTACCTTTCTGTACAACATAATTAGCATTGGTTTGCGCACATAATCCTGTCAATTGCCCAGCTGTAATTTGTTTACCTCGCTTAACTGTTTTATCGTATTTTGGGAGAGAGACATCACTAGTGAACATCATGGGACCCCGGTCCATATTACCATCACTGATCACACCCGCTATTTACTTCCTGTTCTTATTTACTAGTTGCAGTCATACCTATCACTATTATCTCTTGCGTTTGATCCTTTGTAAACGACAAGGCCGGAGGGATTGACAGCCTCTCTGTACTCGTTGGGAGCAAAGTTATTTGTATCTGTGTGCAGGTCCTGTCAAGCATAAGTCTCTGGCGCTATTGACACCTTCTTGTCGACCCTCGGAGTCTCACGGGATTCGATCCTTGGTATCTTTGCCAAGGGAAAACTACCGGTACACTACATCTCAAACCTTTTGTCGGGGGAAACTGTCCACCACGAACACCTATGGGACCGGAGCCCCTTGTACGTTGCGGTAAGGGAGCGGAGGGAGCACAAAGAGCGGATCGAAGAGCACACGCGGGCAGTTTACCCAGGTTCGGGCCGCGCGGACGCGTAAAACCCTACTCCTGCTTGGTTTGTATTGAGTTTGTGAGCTCGGGAGCTTGAAGAGCTAGCTACACCGAGCAAGAGAGCTATCTAGGTTCCGAACCCCCCTCTACGTTGTGCAGGGGCCTCCTTTTATAGCTCAAGGGGTCACCGACAGGTGTCAACGTAGAGGAGGGCAAAAATGTAACTTTGGTGGTAGTTGTAACAGTGCGGGAACAGTGCATGAACAATGGATGAACAGTGGTCTTCACCTAACTTGACAGTGGGGGACAAGGGCATTAAATGCCCGTCACCGTCGACCCCAAAAGCACCCGTCCATGCGTCTCCGTTCGCCACGGCGGTAGCCTCGTCACCGTGGAGTGCCACCGTGTCCCCCAGGCTGCACAGCCATCCGCCACGCGTCCCTGGAAGGGCCCCAGGGCGACGCGTGGGCCGATGAGCTGGAGCGCGGGCACACAGCGCAGGCTTCCCCCGGCAAGCACCTTGCCGGGGTCTTGATCTTGCCGGGCCCGGAAGCTTGTCGCTCCCCGGGCCCTGCCGGGGCGCAGGGTGCGCCGAGGCATGCCTTCTGAAATGTAGTCTTCTGGTCTTCCTGGCAAGCTCCTCTTACCAGGGTCTTGTATTAATGTGATAATCTTGAGCCTGGGACGGCTTTCCCGGAAAGCTCCACTTGCCGGGGTCTTGATCTTCTGTCTTGTATACTTTGTTTTTGAATGGCTTTATATGGATCAGAAAGGTCTCCGGCGAGCACGTGGTGAGCCCTGCCGCGGGAAGCTGCTACTGCCCGTGCACAAGTTGGGGTACTAAGGTTCCCCTATCTTAGTACACCGACAGGAGCCCCCGGGCCTGGGCCACACACGGTGCCGAGCGCTGTTGGGCCAGGCCCAAAACAGTGCACGGGCACACGCGGCCCACGGCACGCCGAATCCCCTTCCGCATCCGCCGCGCCCCTCCCTAACGGCACGCGTCGATTGCGGCGTCGTGGGAGAGATCGTGGCCTCGTTCTTTAATGGGAAATGCGGAGCGTCCCCCACCTCCCCCTTAAAAGCAGAAGAAGCAGGGGCAGTTTCCCTCCTTCGTCTTCATTGCGTCTTCAACCTCTAGAAAACTTCCGCGCCCTCTGCTCCCACCCCTCCTCCGCCGCTTTCCGCATCTGCGGCACTGTCGAGCTCCTCGCCTCTCCCCTCGCCACCTCCGCCATGGCTCCGAAGAGCGAGAAGGCGAAAGCGGAGAAGACCAAGAAGGAGAAGTCCGAGCAGGCGGCGAAGCTTGTCGCCTTGCGGAAGAGGAACGTGGTCTTCGCGCCGAGGCTCAGCGCGCGGGAATTATGGAACAAGTACTACCTCTTCTGGTCCGGGGAGACCAAGGCTCATCCCCGTACCAGAGTCTTCCCCGCCATCGCCAAAGATCTGGTTCCCGGCGGGTATTTCTTCTTCGCTGCCTTCTTTCACTGTGGGTTGTGCCCTCCATTTTCGGAGTTTTTCTGTGATATCATGAACACGTACAACCTCCACCTCCTAGACTTCACCCCAATGCCATCCTTACGATGGCCGTTTTCGCACATCTGTGCGAAAACTACATAGGGATCCATCCAAACGTAGCACTCTTCGCCATTTCTTCATGCCTAGAGTAGAGGCTGGCGCTCCCCTCTCCGGCGGAATCTCCTGGATCTTCCGGTTAAACAAAAAGGACTCATATCTGAAAGGGGAACTCCACGGCAAGTGGGAAGAATGGCGTGCAGACTGGTGCTGGGTAGTAGAGGATCAGCCGGAGCCCTTCACCGCGCCGCGCACAACTGCCATAGTGCGCGGCAGAGACTGGAGCGAACTGGCCCCGGAAGACAACAAGCTTAGTATTGCCCTTGTTAGAATCATCCGTCTCCGGGTAGCCAATCTGACCATCGGAGAGGTTGGCGCAGATTTCCTCCGCCGCCGCATTGCCCCTTTACAAGAGAGGAAAAGGCCCGCCTGGGAATTTGGCAATGCAGCGGATATCATGAGGTTGCGCTGCGGATTGAACTTCAATTTCACCGCTTTGGAGCTGAAAGGAATGGTGCGAGAACTCTTCAAGCATGACCCGGCGCACCCAGAGTGGTTCAGGCCCGCCAAGGGAGTGGTGCCGCTATGCAACAGCACTGCCCGTGACTCTCTGCGCGCAATGATGCCGGAGTGCGACTCCCACGGCATCGTCCCCACTTGGATCCAGCCTCCGGGAGATGCCATTCTGAGCTTCTTTGATAACTTGGTCGAGGTGCCGAAGAACACCGAGGAGATCAAGGGCCTCACCCGGGCCACCACGGAGCGGGATATTGCCTATATTGCTTCCCGGATGGAAGAGGCCGCCGCAGCTGCAGCGGCAGGAGACTTCGGATTCACCGTCGATGAGGCAGAGGCCGCGGATGCATCGAGCAAAGCCGAGGAGGCAGAGATCCGCAGGTTGCTTAAGCTTCCACCCGACGAGTTTGCCGGGGTTCCTTCCCTGAGGCATGCCGGGATCCCCGGGGTTGTGAGCGAGGCCGCCGCGGGGGGCGAGGTTGCCGGAGGGAGCGGAGCCGCCGGAGGGAGCGGAGCCACCGGAGGGAGCGGAGCCACCAGAGGGAGCGGGGCCGCAGGACAAGATGCTGGACCCAGCGGGCCCGTCGGGGGGGAGGAGGAGGACACCGAGGCCGATGAGGACACCGGTGGGTCTCTGGGGCTTGACGACGACGCCTCCTCGTCCTCGGAGAACTCCCCGCCTCGGGCAAGTCCCAAGCGAACACCGTTGAAGCGCCTCCGCAAGGCGGCTACAGCGACAAGGACGCAGGCGCCCCGCCAGCAGTCTACTCGCCGGGCGACGCGCGCCACCAGAGCGAGCCAAGCCGCGACGGAGGCGCCCCGCGCACCAGCGCCAAGCGGAGGGGGATCCTCCCGGAGCGAAACGGCCGCTCCGCCTGCTCCTCGGGCCCCGGCGCCAACGGAGGTTGGGTCTTCGCAGCCCCCAGCCCCGGAGACCGCCAAGCGCCCGAGGGAGCCTTCTCCTCCTGCTCCTCGCGCGGGAGCAACTCAGGTGGAGTTTGACTTCTCCGCCCTCAGCTCCGACGACGACGAGGAAGAGGAGTAAGTATTTGTAATTTGTAACTTCTTTGATTCTGTCTTGATTCTTTCCTTGATGATTCTGATCTTGTTCTTGATTGGTTTGCAGGACCTTGACCCAGCGGCTGGCGAAGAGGGCCAAGATCCCCGTGGTTGAGGTCGAGGACGACTCGCCCGCCGCGGCGACCGGAGACGCGCCAGCGACAGGCTCGTCGGACCAACCTGCTGCTCCGAGGAGCAGCCCCCAGCGCAGCCCCCAGCGTAAGTCTGGGTTTTGGATTTTTTTGTTCGTCGGGCGCGCTTGAGGTTTTAACTTGTACTAACATCTTGCTGCTTCATTTGTCTTGTGCAGAAGTGGAGCCGCAGTCGCAGGAGCGCCCGGAGACTACTCCCGAGGAGCTGCAGGTTCCACCCTCCCCGCCAAGGGCGAGCTCCCCGGCGAGGGAGGACGTTCCGCCAAGGACGGGCACCCCGCCGAGGGCGGGCACCCCGCCAAGGGCGAGCAGCCCGACGAGGGTGGCCACCCCGCCAAGGGAGGGCGCGGGCGGCCCTCCGCCAACAGGAGCCACCGCTCCACCGCTAAGGGAGGATTCCCCGGCGAGGGAGCCTGTCGTCGAGGAGGTCCGCGAAGGTGAGTCTTGTAGCTTCATCTTCTTGGATTTGTCTTTTTGGATATTTGCTTGAACTTTTCTTTTCTTCTTCTTCTATTAGATCCTCCTCCCCCGGAGCGGATGGAGACGGAGGTCACCGTCGAGGAGGAGGTGCATGGCGACGGCGGCGGCGCCGCTGCCACTGAGGGCATGGCGGGAGCCGACGAGCCTGCCGCTGAGGAGACCACACCGATCGCAGACGCCGCGGGCGAGGAAAGGACCGGCGACCGCACTGCTGACCCGGAGGCAACAGGAGTGTCAAGCGTTGCGCCGGCCGCCGACCCCTCCGCGTCCACGGAGCGGTCGGGCGTCTATATTGAAGCGCCCAACGGAATCTTCATACAAGTTCCGTGGGCATCTTCGTCGCGAGCCCCCGTGGAGGGAGAGACCTTTGATGGAGAGGTCCTCGCCTCCGCGGGTTTGAAGATTGTTGAAGCGCCTGACGGGAACGACGAGCCCGAAGAGGAGAAGCTACTTCACCGGCTCCTGGCCCTTTACCGGGCCAGGCAGGCGAAGCTGGAGTCCCGGGAAGCCCTCACCGCCAAGGAAGGAGCCGACTTGGAGAAGCACGCCGCGGAGCTCCGCGCCGCCAACCAGGCGGCCCTCCGCGACTTGGTGGAGGAGCGCGAGAGGCTTGCCGGAGAGTAGCAAGAGTTCCTCCTGGAGAAGGCTGAGGCCGAGGAGCAGCAGCGACTGGTCGGTGAAGAGCTGTCCCGGCGAGAAGGAGCGCTCAACCAGCGGAAGGTCGACCTCGACGCTCACGAGGACGACCTTACCGCCCGGGAGCAGGCCCTTGGCGGGGCCCTAAAGGAGGCGAAAGCTGCCGCTGCCACTACGGAAACTGCCAAGAAGGATCTTGAGTCTAAGGTGGCGCAGCTGGAGCAGTACCTGAAGGCGAGCACGGACCGGATCACCGCACTCAATACGGAGCGGGAAAAAGACGCCCATACCAACTCTGACCTTCAGGTACGCCTCTCCAAGCAGGGCGATGAGCTCAAAGCCGCCAAGGATTCAATTGCTGATCTGGAGTTGAAGGTCTCTACTTTGACTGGCTCACTTGACGCCGCCCGGGATCGCGAGACGAAGCTGAAGGCCGAGCTCCGCAAGGAACGGGGCCTGGTGGAGAGCACTGCCACCTCAGCGAACAACTTTACTCGGGCGGTGGAGTAATGGACGGACGATCTGGTCGCTTCTGCTGCCAACATCGACAAGGAGCTGATGGCGCTGAGGGTGGAGCACCTCGTGTACTCTCCGGACCAGAATCTCCCCCACAGCGCCAAGCTCAGTCTTTTCTTCAGGGGAATCGCGCCGGCGCTTGCACGGCTGCAGGAGAAGCTTCCCGCGCAGCTGGCCGAGGAGTCGCGCCAGCTCTGCGCGGGCACCTTGGAGCGCGTCTTGACGAAGATAGTCTACCGCAACCCTGGCATCAATCTCGTCAACGTCCTCCGCAGCTTGCCGGCCGATGCAGATTTGGAGGCGCTGAAGGCGCAGGTCGCCCACATCATCGCCAAGGTGAACAAGATCTCCAGGCGTGAAGTCGACCGCGTAGATTAGGCCTCTTTCTTTTTATTTCCTTTGCTGCTGCAAAGTGTGCCATGAACATGAATCTATCAGTCATTGCGACAAGTTATCTCTGTAATATATTATCTTATTTCCGAGCAATTGACGCATTGTTATCTCACTTGTTTTTGGTCCTTTACTTTGTACGCTTTTTACCCTATGCTTTTAGGGAACTTGCCGGCATGGGACCCTTGCCGCGAGCGCTGAGTGCTGGACTCTGAGCAGCCTGCTGGCAAAGGCCTTACCGACAAGCAACCTTGCCGCAGCTAGTCGCAACGCACTTAGCTTGCTGAGCGAACTCGAAAACGAAGTAAGGGCGCGACACTTGTCGCAGCTCACTTAAGCCGTTGAGCGTACTCGAAAACAAGGTAAGGGTGCGGCTAGCCACGGTTAGGTTCCTCCGCGCACAGGTTTTCCATACAAAGTGTGGTTGTTCAAGGAAGATAACTGAAATTTTAAAAAATTTGAACTGCTCAAATTCTGGTAACTTAGCTTTCATGATCTGTTCGTTCTCCGGTAAGCTTCTCTTTCTTGAACAGCACTTGGTTCGTCCTCCACTTCCTTCCCCCCCGGCAAACTTGTGCGCGAGGAATGTTTTCTTCTGCTTAAGAGGGAAAGAAAAGGAGAAGAGGAAACAAGTATAGGGTTTCTCGGCGTGGCAATGCTTACCGGATATGTGTGTTGCACAAGATGCCAAACAATGCATGCGAATAACGAAGAAAGGCATGAAAATGGCAAATAGTGCGAAACACAAAAGCTTTACTGATGCACGGGATCTGCGCCCGGCTTTGTACAAAGGTTTACATGCGACAGCGGCAAGACTCGTACAAAAGGTGGTTCCCGGAGCGGATCACGGCAACCGCGCCTTATGGGTGAAACTTGCGAAGATGCTCTATGTTCCAGGAGTTGCTCACCGGTAAGCCTTCTTCGGTCTCAAGGCGGACAGCGCCGGGCCTTGTGACTTGTCTCACCCGATAAGGGCCTTCCCACTTCGGCGTCAACTTGTTGGAATTCTTGGCGGACTGAACACGCCGAAGAACAAGGTCGCTTTCCTCGAGACTCCTGGCCTTAACCTTGCGGCTATGATAGCGGCGCAAGGCTTGCTGGTATCGAGCAGCTCGTACAGCAGCCTGGAGACGTTCCTCCTCGAGGAGCAATGCATCATCTTGTCACAGTTGCTCTTGCTCGAGCTCATCATAAGCGAGCACTCGAGGAGATCCGTATATGAGTTCCGTGGGGAGAACTGCCTCTGCCCCATAGACAAGGGCAAAGGGTGTCTGCCCGGTGGCTCGACTTGGTGTCGTTCTGATTGACCAAAGAGCCGCCGGCAACTCTTCTATCCAGTTTCTTCCACACTTGCGCAGCCTGTCGAAGGTTCTTGTCTTGAGCCCGCGCAGCACTTCAGCATTGGCCCTCTCCGCTTGACCATTGCTCCTCGGGTGAGCAACAGAAGCGAAGCAGACCTTGGCGCCAAGGTCTTGGACGTACTGCATGAAGGTGCGACTAGTGAACTGTGTGCCGTTGTCGGTGATGATCCTGTTAGGGATTCCGAAACGGCAAACAATCGCTCTGAAGAACCTGACCGCTGACTGTGCTGTCACCTTTCTCACCGGTTCCACTTCTGGCCACTTTGTGAACTTGTCGATCGCAACGTACAAGTACTGAAAGCCCCCGACAGCACGGGGGAAGGGGCCGAGGATATCGAGCCCCCAGACCGAGAAGGGCCAGGACAAAGGGATCGTCTGGAGAGCTTGAGCTGGCTGGTGAATTTGTTTGGCATGGAACTGGCACGCTTCACACTTGGTTACTTGTGCAGTCGCATCTTGGAGGGCTTCTTGCCAAAAGAACCCTTGCCGGAATGCCTTTCCGGCAAGTGCCCTTGCGCCAATGTGGTGGCCACATATGCCTCCATGTATTTCTGCCAACAGCTTCTGTCCATCTTCTCTGGAAATGCACTTCAACCTGACACCATTGAGCCTTCTTCTGTACAGTTCGTTGTCAACGAACTGGTACATACTTGACTGCCTGGTTATTTTCTCTATCTCTGCTGGGTCGTCGGGAAGTTCTCTAGTTTGCAGAAAACGGACGATCTGCTGTGCCCATGCCGGAGCTCGAGGCTCAACGGCAAGGACTAAAGGCGTGAGGGCCGCTGCGGGGACCCCAGCTTCTACGGCAAGAACCTCTGGTTCTGCCGGAGCTGATGGTCCCCCGGCAAGCCCGCCGGGGCGAGGCTTGTCGGGAACGTTTGCTTCAACTGTACAGACCCTTGGATCTGCAGGAGCAAACTGTTCCTCAGCGTTCTGGTTGTTGATCTTGGGGACCTTGGCGGCGGCTTCGGGAAGATCCGCCGGCAAGTAGTCGCCGGAGACCAACTTTCTCTTCTTGGGCTGCCCAATTGATGGTGTAACGGATGGCTGAGTCAGCTTGAGCAGGAAGGTCCCTGGTTCCACAGGTAACTTCATTGCAGCACACTTTGAAAGGCCATCTGCAATATCATTCTGAGCTCTCGGAACGTGCTCCATTTGCAGACCTTCAAAGTGCTCTTCAAGCTTTCTCACTTCATCTACATAAGCTTCCATCAAAGGGCTCTGATAACTTTTGTTCACTTGTCGGACCACCAACTGAGAATCTCCCCGCACAATCAATCTCTTGATCCCAAGTTCAGCTGCAATCCTGAGGCCGGCAAGCAGACCTTCATACTCTGCAGTATTGTTTGTCGCTTGTTCCCTGGGAAAGTGCATCTGGATAACATACTTGTGGTGCTCTCCGGTGGGCGCTATGAGTACCACGCCGGCACCGGCGCCTTGCAGCGAGAAAGCACCATCAAAGTACATTACCCATTCGCTTGTCGCTTCTTGCACGGGGACGCTTGTCTCTGGAACTTCTTCATCCGGCGTTGGGGTCCATTCAGCTATGAATTCTGCCAAAGCTCTGCTCTGTATGGTTGAAGTACTTTCAAACTTGAGGCCAAAGCTCGACAGTTCCAATGCCCACTTGACGATCCTGCCTGTTGCTTCTGGATTTTGCAATATCCTCTTCAACGGAAAGCGAGTGACCACTGTTATCTCGTGTGCTTGGAAGTAATGGCGCAGCTTTCTCGAGGCCATGAGGAGGCCGAAAAGCAACTTCTGCACTCCGGAGTATCTTGATCTAGCCCCCTGCAAGAGTGAACTCACAAAATACACCGGGCGCTGCACCATCTTCCTTCGCACTTCTCCTTGCTCCTGCGCAGAGTTGTCCTTGTCGGGGCCGGAGCTTGCCGGTGGAGCCCCCTGCTTGTCGCTGGACTCGCTCGCCGGAGGTGTGGGCTCTTCCTCTGCCTCCCTTTCCGCTACCAACGCAGCACTAACCACTTGATTGGTTGCCGCTAAGTACAGCAGCAACTTCTCTTGTGGTTTAGGTGCGACAAGTATTGGAGTGGAGGATAGGTATCCTTTCAAATCCTGCAGCGCTGCCTCCGCTTCCGGAGTCCACTTCATAGGACCTGCCTTTTTCAAGATTTTGAAGAAAGGCAGGGCACGTTCTGCAGATTTTGAAATGAACCTGCTGAGGGCAGCCACACAACCAGCAAGTCTCCTTACGTCCTTGACACGCTTCGGGGCTTCGATTTGCTCGATGGCTTTTATTTTGTCGGGATTGGCTTCAATCCCCCTCTGGGACACAAAGAACCCGAGAAGCTTGCCGGAGGGGACTCCGAAGACGCACTTCTCGGGGTTCAACTTGAGCTGGATCTTGCGCAGATTTGCAAATGTTTCTTCTAAGTCTTGGATTAGGGTATCTTTGCTCTTGCTCTTGACCACTATGTCATCCATGTAAGCTTCTACATTTCTGTGGATCTGTGGCTCAAAAGCAGTGTGCACCACCCTTGCAAATGTTGAGCCTGCATTCTTCAATCCAAAAGGCATGCGAATGAAGCAATATGTGCCACATGGAGTAATGAATGCAGTCTTCTCTTCATCTTCCTTGGCCATAAAAATCTGGTGGTAGCCTGAGTACGCATCAAGGAAGGAGAGCAGCTCACATCCAGCAGTGGAGTCAACAATCTGGTCAATGCGCGGCAAGGGAAATGGATCTTTGGGACATGCTTTATTCACATCAGTGAAGTCTATACACAGCCTCCACTTCCCGTTGGCCTTACGCACGACAACTGGATTTGCTAACCACGTCGGATGGATCACGCCTCTAACCAGGCCCGCTGCCTCTAGCTTCTTGATCTCTTCGGCAATGAATTCTTGGCGCTCCACGGCTTTCTTCCTGACCTTCTGCTTGACGGGCCGCACATGAGGACAAACAGCAAGCTTGTGCTCAATTACCTTCCTGGGAACGCCGGGGATGTCAGATGGTTGCCACGCAAACACATCGACATTCGCCCACAGGAAGGCAACGAGCGCGCTTTCCTATTTGTTATCAAGTGTAGCACTGATGGTGAAGGTACCACCAGTGCCGTCCTCCTTGGCGGACACCTTCTTGGTTGCCGGTGGAGCTGCCATCCCTTTCTTGTACTTGCCGGTGGAGCTCGATGGAACGTCCTCGACGGCAGCGCAGCACTCCGAAGAGGTGCGTTTGCCGGAGTCGGCCCCAGAGCACTTGCCGGACTTGGTCTTGGTCTTCTTCCCCCCGGGAGCTTCAGCGGCAAGTGTGTTGCTCCCCACCGCGGCTGCTGCATCCCGGTATATCTTGTCGGCGCAGATAAGCGCGTCCTTCTTGTCGCCAGGGACAGAGATGACGCTTATCGGCCCCGGCATCTTGAGTATGTTGTAGGCGTAGTGGGAGGCTGCCATGAACTTGGCGAGGGCAGGGCGTCCGAGTATCCCATTGTATGGCAATGGGATATCGGCCACGTCAAAGTTTATCCTCTCCGTCCTGAAGTTGAGTTCCCCGCCAAAGGTCACTGGCAGAGTGATCTTCCCCTTCGGCTTGCTCCTCCCCGGGTTTATTCCTTGGAACAAACCGGTTTCTTCGAGCTCGCCGTCTGGGATCTGGAGTTTCTTGAACACAGCCGAGGAGATCAAGTTCAGGCCGGCCCCGCCGTCAACCAACATTTTGGTGACCTTGAGGTTGCGGATGGTTGGTGAGACCAACATCGGCAAGCACCCGACCGCCGTGGTGCGGTCAGGGTGATCCTCAAGATCAAAAATGATGGGCGTGCTGGACCACTTCAGGAGCCTGCGCGACTCAACGGGCGGCTCTGCTGCGTTTACTTCCCGCACCCACTGCTTGAGTTGGCGGTGGGAAGTGTGCAGAGAGGCGCCTCCGTCGACACATAGCACTTCTGTGGCCTTCTGGAACTCCTGCTCGCTGTTATCACCTTCCTCCATGTCGTCGTCGTCGTCTTCTTCCTCATCCTTGTCGCGGCCCCGGGGAGGTCGATCTCCTTGCCGCTGCTTGGCCTTGCCGCGGCGTCCTCCCCGGCCATTGAATGGCCGCTTCTTGCTTGGCTCTCCTCCGCCACCTTGAGCCTTCTCCTTGTCGCGATGCTCGTATTCAGCTTTCTGCTGCTCTACGAGGTACTCGACTCGCTTGCAGTTGGAAAGGTCGTGGCCCTTGGTGCGGTGGATCTTGCAATATTGCTTGTCGGAGCCGTCCTGCTTGTCGGCCGCCGCTACAGGGGCAGGTTCCTTGCCGGAACCACCAGCCTGTGTTGTCTTGGCGGGAGCCTCCTTGCCGGACTTCTCGACGACCAGCACTTCCTTGCTCTTCTTCTTTCTGTTGTTCCGCCGCCGGCTCTTCTTTGCCGGGGCGGCATCCTCGCTGTCGCTTCCCCCTGCGCCAGCATCCTCTCCGGGGAGTCTCCTCCCCTCTTCGGCGCGCGCACACTTGTCAGCCAGAGCGTAGAGCTCGCTGACATCCCGTATCTTGGTCATGGCCATCTCTTCCCGCATGCGACGGTTATGCACGTTCTGGTGGAACGCTCTGATAACCGCGGCGGGGTGGACGTCGGGAATATTGTGCTGCACGCGGCTGAACCGTTGAATGTACTTGCGCAGGGATTCTCCTTCCTTCTGGGCCAAGATGTGGAGATCACTCTCCTGGCCGTGGGGTTTGTGGCCGCCCGTGAAGGCACCAACAAATTGGTGGCACAGATCTGCCCACGAAGAAATGGAGCCTTCCGGCAAGTGCATAAGCCAAGAACGGACGTTCGGCTTAAGCACCAGCGGGAAGTAGTTGGCCAATATCTTCTCGTCGCGTCCCCCGGCAGCCTGCACCGCGATGGTGTAGATGCTGAGGAACTCCGAGGGGTGCGTCTTGCCGTCGTACTTCTCGGGTACGTCGGGCTTGAAGTTTTTCATGCTGGGCCACTGGACGCGCCGTAGCTCACGGGTAAACGCAGGGCAACCTGCCGCGTACGGCAAGTCGCCTGGTTCACCGGGCGCGTGCGTGTCGACAGCGGTCCCAGCACGCTGATCCGATCGTCGCCGGGCTTCTCGTCGGCGCTCGATCGTCGTCCGAGCATCTTCTTGTCGCCGATCGTCAAGGACTTGGCGCTGGTCCCGACGAGCCCGCGGATCCGACGACGCCGTGGAGTCGTCGTCGACGTTAATCCGGTGGGGAGGCGTCTTCTGCTTCCGCGGCGGGGAGTGTACGGTGGTTGCACCCCCGGCGGTCTTGTCGCCGTCGGCCTTCGCCTGGTCGACTTGCCGTGGCCGCGATGTCGCCGGCTGCTGCGGCGTGTCGTTGTTGGCGAAGGCGATGAGGCTTTGGATTGTTGCCCTCCAGTCTTCGGCCTTGTCTGCCGCTGGAGGGAAATCGAGGAGCAGTTGCGCTCTTGCGAGAGCTTCTGCTGGAGAGGAGGGGAGCGGTGGCGAGCGGTGCGAGGAGCGAGATATGCTCGGACTTCTAACAGGGTTAGAAGGAGCAGTCTCTCGCCCTGGCGACCGCGCCTTGCTCGTGCCAGGACGATGGCCTTGAGCATCCCGCGAGCCTCCGGTTTGTCCTTGGCCCAGCAAGCGGATGGTACCTCCTGCACCACGGCGCTGCTGGCCTATCGTCTGCTGAGATGGACGTGGCGCGTCCACGGACACCGAGGCCTTGGAGTTGGTCCGGTCGTCCGCCTTGTCCTTGGATTTGGCGGTGCCGTGCGTTTCCTCACCGGCGACCACCCTTCCGCCGGCGTCTCCTCCACCCACCGTTGGTTCTGGTGGCGGGGGAATCGACGCAGACGGGCCTGCGACCTCCGAAGCCTTCTTCTTCGGGGCCATGTTGCTGCTACTGATGAAGTTGACGAAGCTGGAGAGGTTGATGAAGAATGCGCCCACGTGAGCGCCGGATCAGGTTCACACAACCTCGACGCCCCCTACCTGGCGCGCCAAAGATGTCGGGGGAAACTGTCCACCACGAACACCTATGGGACCGGAGCCCCTTGTACGTTGTGGTAAGGGAGCGGAGGGAGCACAAAGAGCGGATCGAAGAGCACACGCGGGCAGTTTACCCAGGTTCGGGCCGCGCGGACGCGTAAAACCCTACTCCTGCTTGGTTTGTATTGAGTTTGTGAGCTCGGGAGCTTGAAGAGCTAGCTACACCGAGCAAGAGAGCTATCTAGGTTCCGAACCCCCCTCTACGTTGTGCATGGGCCTCCTTTTATAGCTCAAGGGGTCACCGACAGGTGTCAACGTAGAGGAGGGCAAAAATGTAACTTTGGTGGTAGTTGTAACAGTGCGGGAACAGTGCATGAACAGTGGATGAACAGTGGTCGTCACCTAACTTGACAGTGGGGGACAAGGGCATTAAATGCCCGTCACCGTCGACCCCAAAAGCACCCGTCCATGCGTCTCCGTTCGCCACGGCGGTAGCCTCGTCACCGTGGAGTGCCACCGTGTCCCCCAGGCTGCATAGCCATCCGCCATGCGTCCCTGGAAGGGCCCCAGGGCGACGCGTGGGCCGATGAGCTGGAGCGCGGGCACACAGCGCAGGCTTTTCCCGGCAAGCACCTTGCCGGGGTCTTGATCTTGCCGGGCCCGGAAGCTTGTCGCTCCCCGGGCCCTGCCGGGGCACAGGGTGCGCCGAGGCATGCCTTCTGAAATGTAGTCTCCTGGTCTTCCTGGCAAGCTCCTCTTACCAGGGTCTTGTATTAATGTGATAATCTTGAGCCTGGGACGGCCTTCCCGGCAAGCTCCACTTGCCGGGGTCTTGATCTTCTGTCTTGTATACTTTGTTTTTGAATGGCTTTATATGGATCAGAAAGGTCTCCGGCGAGCACGTGGTGAGCCCTGCCGCGGGAAGCTGCTACTGCCCGTGCACAAGTTGGGGTAGTAAGGTTCCCCTATCTTAGTACACCGACACCTTCCACTTGGGGTAAACAACGAGGGGCGAGAAGCCATCAAGCAAAGTTTTCTGGCGCCGTTGCCGGGGACTCCACTCTTCAAGATAGGGGAGTTGCACACTATCTTTTATCTTTGCTTTTTAGTCTTGTTAGTTTACCTTTCAGTTTTTGCTTTAGTGTCTTTTACCAAAAATAACAAAAATAGTTATCTTGCTTGCTTGCTGCTATGGGTTCCACCAAAAACACTAAGTGGGAGGAGTACACCCCTTCTTCCATCACGCCAATCACCACTGTCGGGATCTACAAAAGTAATAAACCTTGTTATTATGTTAGTTTTAATGGAGAGTTATGCCCATGGCATGGTCTTCCAGGAAAAAAGTATGAGCCTCAGTTTAAAGTTGCTCCTATACTTCCCCAAACTTGGGAAGACGTTCAAACTCTTATAATAGAGAGCAATTCAAACAAAGAAGATGACACTACAATTCTGCTCAATAATGATAAAATTGATTTTGATAATTGTAGTCTCTCAGAAGTTGTCACCTTTTTTCAAAGAATGTCTAAAGACCCCCACACTAGCACACTTAATCTTGCCTTCACGGAACATATCACTAATGCTCTTACCAAAGCTAGGGAGGAGAAGCTTAGGGTAGAAGCCTCCATACCTAGAAAGCTAGAAGATGGTTGGGATCCTATGATTAAAATTAAGTTGAATAACTTCTCTTGCTATGCTTTATGTGATGTTGGAGCTAGTACCTCCGTTATGCCCAAAAGAATATATGATATGCTTAAATTGAAACCTTTTGATTCTTGTTCTTTTGGTGTTCGTCTTGTTGATTCTTCCATAAAGAAACCTTTGGGGAGGATCGACGATGTTCTTATCATTGTCAATGACAATTATGTTCCCGTTGATTTTACTATTATGGATATTGAATGTGAACCTTCTTGTCCAATTATTTTGGGACGTCCTTTTCTTCGCACCGTTGGTGCTATCATTGACATGAAAGAGGGGAATATAAAATTCCAATTTCCTCTCAAGAAAGGGATGGAACACTTCCCTAGAAAGAAGATTAAGTTACCTTTTGAGTCTGTTATACGGGCTAGCTATTCTTTTACTCTTGATAAAACTTGATCTCTTTGCATTATGCTTAGCTTAAAGGCATAAAAGAAAGCGCTTTTGGGAGGCAGCCCACAATGAATAAAGTTTTATATTGCTTTTGTTGTGTCTTGATGTTTGTTACTACAGTAGCATCATCATTGTATCTTTACTTTTCAGCTTTGTGCCAAGTTTAGCCTCCGATTGCAAGAAAGTTCAAAAGTTGTGACGTGCTGTCCAGGAAACAGATTCTGTCCTTGGACAGAAAAATTCGTATAAAATCACCAGACCATCTTTTTGGTCTGATTTTTTTCGACAGAGTGCTCTATACAATTGGCTTTCGGGCATCTGTTCTGAGTTTTTTGATTTGAGTTGCAGAAGTGCCCCAAAAAAATTATTTACTACCTGCTGGTCTGTTTTTCACAAATTCTGTCCTGTTTTGCCTTTCCTTCGTTTTGCAAACCTTGAGCTTGCTTTTTCTTTGCAAAAACCTTTTGGCAATCTTGAGAAACAGTAGCCCGTCAAGATTATCCTTATTTCCAGCAAGGAAAAATTATTTTATTATGGGTACTAACCTCGCTAATCAGATTATGATGAGTTATGTATGAAGGGAGTTTTCAAGTGTGCGAGGGAAGATGATAAAAAGATTCAGGAGGGTCAAACGCTCAAGCTTGGGGATGCGCCCGTGCACCCCCAAGAAATATTCAAGAAGACTCAAGCGTCTAAGCTTGGGGATGCCCCCGTGCATCCCCTTCTCCATCAACAATTATCAGTTCGTCTTTCGTTCCACTATATTTTAATCACTTCATGTGTTATGTGCTATGCTTGGAGCGTCTTGCTTTTAGTTTCCTTTTTAGTTTTCTTTAGATTTGCTTGCTGTTCATAACGAGTTAGAACCCAGCTTTCTTTGTGTGGGAGAGAAACACGCTCCACTTCAACATAGAACACAACATAGGATTTTCATGCTTATCTTTGCTGTGTATGTTCTTTGTCTTTCAATAGCTACTGTCATGTTTAGCTCTTAGTTTTCATGCTTTTCTTTTTAAAAGAGCTTTTGTTTAGTTGGTTGCTGAACTCTCTTGAGTTTTCATGTTTATCTTGTTAAGAGAGTTTGTCTGTTGCACTGAGTTGTGTGTCTTAACTTAAAGTAGGTAATTGAGGTTGCTATTTAATTTTAGTAGTAACTTGCAATAGTTTTGAGGTATTGCCATGAGTAATGTCTGAACTTTTGGTGTCAGGAGCTTTAGCCTATTAGTGATAGATGTCGTATTTTGGGAAATCCGTGTTTATTTTCGAAAACCTACAAAATAGTTGAGAACTTTAGCTACTAAATGGATCACTAATCTTTGGAGGGATCGAATATTAGAGTACACTCACGTACCATGGGTCGAGGATGAGCAAGGGTTACCAAACCCCCATACACACCTCCTCGGGGTACTTGTCTCTTTGTGAACCTCCTAATTAGATTGAGAGCTACCAATAATAAGTGCATGAGTTCTTCGGATTAATGTGAGTATTCGAAGGTTGACACTTCCACCTATCCATATTTTTCTAGCCTCTTCGGTACCGTGCATTGCCCTTTCTCACCTCGAGAGTTGGTGCATACTTCGCCGGTGCATCCAAATCCTTGGCATGATACGCTCTGTCATCATAAGCCTCGTTATATCCTTCCTCAAAACAGCCACCATACCTACCTATTAAGGCATTTCCATAGCCTTTCCGAGATACATTGCCATGCAACATCCATCCTCTCATGACTTGATCTTCATGTCATACATGCTTTTTGCTTGATCGATGAGCCGCATGCTAGTTGGGCCTTGCCCTAATCATTGCTACATGACGCGCTAGTATCATTGCATATCCTGCTACACTGGCAGAGGCATACATTTGCATACATCATGATAGTTTCATTTTCTTTATGTTGAGTACTTTTGTAAAGTGTGAAAGATCTTTTATACTTCTTGTAATACATAGAGTGTTGCCCCTAAAGTGAGGAAAAGATCCCAAAGAGGACAAAATCAAAAGATCCCAAAGAGGACATATGAGAGATAAAAAGAAAGAGCCATTGAGGCCACAAAAAAATAGAAAAAAATAGAAAAAAGAGAAAAAGAAATAAAAAGAGAGAAGGGGGCACACTACTATTTCTTTTGAGAGATCCACACTCGTACTCCATCTTATACCTTGTACTCCATAGAGATTATCATTTATGCATATAGCTATGTGGGGACCTTTACACTATAGAATTTGGCTTGTATATTCCAATGATGAGCCTCCTCAAAAGAGCTCTAGGTCTTCTTGAGCAAGCGAGTTGGATGCACCACCACTAGTTCCATTGGAGAGCTTACCTTAGCTCATATGTGCATCCGTTGCATGGCAATCCCTACTCCTCGCATCATATCTATCATTTGGCTTTCTCTCGCCGATGATTGTCCTCATTGATGTGAGCCTTTCACACCTTTTTTTGTCTTCCCCCTCTATCATTTTTCTCTTTGCCATCCTAAGTGTCGACTTTCTTGCTTACGCTCATCCATTGCATGAGTGCTCAAAATATCGAAAGGGAGTGGATCATTTTGACTTGTACCTGGCTGACGGTCTGGGGATGAGTCAAGATAAGATTCCAAAGAAGACCAAGTGTGAAACTTTAGTAGATTAAGTTCTCAACAATACAAAAACTATGTTTTACTCTCTCATATATCCCTATCCCCTTTCTTGCACGCAAACACCATTTGGAGACATTCGAGTCACGGACAGCGAGAGCTCTTGCACCTTTATGTTCTTATGTTACTTGTTACAATGCTAATATAGACTCTTGCTTGTTATGACTTGAATTGGATTACATGCCTTGATTACTTTACTTAAAAGTTCTTATATGGTTGGTAGCATGTCACCACATAAATTATGCTTGTTATCATTTACCTACTCGAGGACGAGCAGGAATTAAGCTTGGGGATGTTGATACGTCCAAAACGTATCTATAATTTCTGCTTGCTCCATGCCTCTTTTGTGTGATATTGCTATGATATTTATGCACTTCCATACACTTTTGATCATATTTGGACTAACCTATTAACTCAGTGCACCCCAGTGCCAGTTTCTGTTTTCTGCTGTTTTTGTATTTCAGGTTTTCCCATTACTTAAATTGCCAGAAAAATTCCGGGAAAAATATATAAAAAATCAGCGCTCCAGAAGCTTCCATGCGGCAGAAGTAGGGCCAGAGGGGCTCCAGGCGCCCTGAGGGGGCGGCCCCCCTCATGGCCGCGCCGGGGGGGCGCCTGGGCCCCCCTGACCTCCTCTGGTGCCCCCCTTTGGCATATATTTACACCGCGTCCCGAAACCCTCGAGGACGGAACCCTTTTTCGCGATCTCATCTCTGTTCCGCCGCCGCCGCGCTTCCAAGATCGGGAGCACCAGGAGAACTCTTCCCGGCACCCTGCCGGAGGGGAGAACCACCACCGGGAGCTTCTCCACCACCATGGACGCTTCCCGGATGAGCCGTGAGTAGTCTCCCTTGGACCATGGGTCCATGACCAGTAGCTATGTGATGTTCTCCTCCCCTCTTTGTTCTTCACCGATTAGACCTCGTGAGCTGCCCTACATGATCGAGGCACATATGTAATCTTTATGCTGTTGCTATGCTGAGTTTGCTGTGATCCGATGGATTATGAGATTATGTTCAGATTGTGTGTGAGTAATATATTTGATTCACCTATTTTATATTTATGTTCTTGAGTAATTCTTGCATGTTCTCCGTTGCTGTTTATTGCTTTGGCCAAGTAGTAGGTAGTAACTCCAAGAGGGAACGTTATACTTGATTGTGGGTTCATGCCCCTCGATGACTAGCTTGAGTGACAGAAACATGAGTCTAGGGGATGTGCTGTTGCCACAAGGGGGAAAACAACTGTGCTTGGACTTGCGGGTGCAAGGATTGTTTACTTTACGCAAAGTTCTTTTAATGCAGTTGTCTGTTGCTTTGAGTTTACACTATGGGTGGGACTCACAACTTAATACCAGCGAGATGTTTTGGATAGATATCTCAAGGTGGATGATTAGTAGTAGATGCAGATGGATTTCGGTCTACTTGCCTTGGCGTACCGCCCATGCTTTTGAGCCTCTACCTTTCTGTACAGCATAATTAGCATTGGTTTGCACACATAATCCTGTCAATTGCCCAGCTGTAATTTGATTACCTTGCTTAGCTGTTTTATCGTCTTTTGGGAGAGAGACATCACTAGTGAACATCATGGGACCCCGGTCCATATTACCATCACTGATCACACCCGCTATTTACTTCCTGTTCTTATTTACTAGTTGCAGTCATACCTATCACTATTATCTCTTGCGTTTGATCCTTTGTAAACGACAAGGCCGGAGGGATTGACAACCTCTCTGTACTCGTTGGGAGCAAAGTTATTTGTATCTGTGTGCAGGTCCTGTCAAGCAAAAGTCTCTGGCGCTATTGACACCTTCTTGTCGACCCTCGGAGTCTCACGGGATTCGATCCTTGGTATCTTTGCCAAGGGAAAACTACCGCTATGCTACATCTCAAACCTTCCACTTGGGGTAACCAACGAGGGGCGAGAAGCCATCAACCATGTTCATGAATACACTACCTGCATGAGTAACCGTGACGGTCTCTTTCCGAAGGGGTTCGGGAAGTGAACACGATGGGGTTATGTTTGATCGTGAGTAGTTAGGATCACTTCTTGATCAACTTAGCGATCGTTGGCACTTGTTCTCTTCTCGCTCTAAACTCGTAAGCTAGTGCTTAGTGCAGCTGCAACCTTGTTTTAAGCCTTGTCCACACCTAAGGCTTTGATAGTCTTGTTACCCGAGAACGGGATTGCTGAGTCCTCTGTGGCTCACAGATTCAACACACACCAGATGCAGGTACCATTGAGAACTATACAGGTGGTGGGTCGGAGCTGTACTGGGAGTTCGATGAAAAGCATGGACGCTACTATGTGTCTTACCCCGACAATCAGTAGTGGCTCTTACTAGGATGATTCGGGCCTTGTGTTGTTTTATGGTATCTTTTCATTTGGGTTTCGTCCGTAGACGCACTCTGATGTTATTTGGATGATGTATGTTAATGTATTTCATTGTGTGACGTGGCGAGTGTAAGACAACTATTATTTTACACTTTCATCCCTGTTTTTACATGAGTTGTGCAAAGATAGCATACTTGAGATCATTCTAGTATGCGTTTATGTCCTTAAGTCGTGCCTCAACACGTGGGGGACATAGCCGCATACTGGGCATTACAAGTTGGTATTCAGAGCCTTCTTTGACCTAGGAGCCCCCCTGGTTGATCGAATCGTTGATGGTTGAGTCTAGGCACACACATAAAAATGTTTTGAGTCCTATATATGTATATATATCGGAGAGTAGGATTTCTTTTTACTCCTCATCCCTTCATTGCTCTGGTGAGGACTCCTGACGTTGTTCTATCTCTTCTACTCTCAAAAAAAAATTCACCATTTTTTTAGGATCACGCGAGTATTGTTTGGATTGTTCCGATATCTTTGTGACAAGAACATTGTTCTTGATGCCTCCTGTTATTTAGGGGTTGTGGCAGTGTCCCAGGGAGTTGAGCTCCGAGGTGTTGTCGTCACAAATGTATCACAGCGGTTCTAGAACACTTAAGATGGCCGACATCGAAAACTCTTCTATGCGGTTAGTGGTGAGATAACCCCGACATCACCCAGTACAGGTGGGATAGTTCGGGAGTATTGCCACAGCTTGTATAGCGGATGCGTTTCGAAGGTCCAAGGTAAACAGTTTCGGAGGATGACTGGTTATGTGTTGACGGATGGATATAGCTGGATGTAGGTTTAGAGTTGAGTGCGCGGTTATGTGGCATTCAAAACACTCAAAGAGAAGCTCATTTCTGCTCAGGTTCTTACTCCTCCAGATGAGCCCAAGCCTTATGAAGTCTTTTGTGATGCTTCATTGCAAGGTCTTGGTGGTGTTCTCATGCAAGACAAGAAGATTTTGGCATACACTTCATGTCACATTGCTTAAGCTTATTTTCATGTTAAAAATGTGGATTTGCAAAAAACTTTTGAGTGTTGTTGACTTTGCTTGATTTGACTTTTGTCTGTTGTTTGCTAGTGCTCTAAAAATCAAATAAATCCTCCAACTCTTATACTTCATCTCCTTGACCCAAAACCTTTTCCCAATGATCATGCCATGTGTAAAGACCAGTATAGAATTTTCTTATAAAAATATTTTGGCCAAATGGTATTTTCTAAAATTAGTTTTCCAAAAACCCCTGAATTGAGGTTTGCACTTCAAGTACCTTATTTAGGGTGTGAAAAATCTTTCAAAAAGTATATTTGAATCCTATTAGGTATAGGACTCCCAGAAACCACAAAAGTATAATGTTAAAAGTTATTTTTATATTTTATTTAAAGCTTTTTCTTAAGGCCAGAAATGGTCTTTAATAGGGAAAAATTATTTAATCATTTCAAAAATATTTTGCCAAAATTCAGGGAGACTCATAGGACATATATTGTCCATATATAAGAGTTTCAACACATGGTCATGTTCAAAATATTGGACAAATCCTTCCAAAACCCTTTCTGGATATTTCAAGCTTTTGAAATATTTACAAAGGAAATATTCTCCAAAAATTCCAGGGAAATTCTATCATGTCATATATGACATATTTGATGATCTTGCAAAGCCTCATGCCTTGAAGATCAAGGAAACACCCTCAAACCCCTTCAAAACCATTCTGTCCATATTTGAAGTTTGAGCAACTCTACATTGCCAAACTTGTCCAAATGCTCTCAAACTTGGTGCACATGCTAGAGTGGCCTAATAAGGCATCTAGACCAAATGGCACAAGATTTGGAATAGAGCAACTTGATCAGATCACCCCAAAACCACTTCTGTTCAAATTCAAATTTGAACAACTTTACATTGTCAACTTTTTATCTGGAGCCTCAAACTTTGTGGACATGTTCATAACCCCAAATGATGATGCTACACCAAGTGGTGCATCAAGGGGAGATGAATTGCTTGACTCCAACATGGTGAAACCATTTCTGTTCATTTCTAGGGTTCACCAAAGTTACATTGGCCACTTTGCCCAAATGAGCTCAAATTTGGTGTAGAGGCCTAATTATATGTGACATTTGATCCTGTTAAGTCCCATGTCAAGTGGATGTCATTTGCTTGACCAAACCCTGATCAAACACCTTCTGTCCAATTACCAAAACTAATGGTTGAACCTCTTTTACTTTTCTCCATGGCCTCAAGTTCTTACCACAGCTTCCCCTAGTCCTATTCCACCTCCAGTAACTCTCCTCTGCCTTATCTCAATTATTGGAGGGTAAAAACCCCATTTTTACCCTTGTGGACAGCCACCTTCTTCTCCTCCTTCACCTCCCTCCTCATCCCAGTGGTTCCCCAGGGCATCCAAGACCACAGAGCAATTCTTTACTACTCCCTCTACCCCCTGGACACTGCTGGACACTAGAGGACACGACCTGGAAAGCATAGGCACGACCATGCCGGCCAAAGACGTGCTCTGGAGCGCGCTACAGTGCGCTCCCGCACTGTAGCCGCCCCCAATCGGCTGCCTCCGACAACCTTGGGCAGAGAGAGCGTGTCCCCCGAGGTGCCCTCGACGTCCACGACCTGCAGGACGGTCGGCCCTATCCTACCCAGCCCTCCTCCTCTCTCCACAAGCACGCCCGAGCGCGTCCATGGACGTCGCTCATGGTGCACCGTGGCTGCAGCTATTTAAGGCCTCCCCCCGAGCACCTATCCCCTCTGCTGGACCCTCCTCTCTCCCGTGCACCTCCCGGACATCTTCCCTCTTCCCCTAGTGCTCTCCTTGCCCCTCCATGGCCGTCGAGCCGCCGTCGGTATCCTCCCTAGTTTGCTCCCTGTGGCCTTCCTCGTCCGTGTTGGCCACCAAGAGGGGAACGGCCATTGAAGCACGAAGCTCCCCAACCCTCGCCGCTCCTTCCCGAGCCCCGTGGTGCTCGCTCCACCAGCAACCGCCGAGGCCGCCGCCATGGCCGAAGCAGGAGGAGCTCCGGCCCTCCCTTGCCGCCCCAAGGGGCCTCCTGGATGCGCCGCTCCCCGGGGAGCCCTCCGGTGGCCGCGCCCTGGCCGGAGGTGGCCTGTGCCGCCGGGGGATGGGCGCCGGCGTCGCACGGCTCGGGCCTCCCCTCCCCTCTGTTGCGGGAGCGGGAGGAAGGGGATGACCCTGCGAAGGGGGCCCACCTGGCGGCGACCCGGCCGGCGGGCCCAGCCGTTTTAAGTGGAGGCGGCTTCAGGCGCAGCCCGCCTCCCCCGCGCGAAAGTGCCTCGCCGAAAGACGCTTCCGGCGTGGCCCCCCCTGCTCTCGTGCGGCCGAGCCGCTGGGCCGGCCCGCAAGCTATCTTTCGCCCAGAGCGCAAGATAAGGGTATAACACCCCTTTTCCCCTTTATTTTCTTTTTCCAGTCAACTTCAATAATATCCCAAATATTCATATAAACTCCAAATGGCATGATTCAAATTTCTGGTAGCTTCTAAAATCATGCCCTATCACATGGTGCAGCATGCACATTATTCCAGAAACTTTTCCTATACAAATATTTATCAAATGCCCATTTTCCACTTTCTGTGATTAACTTTAGAAAATCACAGAGAGCTCAATATTAATCCAAATGCAGTGATTCAAGTTCCTAGATGCTTGTCTTGTCCAAACTTAGTTTTGGAACATTTTTAATAATAATTTCTGTACCCCACCAAATAATGAGCCATTTCTTCCTATTTATCAGCTTTGGAAAATCCTAGGAAATTCATTTCAATTCCAAATCCATTGAAACCAACTCCTAAATGCTTCTAAAACCATGACTTGACGATGGGTACCTTTGCTCATCATTCAAGGAATTATTTCTGTATACTTCTTCCAAATCCAAAAACCCTTTGGTTCCATCATATTGAAATGTTCCGAACTACCTATTGATCCAACACCTATGAAACCACCTTGGTCATTTCTAATATGACCAGAGGTATCCTAGAAAAGTCCAACTCCTATTTTCAGAGCACTTTTATTTTTGCCTTGATCGTGTTGCTTATTATGATTGTTTCCATCGTTAGTTAACGTTATAAACGGAGTACTCGGAGATGGACCAGAAGATTTGAATACTCTGAAGAATAAGGCAAGCAGCCCTTTGACCATGTTCAAGAAACCTTTTTATGCATGTCTCATAGCACCTTTATATTCAATGCATCGGAATCATGTTGAGGTAGAAACCACTTTGGTTGCTACCCCTGTTACTTTACTGTCGAAACTTGCATCTAACATGACCCTACCTTCCTATGAGGGTTATGTGGGTGGGAGTAGATAGATGTATGCTATAGTAGTTGGCTACGCAAAGTGGGTTGGGGTTATGCATTGAGTGAAACAAGTGTGGTCTGACATACTTGCAAATGACCCAGTGGGTGCCACTAATGCCCCTGGGAGTTGATGAGGAGCTAGGGCACTACTTGGTGAAGAAGTAGTGTGCCGAGGCTTGACGAAAGTGTTGTTTACAGAGAAGGATTAGATTTATGTGTGACTACCGTCCCAACCAAACATGCGCAACCACTCTACCCTTATATGGGAAAGGGCATTATTGATTACCTAGGTCGATACTAGCATGGTGCCCGCATTACTAGTGACGGGGGTGACATGAGGTCACTCTCGGGACGGGGTCGTGCTTGGATAGGCGGCCATGACTGTTTTCACAGGGCACCGGACACACCGTTGGTACCCCGTGCTTGTGATATGTGATGAATACGGAGCGAGTCTCCACAAACCTTGTGATGTGAAATGTTTGGCACGGGGCTGTTACCAATCGAGTGGACTCCTTATTAGTGTCGTCTAGGGAAAGATAGTGATCGGGTGCTTACCCCGGATACTTGAGGTATCGCGGGTCGTGGATGACACGGAAGTTCCCCGGATCTTGTGGGTAAAGTGTGCAACCTCTGCAGAGTGTCAAACTATTCGAATAGCCGTGTCCGCGGTCAAGGACAGTTGGGTGGTGCTACTTAGACAATGTCCATAAGTTTCTGGGAAACAACACGATTCAGAGATATTGATGATGTGATTGTGAGGAAGTCACAACGAGCTTGTGCATGAGTTGATTGCACTCTTTCTCGATGTTGAAGTCTGTGACCTCCTGATACTTGTTACAGACACATGCATATCCTTGTTATATGTTGATCATTCTTGCACATGAAAAACTAGCTTTCCGCAAAACTACCAATTTAGTAGTAGAGCCTTGCATAATTATTCTGTTACCACACTTGGGTTGCTTGCGAGTACATTCAATGTACTCATTGGCTTGCCACTAGTTATTTTATTGGCCAGGCAGGAGAGAACAGGTTATGATGAAGATTTCTTGGTGACGAGCATGCGAGCTAGGACGCTTCCCAGTCAGAATGCCTGTAGGGTTAAGGCAGATGGCATGGGTCCCAGTTGTCTTTGAAGATTTTCAGCTGCGATGTTATGCTCAAGACTTGACCATTATGGTCCTATTTGTGTAACACGGTATGTAAGGATGTAAGACTCTTGTTATTCAGCTTCTGTGTGTTCAGTGAGCATTGATCTCTGGGATCACTGTACACGTGCATTCGGTGATCACGACTTATGAGTCGGGGTCCCCACAGAGCTGGTATCAGAGCCATCCTGACTGTAGGAAGCCTTAGTTAGCATGGTCGTTAGTTAGGGTAAAACTATTTTTCAAAACTACTACTAGTTTTCAAAACTATCTATACTTCTCTTCCCTTCTCAGTTTTTCGAAAACTAGGCTATACTTGACCTCTTCCCCTTCAAAACCTCGGTCGCTAGAACCCTTATGCCCCAGACCACTGGATTTTCTGTAATCCTCGTGGAGTGCACCTTGCCAAGCACTCACCCACCACTTTTGCACACAAGATTGGTGACACCACGACAAGACGGTACCAACAGAAAATCCATCCTCCATGAGTAAGGACATGAAGACCCAGAAGATGGTGCAACCCTAGCCTACGATGACCATGGCATGAGTTGTGCAAAATCATGATATGCATCGCTAATAGAGTAATCATATCACTACCGTTGTTGTATCGACAACCACCGGTGGACGAGAACCTTGCCATTTGGTCCGCCTCACTATAGTGAGCAGGAAAACGGTTCTCTTCATTCCCCGCTCTTGGTGTCGATGTTTTCATCAACGAAATCGACATGTTGGACCTCTATTATGCTTTGTTATTATCATTACATATGGATTGCCTACCTGGTACCCTCGACGTCCCAGAAGGCACAAGGGATCGTCATGATTAAAGAGACAAGAGAAGACCAAGTCAACGCCAGCTACAAGGAGGCACCTTCACCCTATCACCTCATCAGGCGAGAAGTTGTTGAAGATTCTTCAGGATCAACCCGGATCATTCATCAAGCAACTACAAGGGACATAGCAACACCTGAGGAAGCTCAGAAGACTGCACGAGGCACAAGTCACGACACAGAGTGCGAGAACCCCTAGGGTAGGATGAGTCGTGTACCCCCTATGCGCAGTCGAGTCCATATGATGGTTCGGATAGAACCATGATTGTGTGTTGTTTGCTTTTATTTGCTTGTGTTTTGATATCAGTCGCGCTTTTGCCCCAGGCAACAAGTGCACGGCTATATCACCTTCCTTGCCTTGTTTCTTTTGTTTCGGCCTTTTTGCACCTGTTTGTTGCACCTGCACTATAGAACCCCCTTTAGGCATTTCCCTCCTCTATGCTGCTTCTCCTCTCTATTCTCCCTCTCCCCAACTGAAGACCCGCAAGACAAGATGCACCAAGGATTCTACCTCGACAGCCAACTGGCACTGAAGACTTCTGCTACAACCTCCGCGATCAATTGCAACCACGGAGAGTTATGTTTAACCCTCCAGACCAGTAACCCTCTTCCTAGACCCTTTGAGACTTCACGAGACACTCCAGCACGAACCCTTAACCATGTGCCTAACTCATGGTAAAGTGAGAGAACCTGTTAAGCCTTTGTAACCTTGCACAACACTGGGTTCGTAAAGGAGCTAGTGGACACGATGAGTGAGCACATTTTCATCCTGATATAGCACGAGGTCTGATGATGCCATAGATAGACCAGTTCGAGGATGTTGGGCAGATGACTTGGTGGGATTACATCAGTGACTTCGAGGAATTTTCGGAGACCTTGATGGATTGTGAGGTTTTCATTTTGGTGAAATCATGACCTTGGGGAAGTATGCAGGAGTGCCCGTTGGACATGAGATTTGGATTTATGTAGGTGATTCTGGTTGGTATAAAGCTGGATATGTCTGCATGATTCGGAGTAAGATTTGGTTTAGGCCTATGATCCTGATTATGATATCATGCTTCTCGGTGGATGATAACCTAGGAGATTGGATTATTTGTCGGAGTTGATTTAGGGATCTATATAGTCGTGATCTTGGAGTTTACTTGACCCGGATGATGGGAATTTGGTGGACATACTATCATGATGCATAGTCCTTCCGAGTATTTGGGGATTATAGAGATTTGAGATCTTGTGGAACACCGTAGACGTTGGATTTGTAGGATTGTTGGATTATGTGGTGATTGATGGAATTACCGGGCTATTGGAGTTGATCTATAGGAAGGAAACAAATCTTGGAGTGGCATATGACATGTTTCCTTAGAATAGAGATGCATCATCGTGAGCCTTGCAAGATTAGGTTGAGTGCTTGGATTATGGAGTTTAATCTCAGCTCAGCAGCATGTATGACCTACCTTTGGATTTTAGAGGTAGGCATACGTATGGATTTGGGGATCTTAGACAAGTATAATTTTGTGAGACCGTCTCTTGAGAATCATGAGGTTATGCATGGCATGAGTGGTGATTGAAGTTGGTCTATGCGAGAGGCCGCTTTTCTGTTCGGAGTACTAGATAGAGCTATTGGCATCTCAGGAACTGTGCTTAAGGATAAGATGATATAAGTTCACTCACTCACTAGAACCCTTGAAACCCTTAAGCCCCACCGAGCCACCACCTGGTCAGATTCTGACCACGGGCCTTGACTCAGAGTCAGGAAGGCATCTGCAATACTCAACCGAGACCACCTCCAATACCCCAGCCTACCTTGCGTACCCCTTGGACCTCATGGAGTAAGTGGACAAGTTGGGTAACATCATTATTTGATGGCCTACTTGACTGCCCGAAGACAAAGAAGAGACGGACAGCTGGATAGAAGACGTTGAAGACCACCCTGTCAAGAAGGAAGATCTACACCGACCACCGTCATCAAGAAGAAGACTTCCGCGTCGAAGACCGGGCGTATCTGCAAACCACTCCTCCCGGAGAAACCGAGCAATCCCGTGTCGGGGAACGCTCACACCAAGATGTATCAAGACTTGAAGGCACGATTCTGGTGGCACGAGATGAAAAGGGAGATATGCAACCTATGTTGCAAAGTGTGATGTGTGCCAAAGGGTCAAGCTGAAAATCAGCGACCCCCGGATTGCTTCAACCACTCAAGGCTCCTGAGTGGAAGTGGGATAAAGACGGAATGAACTTCATCACTGGATTACCAAGGTCGAATAGTGGACATGACTCTATCTGGGTCATAGTCGATCATTTGACCAAGGTGGTCCATTTCATTCCTGTCAAGACCACTTATGATGGCAACCGGCTGGCAGCTCTACATCGACCGAATCGTAGGTCTTCATAGCTTTCCCAAGTAGATCGTGTCAGATCAAGGAACCCAGTTCACCTCGAGGTTCTGGAAGAAGTTCCGAAAAGCCTTGGGAACCAAGTTATCTTTCAGCACGGCTTTCCACCCACAGACCGGAGGTCAGACTGAGTAAGTCAATCAGATTCTCGAAGTCATGACTCCGAGCCTGTGTCTTGGCATATGGAGCCAAGTGGGAGGATTGTCTCCTTTTTGCCGAGTTCTCTTATAACAACAGTTACCAGTCGAGCCTTCAGATGGCACCATTTGAGGTGTTGTGCGGACGCGGATGTCGCACACCCCTCAACTGGTCAGAGGCTGGAGTAGGACTAGTCCTTGGACCGGGTATTCTCCGCGCAACGGAAGAGCAAGTCCAACTAGTCAGAGAACGTTTGAAGGCAGCCAAGTCAAGACAAAAGAGCTATGCTGACACTCACCGTCGGAACATGAGTTTCCATATCGGGGACCACATACGCCTGCGAGTAACTCCTCTAAAGGGAAACAAGCGTTTCCACATCAAGGGGAAGCTCGCACTAAGGTTCATCGGACCCTTCGAGATCACTGCAAGTCATGTGGTAGACGGCTCCCCAGCTGGATCTACCACCTGAGATACCCTCCGTGCACCAAGTCTTCCACGAGCCCCCACTCTGGGAGTACTTCTTACCTCCTAGCTAGCCCGATGCCCGCAAGGACATCGATCACCGAGCCTTTGTCAGCTAACCCAACCTAACCTATGCAAGAGACCCCTCAGCAACCTCCATCAAGGACGGCATCAAGCAAGAAGCCATACCATCAAGCACTTCAAGATTCCAAGGAGCACCGCTCGGAAGCAGAACCAACAAGAAGAAGTGAAGACTACCCCGTATCCAAGACTCCGCCTTTCTTTCCACGCCTAGTCTGGGAATCTCGGGGTCGAGATTCTTGTAAGGGGGGTAGGTCTGTCACACCCTGATTTTCATGTCACATTGCTTAAGCTTATTTTCATGTTAAAAATGTGGATTTGCAAAAAACTTTTGAGTGTTGTTGACTTTGCTTGATTTGACTTTTGTCTGTTGTTTGCTAGTGCTCTAAAAATCAAATAAATCCTCCAACTCTTATACTTCATCTCCTTGACCCAAAACCTTTTCCCAATGATCATGCCATGTGTAAAGACCAGTATAGAATTTTCTTATAAAAATATTTTGGCCAAATGGTATTTTCTAAAATTAGTTTTCCAAAAACCCCTGAATTGAGGTTTGCACTGCAAGTACCTTATTTAGGGTGTGAAAAATCTTTCAAAAAGTATATTTGAATCCTATTAGGTATAGGACTCCCAGAAACCACAAAAGTATAATGTTAAAAGTTATTTTTATATTTTATTTAAAAGCTTTTTCTTAAGGCCAGAAATGGTCTTTAATAGGGAAAAATTATTTAATCATTTCAAAAATATTTGCCAAAATTCAGGGAGACTCATAGGACAGATATTGTCCATATATAAGAGTTTCAACACATGGTCATGTTCAAAATATTGGACAAATCCTTCCAAAACCCTTTCTGGATATTTCAAGCTTTTGAAATATTTACAAAGGAAATATTCTCCAAAAATTCCAGGGAAATTCTATCATGTCATATATGACATATTTGATGATCTTGCAAAGCCTCATGCCTTGAAGATCAAGGAAACACCCTCAAACCCCTTCAAAACCATTCTGTCCATATTTGAAGTTTGAGCAACTCTACATTGCCAAACTTGTCCAAATGCTCTCAAACTTGGTGCACATGCTAGAGTGGCCTAATAAGGCATCTAGACCAAATGGCACAAGATTTGGAATAGAGCAACTTGATCAGATCACCCCAAAACCACTTCTGTTCAAATTCAAATTTGAACAACTTTACATTGTCAACTTTTTATCTGGAGCCTCAAACTTTGTGGACATGTTCATAACCCCAAATGATGATGCTACACCAAGTGGTGCATCAAGGGGAGATGAATTGCTTGACTCCAACATGGTGAAACCATTTCTGTTCATTTCTAGGGTTCACCAAAGTTACATTGGCCACTTTGCCCAAATGAGCTCAAATTTGGTGTAGAGGCCTAATTATATGTGACATTTGATCCTGTTAAGTCCCATGTCAAGTGGATGTCATTTGCTTGACCAAACCCTGATCAAACACCTTCTGTCCAATTACCAAAACTAATGGTTGAACCTCTTTTACTTTTCTCCATGGCCTCAAGTTCTTACCACAGCTTCCCCTAGTCCTATTCCACCTCCAGTAACTCTCCTCTGCCTTATCTCAATTATTGGAGGGTAAAAACCCCATTTTTACCCTTGTGGACAGCCACCTTCTTCTCCTCCTTCACCTCCCTCCTCATCCCAGTGGTTCCCCAGGGCATCCAAGACCACAGAGCAATTCTTTACTACTCCCTCTACCCCCTGGACACTGCTGGACACTAGAGGACACGGCCTGGAAAGCATAGGCACGACCATGCCGGCCAAAGACGTGCTCTGGAGCGCGCTACAGTGCGCTCCCGCACTGTAGCCGCCCCCAATCGGCTGCCTCCGACAACCTTGGGCAGAGAGAGCGTGTCCCCCGAGGTGCCCTCGACGTCCACGACCTGCAGGACGGTCGGCCCTATCCTCCCCGGCCCTCCTCCTCTCTCCACAAGCACGCCCGAGCGCGTCCATGGACGTCGCTCACGGTGCATCGTGGCTGCAGCTATTTAAGGCCTCCCCCCGAGCACCTATCCCCTCTGCTGGACCCTCCTCTCTCCCGTGCACCTCCCGGACATCTTCCCTCTTCCCCTAGTGCTCTCCTTGCCCCTCCATGGCCGTCGAGCCGCCGTCGGTATCCTCCCTAGTTTGCTCCCTGTGGCCTTCCTCGTCCGTGTTGGCCACCAAGAGGGGAACGGCCATTGAAGCACGAAGCTCCCCAACCCTCGCCGCTCCTTCCCGAGCCCCGTGGTGCTCGCTCCACCAGCAACCGCCGAGGCCACCGCCATGGCCGAAGCAGGAGGATCTCCGGCCCTCCCTTGCCGCCCCAAGGGGCCTCCTGGATGCGCCGCTCCCCGGGGAGCCCTCCGGTGGCCGCGCCCTGGCCGGAGGTGGCCTGTGCCGCCGGGGGATGGGCGCCGGCGTCGCACGGCTCGGGCCTCCCCTCCCCTCTATTGCGGGAGCGGGAGGAAGGGGATGACCCTGCGAAGGGGGCCCACCTGGCGGCGACCCGGCCGGCGGGCCCAGCCGTTTTAAGTGGAGGCGGCTTCAGGCGCAGCCCGCCTCCCCCGCGCGAAAGCGCCTCGCCGAAAAACGCTTCCGGCGTGGCCCCCCCTGCTCTCGTGCGGCCGAGCCGCTGGGCCGGCCCGCAAGCTATCTTTCGCCCAGAGCGCAAGATAAGGGTATAACACCCCTTTTCCCCTTTATTTTCTTTTTCCAGTCAACTTCAATAATATCCCAAATATTCATATAAACTCCAAATGGCATGATTCAAATTTCTGGTAGCTTCTAAAATCATGCCCTATCACATGGTGCAGCATGCACATTATTCCAGAAACTTTTCCTATACAAATATTTATCAAATGCCCATTTTCCACTTTCTGTGATTAACTTTAGAAAATCACAGAGAGCTCAATATTAATCCAAATGCAGTGATTCAAGTTCCTAGATGCTTGTCTTGTCCAAACTTAGTTTTGGAACATTTTTAATAATAATTTCTGTACCCCACCAAATAATGAGCCATTTCTTCCTATTTATTAGCTTTGGAAAATCCTAGGAAATTCATTTCAATTCCAAATCCATTGAAACCAACTCCTAAATGCTTCTAAAACCATGACTTGATGATGGGTACCTTTGCTCATCATTCAAGGAATTATTTCTGTATACTTCTTCCAAATCCAAAAACCCTTTGGTTCCATCATATTGAAATGTTCTGAACTACCTATTGATCCAACACCTATGAAACCACCTTGGTCATTTCTAATATGACCAGAGGTATCCTAGAAAAGTCCAACTCCTATTTTTAGAGCACTTTTATTTTTGCCTTGATCGTGTTGCTTATTATGATTGTTTCCATCGTTAGTTAACGTTATAAACGGAGTACTCGGAGATGGACCAGAAGATTTGAAGACTCTGAAGAATAAGGCAAGCAGCCCTTTGACCATGTTCAAGAAACCTTTTTATGCATGTCTCATAGCACCTTTATATTCAATGCATCGGAATCATGTTGAGGTAGAAACCACTTTGGTTGCTACCCCTGTTACTTTACTGTTGAAACTTGCATCTAACATGACCCTACCTTCCTATGAGGGTTATGTGGGTGGGAGTAGATAGATGTATGCTATAGTAGTTGGCTACGCAAAGTGGGTTGGGGTTATGCATTGAGTGAAACAAGTGTGGTCTGACATACTTGCAAATGACCCAGTGGGTGCCACTAATGCCCCTGGGAGTTGATGAGGAGCTAGGGCACTACTTGGTGAAGAAGTAGTGTGCCGAGGCTTGACGAAAGTGTTGTTTACAGAGAAGGATTAGATTTATGTGTGACTACCGTCCCAACCAAACATGCGCAACCACTCTACCCTTATATGGGAAAGGGCATTATTGATTACCTAGGTCGATACTAGCATGGTGCCCGCATTACTAGTGACGGGGGTGACATGAGGTCACTCTCGGGATGGGGTCGTGCTTGGATAGGCGGCCATGACTGTTTTCACAGGGCACCGGACACACCGTTGGTACCCCGTGCTTGTGATATGTGATGAATACGGAGCGAGTCTCCACAAACCTTGTGATGTGAAATGTTTGGCACGGGGCTGTTACCAATCGAGTGGACTCCATATTAGTGTCGTCTAGGGAAAGATAGTGATCGGGTGCTTACCCCGGATACTTGAGGTATCGCGGGTCGTGGATGACACGGAAGTTCCCCGGATCTTGTGGGTAAAGTGTGCAACCTCTGCAGAGTGTCAAACTATTCGAATAGCCGTGTCCGCGGTCAAGGACAGTTGGGTGGTGCTACTTAGACTATGTCCATAAGTTTCTGGGAAACAACACGATTCAGAGATATTGATGATGTGATTGTGAGGAAGTCCCAACGAGCTTGTGCATGAGTTGATTGCACTCTTTCTCGATGTTGAAGTCTGTGACCTCCTGATACTTGTTACAGACACATGCATATCCTTGTTATATGTTGATCATTCTTGCACATGAAAAACCAGCTTTCCGCAAAACTACCAATTTAGTAGTAGAGCCTTGCATAATTATTCTGTTACCACACTTGGGTTGCTTGCGAGTACATTCAATGTACTCATTGGCTTGCCACTGGTTATTTTATTGGCCAGGCAGGAGAGAACAGGTTATGATGAAGATTTCTTGGTGACGAGCATGCGAGCTAGGACGCTTCCCAGTCAGAATGCCTGTAGGGTTAAGGCAGATGGCATGGGTCCCAGTTGTCTTTGAAGATTTTCCGCTGCGATGTTATGCTCAAGACTTGACCATTATGGTCCTATTTGTGTAACACGGTATGTAAGGATGTAAGACTCTTGTTATTCAGCTTCTGTGTGTTCAGTGAGCATTGATCTCTGGGATCACTGTACACGTGCATTCGGTGATCACGACTTATGAGTCGGGGTCCCCACAGAAACCAAATGAGCAGAATTGCCCTACACATGATCTCGAGCTAGCAGCAGTTGTACATGCCTTGATCACATGGAGACACCTTCTGTTGGGCAGAAAAGTGGACATCTTCATCGATCACAAGAGCTTGAAGTACATCTTCACACAGCCAAACCTTAACCTTCGCCAGACTCGTTGGGTTGAGATGATTCAAGAGTATTATCCAAGCATTGAGTACACACCTGGCAAGGCCAATGACATTGCAGATGCCTTGACAAGAAAGGCATATTGCAACAGTCTCCTTCTCAAACCGTTCCAGCCTGAACTTTGTGAATCATTCAGGAAGCTCAACCTCCAAGTTGTTCCGCAAGGCTTTCTTGCAAACCTTCAAGTTGCTCCTACCTTGGAAGATCAGATCCGTGAGGCCCAACTCAGTGATGCTATGGTGCAGAAAGTGAAACATGGTATTGCTAAGGGTACTCCCAAATACAAGTGCTATCGTGTTGATGAGAAAGACACCTTGTTCTTTAAGGACAGAATTGTGGTTCCCAAGGGTGATCTCAGGAAGCTCATAATGAACGAAGCACATGACTCCCTCCTCTCGATTCATCCCGGAAGTTCCAAGATGTACCAAGACCTCAAGCAATCATATTGGTGGACTCGCATGAAAAGGGAGATTGCCCAATTCATGAATGAATTTGATGTCTGCAGAAGAGTGAAGGCAGAGCATCAACGTCCAGCCGGTCTCCTTCAACCTCTACCTATTCCCGAGTGGAAATTCGATCACATTGAAATGGATTTCGTCACTGGGTTTCCTAAGTCCAAGAAGGGAAATTATGCTATCTTTGTAGTGATTGACAAGCTAACTAAAGTAGCTCATTTTCTTCCCGTCAAAGAATCCATCAACGCAGCTCAGCTGGCAGAGCTGTACACCTCCAGAATTGTTTCTTTGCATGGCATTCCTCAAGTGATCTCCTCAGACCATGGAAGTTTGTTAACCTCCAAGTTCTAGGATTCTTTTCAGACAGCCATGGGCACAAAGATTCGCTTCAGCACTCCGTTTCACCCTCTGACTAGTGGTCAAGTCAAGAGAGTAAACCAGATCCTCGAAGATATGCTAAGAGCTTGTGTCATCTCTTTCGGTATGAAATGGGAAGATTGCCTCCCGTTTGCCGAATTCTCTTACAACAACAGCTTCCAAGCAAGTGCCGACAAAGCTCCTTTTGAAATCCTCTATGGCAGAAAGTGCCGTACCCCTCTCAACTGGTCCGAGACTGGTGAACGTCAACTTCTTGGAAATGATTTGATCTCAGAAGCCGAAGAAATGTGCAAAGTCATACGTGAGAATCTCAAAGCCGCGCATTCGCGTCAAAAGAGCTACTATGACATCAAGCATCATGACTTGGCTTTCGACATTGGAGACCATGTCTATCTCCGTGTTTCTCCCATGAAGGGCACTCAGAGGTTTGGTATCAAGGGAAAGTTTGCTCCAAGATACGTGGATCCTTTCAAGATTCTTGGCAAGTGAGGCGATCTAGCCTACCAACTCGATCTTCCCTCCAACTTTGCAAATGTTCATGATGTGTTTCACGTGTCTCAACTCCGCAAGTGCTTCAAGACACCTGAACGCACCATTCCGTTCGAGGAGGTTGATGTTCAACAAGACTTGTCTTATCGTGAGCACCCTGTTGCTATTCTTGAGGAAACTGAGCGCAAGACCCGCAACAAGTCCATCAAATTCTTGAAAGTGAAGTGGTCACACCATACCGACTGAGAAGCTACGTGGGAACGAGAAGATCACCTTCGTTCCGAGTATCCTTCCTTCTTCCAGTCCTAGATCTCGGGACGAGATCTTTTTGTAGTGTAGGAGAGTTTGTAACACCCCATATCTGATACTTTCCAATAATGGCAATAAAGAAATTCTCAATTTGATCCTTGTCCTTATCCTTGGGGGTTCTTGTCATTTGAGCTTATTTTATTTTGCATTGTCATTTTTTTTGCATCCATGCATTGCTTCATCATCATGGCATCTTAGTCCTCTTAGCTTCTTACTTGTTTTGTTAGTGTTGTGAGGCCACCTTGTTGATGTTGTGTGAGTGTTGGTGCAAAGTCACGCCCTTGCCAAAACCCTAGGCTCCTCCTTATTCTTCACCTCTTCTCTTACCTCCTTTTCTTCCTTTCTTTACTTATTTTTGCAAGTGATCTAGCCATTCCATTAATGTTCAACTCCCCCCTTTTCTCTGTTGCTATGACATGTGCCTTCATGCAAAGCTATGCCCCATTTGGAAGTGATTTGGTTGGGTTCAAAAATGACAAGAGTTCGAACGATATTCAAACTCCTTTTAATTTTCTACCTCCAAAAATGTCCAAACCAATTTTGTTAAATAGGGCATAAATCCAGGAGCATGGGGATTTTTTATTTATCTCCTAACTCTTTTCCTTTGAGCCTGCACTTTTCTTTTCATTTCTGTCTGAAGAAAAATAGAAAAGAAAAGGAGATAGCAGTAGCAGTGACTTGGGCCACCTCCCTCCTCCACCAGGCCCAACTAACTCACCTGCACCCCTCGGCCCACTTCTTCTCTCCCGCAGCGGCCCAACCAGCGCCAGCGTGCTCGCAGCCACGCCGTCCTCTTTTTCCCCCGCAGTCCCACACGTCAGTGTCTCACTCCTCTTCGCCGTCTTCCTCCGTCACTCTGTTGCAGAGACAGAGCGCGAGCTCGCCGTCGCGCCGTGATCATGGACGTCGTGGCCACGCGATCGGCGCCCCCCTTTTTAAACCCGAGCAGGCGCATCCCTAGGTCTCCTCCTCCTCCCTCTTTCCCTCACGCGCCGCCTAGGTAAGCGCTCGCCGCGCACCCGCACCGCTCGCCATGGCCGGCTCGATCCCGAGCTCGTCTCCGGCGTAGAGACGTCGCCGGCCTCCTCGCCGTCATCCACGAGCAAGCGCACGCCTCCCCAAGCCATTCTAGAGCAGATCCAGGGCCCAGGACGACAAGCCCGATGCCCACGCCGTCTGCTTCCTCTCCGTCGTCGATGAACATCGACCGCGCCAAGATTCAGAGCCCGTCTTCCTCCTCTCCGGCGCGTCTCCGTCGACACCTTCTTGTCCTAGGGTAAGGAGGTACTCCCCACTCCTCCCTGCTTCTTCTGCATCGCCTGTGGTCCTCTTCTTAGGTCGTCATAGCCATGTGTTCGTCGTGCTCTCGGTGCCCCCGTCGTTCTGAACCTCCAGCTGTCGCGCGCTTCAGCTAGTCGCCGTAGGCTTGCGCTTCGCCGCTCTGGATCCGCAGCAGCTCCGCCGCATGATCCCGCATGACCGCAGCTCGTCGTCGACCCGCCTAGGCCCTTGCTTGTCGCATAGAGCTCCGCCGCCGTTGATCTGACGAGAGCTCATTGCCGTCGATGTAGTGCGTGCTAGGTGCCGCAAGCAGATGGAGTGGATGCGGTGTTCCCCCAAGAACAGCCCGCACCCCTCCGCCGTCCATTTAGGTCGCTGGAGCATCTCCGACGAGCCTCTGCTTTCACCTGCCGCTAGTTCCTTCAGTTAACTCTTCAGGCTATGCGTTTGTGTTCTGTCAGGAACACCTCTCTAGCCCAGTGGCTAGCTCCTTCGTCAGTTAGCCACGAGACCAGAGTTCGAATCCAGCCAGGGGCAGTGGGATTTAATCCCCCATTTTTGCCTCGCGTGAGACTAACAGGCAGGCTCCACCTGCCAGCCTCACCGCTCGCTGCACAGCCACACGCGCACACAGCCGCTGCCACATCAGCTCCCTGACCCCACAGGTGAGTGGCTGCGGCTAGCTTAGGCCTGGGTCACTTTTGACCTTTTGCGCCTATTTTCTTTTTTGTTTTTGTTTTTTCTTTTTCTTTTTCTGCATATTCTTTCTTTATTTAATATCTGGTGATATATGCATCTGTTGGGGTTGAGTTATATATGAAACTTGCTCAGTTTTTCATGTAGATTATCAATATGCTATTTGTTGCCATGTTTAAAAACATTTAAATTACTGTTTAAATTATTCTTGTGTTAAATATGCTTAAACTTGTAAAAATCATAACTAAATAACTACAACTCCAAATTTAATAAACTTTATATGCATTTGGGGTGGAAAAATGTGTAGAATAATGTCGTACTGTTGTTTTGTATGTTTAACAACATTAAAACGGAAGTTTCTCAGATCTTTCCCAAATGCACTTAAATAATTATGGGAGTTTCTGGAAATTGTTGTAGGTTATTTCCAGCCCATTTTAATATGCTAGCATGTTGCTGTAGTCTTAGTTGCACCCTTGCCATGTTAACCAACTCCTTTAAACTTGTTGGGTGCTTGTTTGAATAATCTACATAACCTTGTTAATTTTGTTCTTTTGCTTGTTTTCTTTCATGTGAGTGGTCTTGTTTGCTATGATGCTATTGCACTCTTGTGTCCCTAGGCCATGCATCATATCTATTCATGTCCATGTGCATCATGATCATGCATCATGTGATTGAGCATTGCATGATGATTGATTGTTGTTCCGGTGTTGCTTGTTGTGTTGGTTAGAGCCCGGTGACGATTCGGAGTACGAGGTTCCTACCGAGGCTGAGTTTGAGGAGCAAGGTTACGATCCCTCCGTGAAATCAACAGGCAAGATGACCATTCCCAGATATCACTACTATCTTTGCCTATGCTAGATGTCTCACTCTTTAGATATTGCCTCGATGCCTATTCCTGTTTGTCAGCCCTCCTATTGTTGCCATGAAACTCTCTAACCACCCTCCTAGCAAACCGTTGTTTGGCTAAGTAAGCATCGCTCAACCCCTCTTATAGCGTTGTTAATTGCAGGTGAAGATTTGAAGATTCTTGCCCCATGATGAAGTTATTGTCGGGATATGACAATATATAATCTGTTAAACTAAATCACCTATATATTGGTAATGGGTCGAGGGCTAAGCCTCTTTCTTGGTGTTTTGTTCCACTCATGCCACCCTAGGAACCGATAAACCGGTGCTATGTTCCTTGATTTTGCGTCCCTAACACGGTTGGGATTTATGGCCCCCCCTTGATAACTCGCTCAATGCTAAAGCTTTTCCAGCAAGGCCCAACATTGGTTTTACATTTGCCTAATAACTAAAAATTGCATAGGGCGTTGCAAACCCGAGTTCTTAATTAACAACCCTGGGCCAGTGCTCCTCATGAGTGTTGGTCCAAACTGGGCAGCCTGCGGGGCCACCTCGGGGAAACTCAAGGGCTGGTATACACCTGTAGGATGTCCCATCCGGTCGTGGCCTGATACTAGATACGCGCGGCTACTATCAGGGTGTCGGCACGCCGGGAGGTCTTGCTGGATTAGTTTTACCTTTGTCGGAATATCTTGTGCACGGGATTCTGAGAATACTTGGGTCTTCCCACCTTGGAGTTGCGACTTCGCAGATCGTGAGCTTGTGATGGGCTAAGTTGGGACACCCCTGCAGGGTTTGATCTTTTGAAAGCCGTGCCCGCGGTTATGTGGCAGATGGGAATTTGTTAATATCCGGTTGTAGATAACTTGACACCATGTTCATGAATACACTACCTGCGTGAGTAACCGTGACAGTCTCTTTCCGAAGGGGTTCGGGAAGTGAACACGGCGGGGTTATGTTTGATCGTGGGTAGTTAGGATCACTTCTTGATCAACTTGGCGATCGTTGGCACTTGTTCTCTTCTCGCTCTAAACTCGTAAGCTAGTGCTTAGTGCTGCTGCAACCTTGTTTTAAGCCTTGTCCACACCTAAGGCTTTGATAGTCTTGTTACCCGGGAACGGGATTGCTGAGTCCTCTGTGGCTCACAGATTCAACACACACAAGATGCAGGTACCGTTGAGAACTATATAGGTGGTGGGTCAGAGCTGTACTGGGAGTTCGATGAAGAGCATGGATGTTACTATGTGTCTTACCCCGACGACCAGTAGTGGCTCTTACTAGGATGATCCGGGTCTTGTGTTGTTTTATGGTATCTTTTCGTTTGGATTTCGTCTGTAGACGGACTCTGATGTTATTTGAATGATGTATGTTAATGTATTTCATTGTGTGATGTGGCGAGTGTAAGCCAACTATCATTTTACACTTTCATCCTTGTTTTTACATGAGTTGTGCAAAGATACCATACTTGAGATCATTCTAGTATGCATTTATGTCCTTAAGTCGTGCCTCGACATGTGGGGGACATAGCCGCATACTGGGCATTACACCGGATGACTAAGAGTCGTCGCGGCAAGATCTACATCGACAATGCTGGCTGGGGCCCTGAGGCCGATTCAATCGAATACGGGTACCGGGTCCCCTTTGGCGGCATCCACGTCTTCATCGGCAAAATCGGCGAACCAGGCCCTGAGCCGAACATCTTCCCCAACATCGTCGAGTCGGCTCAGCGTGCGAGACCTGCCCGGGTTCGGCCCGCCGTGAAGCACGTCTTCATTGGAGGGGTTCACGGAGCGCAAGCTGAGGACTGATCGGACTCCGGTGGCGAGACCGTTGTTTATTCTGGCGATGAGTCATCCACTGGAGAAACAGAATCTTTATACTTGCCAGAGGATGGCCAGTCTGAGGGCTGTTCCGATGGTGATAGTATTCCGGAGCCCCTCGATCCGCCAAACCGGGTCGCCGTCTTCATGGACGGATCAAAACCTATGCAACAGTCATCAACTGCGGCGGCATTAACATCAAACACAGCGGCGGCTAGGGCTAGAGACCCTGTTCCGTCGCCGACCGAAGTTTTGTCCACCTTAGTCGACACTTTGACAGCACTGTTAACTACGGAGGTTGGTCAGGCTGAGAAGGAACAACATGACGCAGAAGTGGCTCAGGTGAGGAGCAAGATAGATCAAGCAAAATTGGACCTAGCTACTGAGAATACCAGGATGGTTGCGAGGCAGGCCGAGCTAGATGCTCAGGCCTATCGGCTCATGTTGGATCAGACCGCTTCGCATGAGGTAATGAGGAGGAGGCAACGATCTCGCCTGCCGCCGGTTTACGAAGCGAGGAACCTCTTTAGTACGCCAGGAGGTAAACCGTGGAGGAGTGCCTAGCACAGGAGCATCAATCCAGCCACAGGCCGCGGAGCCAACCCGCCAGGGCGTTCCGTCACAGCATGTACCTACCCCTCCCGGTCATTACTCCAACCCATTGGATAACATAGTTGCCGCCGCTTCAGGACTGGCCGCTCTTCCCATTGAAGGAGAATCCCCTATAGCAGTGGAGGCATGGCGAGCCAGGGAGTTTCTGGAGACAACTTTGACTCAGCAGCAAGCTTATTCTCACAGCCGCGAGAGGATTCACTACACCCCTCGCCCGAGCCGGAGTTAAAGCAGGCAGCTGGAGGAACCAGCCGTATCAAGCAGCGCGCCGAATCGTAATCCACCGCAGAGGGATAATCCGGCGGGAGGAGGTGAAAACGCTCAAGATGTGGTGGATCAGGGCAGGCAGCGCCGGGAGGCCGAGTTAGCAGCGCAGTATGAAGCCCGGCAGCTGACGCCGGTTCGTCCGTCTACCACAGTTGAACCGGGGGTTACATCCAGTTCCTGAGGAGTGCCCTATCTCACCCCCACTTTACGCAACATACAACTGCCCAAAGACTTCAAAGGACCGCGCAAGGTGCCCAATTATACTGCGGACCTGTCCCCTGAGACGTGGGTCAAAAGATACGAGATGGCAATGGAGATGCTGGACATAGACGATGCGGCATGTGCTAAGTACTTCACTATGATGTTGGAGGGCACACCTCGTACTTGGCTAAAAAGCTTACCGCCCAACTCCATTGGATCATGGGCCGAGTTACGCCACCGGTTTATCAATAACTTCAAAGACACATGCAAGCAACCGATGTCTATCGTCGATTTAGCTGCCTGTGTTCAAGGAGAGCACGAGTCGACGAGCCATTGGGTGCGCAGAGTATCGGAGATCCTACATTCTTCCAACCGCATCAACCCGGACATAGCAGTTATAACCTTGGAAGGCAATTGCCGGTTTGAGCCTCTGAAGCTAAAGTTAGGACGACTCAAACGTAATTGTGATGACATGGGAACGCTCATGGGCGCTTTGGTGAAGTATGCAAACTCATATAGTGCCAAGTAGCCAGAGTGTGATGACGAGAAGTCAGGGAAAGCAAAGAAGAATGGTAAAGTGCCACAGCCCAGCCCGGGGAATCAACAACATAATGGTAAGCGTAAAGCGGATAATAATTCAGATTTTGTGGCTAACTCTAATGCCCAGGAGGATGGCCAGCACCGCAACGGCAAACCACCCCCGCGAGGTGGGAGACCAAATATTAATCTAGAGCGCCAGATGAATATACCTTGCCCGAGGCACGGTACGCAGGAGAAACCAGCCACACACCTCTGGAAGGACTGCTTTATTATGAAGGAGTTCATAAACCGGTCCCAATATGACCATGGATCATCCAGCGGTTCAGGTCCTGGTTTTCAGGGCCGGGTTATCAAGGTGGTGGATCCGGTTCAGGATTCCAAGGTAACCAGAAAAATCACAGCAACCAGAATGGGCATAATCAGCATAACCAGCAGCACGGCCAGGGTGGTTATAACAATCAGGGCAATCAACAGCAACATCAACAGCAGTAATAAGGATATCAGAGTAATCCGAAGCAGTTGAGTAGTGGGCAGTATCACGTCTTCACCACAAGCCTATGTAAACGTGATCAGAAAGTTTACAAGAGGGCAGTACATTCCATTGAACCAGCGGTGCCACGCTATCTGTGCTGGTCAGAACATCCCATTGTGTGGAGTCGAGAGGATCATCCGCCATGGGTTGATAATCCGGGTCAGCTGGCTCTAGTTGTGGCACCTCAGGTTGGGGGCTATAAGTTCACCAAGGTGCTCATGGATGGAGGAAGCAGCATCAACATACTGTATTACGAAACTTTCCGACGCATGGGGTTGACAGACAAAAAGCTTCGGCAGTCCAACACCGTTTTCCGTGGCATGGTGCCTGGTAAATCGGCATATCCAGTCGGTAAGATAGATTTAGAGGTCACTTTTGGGGATGAGCATGACTCGAGATCTGAGACTTTGACCTTTGAAGTGGTAAAAATCAAGAGCCCGTATCATGCCCTGTTCGGGCGGCCGGTTTATGCTAAGTTCATGGCGAGGCCTTGTAATGTTTATCTGCAGCTCAAGATGCCGGGCCACAAGGGAACTATTATGGTCCATGGGAGCCGTAAGATTGCTTTGGAGTGCGAGGAAGGTGATGCAGCTTATGCAGAGGCGGTTTGTGCAACCGAGGAATTGAAATTTTATAAAGATAATGTTGGTCCGGCAGACATGTCACCATTGAAGAAGCCAACCACGAAGCACGATCCAGCCTTGAAGTTCAAGTCAGCTGATGAGACCAAGCAGGTTGACTTTGTCCCTGGCGATTCATCCAAGCAGTTTACCATTAGTGCTAACCTGGATCCGAAATAGGAAAGCGCGCTCATCGAGTTCATCCGTGAGAATCGAGACATCTTCGCATGGAAACCTTCTGACATACCAGGTGTACCGAGGGAACTCGCTGAGCACACTCTTAATATTGATCCCAAGTTTAAACCGGTTAAACAATTTTTCCACCGCTTCAATGAAGAAAGGCGCAAGGCTATTGGTGAAGAAGTGGCCAGGCTCTTGGCCGCATGCTTTATAATTGAGGTGTTTCATCCAGAGTGGTTGGCTAATCCAGTGCTGGTGCTTAAAAAGAACGGCACTTGCCGAATGTGCGTTGATTACACATATCTGAACAAGGCTTGCCCAGCTGATCCCTTTGCCCTCCCCCGTATTGATCAAATCATTGATGCTACGGCGGGTTGTGAGCGCTTAAGTTTTTTGGATGCGTATTTCGGTTATCATCAGATCAAGATGGCAGTTAAGGACCAGGAGAATACGGCCTTCATAACTCCCTTTGGAGCCTTCTGCTATGTATCTATGCCTTTCGGGCTCAAGAGTGCCCAGGCGACCTATCAGCGTTGTGTGCAGAATTGTCTTCATGGACAGATTGGGCGGAACATTCATGCATATGTAGATGACATTGTGGTGAAATCCAGGAAGGAAGAGACATTGATAACAGACTTAAAGGAAACCTTTGATAATCTCCGGGTCTACAAGATGATGCTTAATCCAGCCAATTGTGTCTTTGGTGTTCCGGTAGGCAAGCTTTTGGGGTTCCTGGTGTCAAACAGAGGAATTGAAGCTAATCCGGAGAAGATCAAGGCGATTACATCCTTGGCTAAACCGGCGTGCATCAACAATGTCCAACGTTTGGCAGGCCGCATTGCGGCGCTCAGTCGGTTTATCAGCCGTTTGGGAGAGAAGGCCATCCCGCTTTATCAGATGATGAAAAAGACAGACCGCTTTGTCTGGAGTGATGCTGCTGATGCTGTGTTCGAGGACTTGAAGAAACAGTTGGTAGAGCCGCCTGTCCTTGCTGCACCAGTTGATAATGAGCCACTATTGTTATACGTGGCTGCTAATGCTCGAGCAGTAAGTGTTGCCATTGTGGTGGAATGCAAGGAGGCAGGAAAGGAATATCCGGTTCAACGGCCGGTTTACTACATCAGCGAAGTGCTCATTGAGTCAAAGCAGAGATACCCACATTGGTAGAAATTGGTATATGGAGTCTTCAGGGCAAACCGGAAGTTGAAGCAGTACTTTCAGGGCCATCCAATCATCATGGTTAGTTCAGCACCTCTGGGCGATATAATCCAGAACAGAGAAGCAACCGGTCGGGTTGCCAAGTGGGCCATTGAACTTAGTCCTCACGAGTTGAAGTATGTACCTCATACTGCAATCAAATCTCAAGCACTGGTGGACTTCATCAACGATCGGACAGAGCTGCAAGCACCGGAGGAAAAGCCGGATCATACGTACTGGACTATTCACTTTGATGGATCGAGGCAATTGGAGGGCTCGGGGGCTGGAGTCGTGCTAACTTCCCCACGAGGTGATAAGTTCTGTTATGTCCTCTGTTTAATGTTCCCTTATACTAACAATGCAGCTGAGTATGGAGCTCTCCTCCATGGTCTACGAATGGCTAAGGAGATGAACTTAAGCCGGGTTAAATGTTTCGGCGATTCGGACCTGGTGGCTCAACAGGTGTCTGGTAAGTGGGATTCCAAGGATCCACTTATGGCAGCGTATCGTGGAGAGGTGGACGCTGTTGCTAGACACTTCAAAGGTTATCAGGTGGACCATGTGGACTGGCGCAAGAATGAAGCGGCCGACGCATTAAGCTGGCTGGGTTCGCAACGTAAACCGGTTCCACCCAATGTCTTCCTGGACGTATTGCATAGTCCGTCGGTGAAGTTACCTTCCGAAGAGGACTTGGCTATTCCTGATCCAGAGGCTCAATTGGTGGTGGTGCGTCATGTTATTCCGGACTGGATGGTCCCTTACCTGGCGTACATGAACCGAGGTGAGTTACCAGAAGATGAAGTCTTGGCTAGACAGATAGTCCGGCGATATAAATCAATGACTATTGTCAATGGAGAGCTACATCATTGCAGTATCTGGGGCGTTTCAACGTTGTGTGTCGCCAGACGAAGGCCATGATATTCTTAGAGAGATCCACGAAGGAGATTGTGGTCATCATGCCGGTTCAAAATCTTTGGTGGCTAAAGCTTTTCTTCATGGGTTCTACTGGCTGATGGCTCCTGCCCATGCAGAGGACTTGGTCAGAAAATGTGATGCTTGCCAGAAATTTTCACGGCGTGCTCATATACCGGCTCAAGAATTGAGGATGATTCCAATTACTTGGTCGTTTGCGACTTGGGGGCTAGACATGGTTGGGCCCTTTAAGAGATCTCCAGATAAGAAGACCCACCTTCTGGTGGCGGTGGACAAGTTTACCAAATGGGTTGAGGCGGAACCAGTCAGCAAGTGTGTTGCGGCAACGGCGGTTCAATTCATCAAGAAAGTGATTTTCCGGTTTGGCTTTCCACACAACATTATAATTGATAATGGTACCAATCTATCCAAGGGGGCTATGCAGGAGTTTTGTCAACGAGAGCACATCCGTCTTGATGTATCTTCAGTGGCTCACCCCCAATCCAATGGCCAAGCTGAGAGAGCCAATCAAGAGATCTTGAGAGGCATCAAACCCCGGCTTATGGTCCCTTCGCAGAGGACGCCGGGTTGTTGGGTGGAGGAATTACCCTCTATGTTATGGAGCATCAACACCACACCTAATAGGTCTACGGGTTACACACCTTTCTTCATGGTATATGGAGCTGAAGCGGTCCTCCCTAGTGACATCCGTCATGATTCGCCACGAGTGGCGGCTTACGTCAAAGCTGATAACGAGAAGGCACGGCAAGACTCGTTAGACCGGCTGGATGAGGAACCTGACATGGCAGCAACTCGGTCGGCGATTTATCAGCAAGATCTACGCTGGTACCATAGTCGCCGGGTTAAAACCAAAACGTTTCAAGAAGGAGATCTAGTGCTCCGGCTCATCCAAGACCAGACAGACATGCACAAGCTATCCCCGCCTTGGGAAGGACCCTTTGTGATCAGAAATAATCTACACAATGGATCATACTACCTCGTCGACATTCGAGAACACAAGGACTCACGTACTGCGGAGGAGGAGACCCGACGGCCATGGAACATTGCTCTTCTCCGGCCTTACTATACCTGAGCCATAGACTTTGTTTATGTACATGAATTTGCAATGTATATATTATGATTAATATAATAAACCAACATCCCCGTTAAAGCGGGGTATCTGCTGCTTTTTTCCAAAGAGTTTGTCACATGGGGGCTTCTGTGTGCAAAGGAGTTCCTATGGCCCTCTTAAACCGGCTATTAAACCGAGACCATCATAAGAGCATAGCTCTGGTTGCTTCGGTAATCCGGCTATCAAAGCCCACATGATGATGAGGGGCAAAAGAGAGTTCGATGCATAGCATGACTCAAACATAGGCACCCGACGAGCATAGCTCACAATGCTACCTGGGGGCTCCTGACGCATAGCATCAACGAGTTGACAACCCTTGTAGTCGGCTATCAAGCCACGGCTTGGAAGCCTGGTGTATACACCTAAAACCCCGGATTAGCCTGCCTGCATTAATTAAGTCAGTATGCTCGGACAAGGCAACAGGTTCACTAGGAGCAGTGTAGCCGAATCCAGTGATCTGAACCTCTTCGATTGAAGCGGCAGTGGGTTTAACAGGGCTAGCAGGAGTATTGCTGGCCCAGACAGGACTGGCTGGATCAACGTCACGATCCATTGGGGCACTCCCTTGATCAACAAAGACTTCATGGTCCATGGAAGGAGGATCATCATGTAAAGTGTCAACATTCTCTTCAGCAGGTTCAGGATCCTTTGCCGGTTCAAGAATCGCGTCATCACCTGCCGGTTTATTCAGCTTGGTCTTTTTAATAGGCTTGGGCTTACTGCAAAAGATAAAGGTGACGATGGTCAGAGGAGTAAAAGAAAGAGATTAAAACAACAAAATGAAAAACTTACCCATGAACAGTCTTAAGAGGAGGAATCTGTGTAGCTGTTGATTCGCCAGATGACGAATGAGGAGTTTCCTGATAATTCGAATCAGACGGATTAAGAGGGTGTCTAATATGACCCGCTTTGGGATAAAGAGCATCTGGAGTATATAAAACCTCTGAGCCACGTCTCCGAGCCGGTGTATGTGGTAAACCGATGGATTCAATGGCGTGGCCACTGTGCCGCGTGGTGCGGCGAGCCTCATGTTGCTGTTTCTTCAAAATAAAGTTTGGATCCAAATAAGCGAATGGGTGAGAAAACTGTACTTTCCGGCTTGTTCAACGAATTTTTGGTGTCGGAAGAGGTTCTGAACCGGAAGAAAGAGTAATTACCTCAACAACATCCGCCTTGCTGCCTTCGGTGTGTCCCTGGGTACAATCATTATTAATAACATGCAAGAAAAGAGAGCCAAGAGAATCAAGTAATACCTCTGAGGCCGGTTCATCATCCTCCGGATTGGATTCAGATACGTCAGTAGTTTTCTTCCTGACGGTTTTCTTAACAGCTTTGGTTTTTTGGCGAGGCACCTTCGCAGGTTTATCCTGGACTTTTCTTTTCCAGAATGGGTCATTACCCTGTTGAAGATTATGAAGTCATTCAGAAGGAGTATTAAAGACAGACGGGAAATAAGGCAAACAAGGCAGAGGAAAACTTTACCGATGGCGGTTTGTTGGACTCACAGAAGAGAGCCAGTCCGGTTTGACTGCAGCTTTCTACCAGTTCATTCAGTAGTTTCTTAACAGCCTCGTTTATCTCATTCTCTGCTAGCACGGCTTCTGTATGGCGCAGAGGATCTTTGGGATTTCCAGTATATTCACACATTAAACCGAAGCGCCGGCTTAACGGGAGAATACTCGAGGAAATCCAACAACGAACAAAATCAACCCCTGTTAAGCCATTTGCGGTGAAGGCTCTGAGCTTTGAGATCTGAGGAGCATATTTGGCCCGTTCCTGGGCACTTAGCAGTTGAGGAAAGGGATGGTTCTCAGAAAGCCGATGGGAACGATAACCCAGCAGAGGATTCTCATCTTCCGGGGAAGTATCTAGACAATAAAACCAAGTTTGGTTCCACTCTTTAGGGTGGCTATGGTGATTGGCGTGAGGAAAACTAACGTCCTTTCTCTTCTGAATAGACATCCCGCAGAGTTCAGTGTTTGGACCGTCAGAAAATTCTGTGCGACGGTTTAATTGGAAGAAATCCCGGAATAATTCAACTGATGGCTCCTCTTGCAGATAAGCTTCACAGAAAACTTGGAAATTGCAGATGTTGGACACAGAATTGGGCCCAATGTCTTGAGGATGGAGTTGAAAATCAGCTAACACGTCACGGAAGAACTTTGACCCGGGAGGACTGAATCCCCGGGCTAAATGATCAAGAAATACAATGACTTCTCCCTCTTTGGGTTCTGGAGGGCACTCCGGTCCAGGGATTCTCGAGTGGAGGACATTTTTTGGACCTAAAGCGCCGATTTCAGCCGATTTCTGCAACTCTTCCTCAGTAATCCGGGACTGGACCCAGTTGCAGGAAATGAACTGTTTGGCTTGTTTTGCCATTTTGAATGGAAAGCTGAAATATAATGAAGTGCCGGTTTATGATTTGTGCAAAGTTGAACCGGCAGTGTTTCAAAGGCATTTACAATGGCGGTTTAAGCAGGGGCCTAATGGTATCTACCGGTTTATAGTCTTATCTAAAAGCTAAACCGCCACTGAGAATACGAAGGTTACATATCTTAAGTTATGGAAAAACAGGTTTTGTAAAAACAGTGATTAAGCTATGGATCTACAACATGTTAGAAATTCAGAAATATTCAATTTATATTCAATGGATGCAATAAGGGCTCTAACAGACCCAGTCTAAACTAGTGCTATTGAGGAAGAATAAATGCATACTAACGAAGCGGAGTTACTACTACGGCTATGAAACAAGAGGATTAGATCTACACTGATTGATGGAGCCATGAGGAAGAACTACGAAGAACAGCGCCTACCCGTGAGCTCATGGGGAGAAGAAACCCTAATAAGATCTATGTGTGGGGAAGGAAAGAACTTACCCGAGTCAACGGATGCGGAGGCGTGCCGGTAGTTTTCTGATCCAACTAGGTTGATGCAGCGGCCAAGCTCGATGAAGATGAAGGGCTCGACGGCGGCTGCGGAGCTTGAGCACGAGCAGTCGCAAGGAAGAAGAAGAGGCAAAGGAGCAACGGGGAAAAAGGAGATGCCCCTCTGCCCTATTTATAAGCCGAAAAATGAAACGGTAGGCGCGGGGATCGAGGAGCCGGAAAAGTGGATATGGCAAGATACTGTTGCCTCGATCTTCCGTACTTTTAATGAGTAAAAAATAAAAATAGGTACAAGTATTAAATGGGCAGATGACGTCACGACGGTTTAATGTGATCCAGGAAGATGATGTCACGGCGGTTTATGAAGCATTTGAAGCTATGAAAGGTGAAATCTTTACAAGACGTTGAAGATTGACATGAACAGGTTCAAATCAATATGGGGCCTAATGTCAGGGATATTACTACTGGGTATAAACCGCCCAGGAGGGCCGGTTTATGCTTGTCAAGATTACTTCTACTGAAGTCCAGCGGAGCATGGAGCATGAAGCTTTATTCCAGAAGACTTAAATCCCAAGAGGTGTTAGGGCCATAATTTGTAAACCGCCATACGGCGTGTAACTTGTGTTGTAAGATAGGAAATATAGAGACCGAGCCGGACACGTTTATGAGCCGGCCTCGGGTCTCCGCAAACCGGCCCGGGCGTCACCTCATGTATATAAAGGGTCGACCCGGCGACGGTTCAAGAACAGAGAACAACACCTCAAGACACAGGCAAAGCGGATTCGCTCCCTGGTCATCGAAACCCAAGCAATATCACACCAAACTAGACGTAGGCTTTTTACCTTCATCGAAGGGGCCGAACTAGTATAAACCCTTGCGTCCTTGTCCGCTTTAACCCCTTTAAGCTAACACGTAGCGATGGCCTCACGACTAAGTCCTTATGCTAGGACATCTGCCGTGACAAAACCACGGCATGTAGTAAAGGTAAATTCTCTTTATAGATTTGATGAAGGTAATATTCCTCGTTATAAGTCTGCTAGCCAATGCTTAGATGAGTTTGACAATTTATTGTGAAACAAGAAAACTTCAATGCTTATGTTGGTAGAAAATTACAACAAAATGCTTATATGATTGAACGCTTGAGTGATTATCTGTCTAGAGCTAAAGGTGAACTGAAACTTATTAGTATACTTGCTTCTATGGTCACCATTCAAGTAGAACAAGTACTTAAGGTTCAGAACGATTTGCTCAATGAATTAAATAGTAAGAATAATGATTATGCTGTTAGAGTTGCAACTAGAGGTGGTAAAATGACTCAGGAACCTCTGTATCCTGAGGGCCACCCTAAGAGAATTGAGCAAGATTCTTAGAGAGCTAATTAAGATGCACCTAGTTCTTCTAAGAAGAAGAAAAAGAAAAATGGTGGACTTTGCATGCTCCTAGTGAACCTATAGCTGACACACCTGAGAATCCCAATGATATATCTGTTTGTGATGCTGAGACACAATCTGGTAATGAACATGAACCTAGTGATAATATTAATGACGATGTTCATGATGATGCTCAACCTAGCAATGATAATGATGTAGAGATTGAACCTGTTATTGATCTTGATAACCCACAATCAAAGAATCAACATTATGATAAGAGAGACTTTGTTGCTAGGAAGCACGATAGGGAAAGAGAACCATGGGTTCAGAAACCCATGCCTTTCCCTCCGAAACCATCCAAGAAAAAGGATGATGAGGATTTTGAGCGCTTTGCTGAAATGATTAGACCTATCTTTTTGCGTATGTGTTTGACTGATGTGCTTAAAACAAATCCTTATGCTAAGTATATGAAAGATATTATTACCAATAAAAGAAAGATACCTGAAGTAGAAATTTCCACCATGCTTGCTAATTACACTTTTGAGGGTGGAATGCCTAAGAAATTAGGAGATCTAGGAGTACCTACTATACCTTGCTCCATTAAGAGAAACTATGTTAAAACTGCTTTGTGTGATCTTGGAGCCGGTGTTTGTGTTATGCTTCTCTCTTTATATCGTAGACCTGACTTGAGTAAGCTGACACCTACTAAAATATCTTTGCAAATGGCTGAGAAATCAACTGCTATACCTGTCGGTATTTGTGAGGATATGCCTGTTGTAGTTGCAAATGTTACTATTCTAACGGACTTTGTTATCCTTGATATTCCCGAGGATGATAGTATGTCTATTATTATAGGAAGACCCTTTTTGAATACTGCATGGGCTGTTATTGATTGCAACAAAGGCAATGTCGCTTTTCATGTCAATGGTAATGAGCATACGGTACACTTCCTGAGGAAACAACCTCGGGTCCATAGTGTCAATTATATTGGAAAATTTTCAACTGTTACTATTGGAGGTTTTGAGTTTCCTCTTCCTACTATCAAGAAGACATATGACATCCTTATTGTTGGGGACATACATATCCCCAATGAGGTAACCTAGTGTTATTCGAAAATTCTCCGGTTTCGTGTTACTCGGAAAGAGTTTATTAACAAGACCTGATCAACCTTGCTAATGGATTCCTTTCGATGAGCATGGGATAGGTGAATCTAGATAACACAACCTTCTGTACCCTCTTTTTACTTTCTGTTAATTAAGATAAATAAAGCAAAAACAGTATTTTCTGTCTGTTTCCAGACTTATCCGTGTAATAAAAAATATCCCGAAAATAAAAGTTCTCCAAATGCCATGAAAATGAAATCTGATTTTTTCTAGAATATTTGAGGAAATATGGCACTGAACATACAGCGAGGGGAGCCAGCACGTGGCCACGAGGGTCCAGGGCGCGCTGATAACCCACAAGTGTAGGGGTTCGCAACAGTTTTCGAGGGTAAAGTTTTCAACCCAAATTTGTTGATTCGACACAAGGGGAGCCAAAGAATACTCTTAAGTATTAGCAGCTGAGTTGTCAATTCAACCACACCTGGAAACTTAGTATCTGCAGCAAGATAGTTGATACGTCTCCAACGTATCTATAATTTTTGATTGTTCCATGCTATTATTTATGAAGTCTTGGATGTTTAATGGGCTTTATCATTCACTTTTATATCATTTTTGGGACTAACCTATTAACCCAAAGGCCCAGTCCAGATTGCTGTTTTTTTTGCCTATTTCAGGGTTTTGCAGAAAAGGAATATCAAACGGAGCCCAAACGGAATGAAACCTTCGCGAGAGATATTTTTGGAGGAAATCACACAAGAAAGACTTCGGGGCCAAGCCAGGGGACAGAAGGGCCACCCTCGAGGGTGGGGGGCGCGCCCCCCCTGCCTCGAGGGCAGCCCGTGTGGCCCCCAGTGCCCCCCTTCTTCCTATATATACCTACGTACCCCAGAAACTCCATACACAGAGAGAAAACCCTAATTCCACCGCCGTAGCTGCTGTTCCCGTGGAGATCCCATCTTGGAGCCTGTTCCGGGAGGGGGACCCATCACGGAGGCCTTCATCATCATCATCATCGCCCTCACCATGAGTTGTGAGTAGTTTACCACAGACCTTTGGGTCCATAGCTAGTATTAAGATGGCTTCTTCTCTCTCTCTGGATCTCAATACAAAGTTCTCCTCGGTCTTCGAGGAGATCTATTCGATGTAATCTCTTTTTGCGGTGTGTTTGTCGAGATCCGATGAATTGTGAGTTTATGATCAAGGTTATCTATAAAAGATATTTGGTTCTTCTCTAAACTTTTTATGTGTGCTCATAATATCCTTGCAAGTCTCTTCGAATTATTGGTTTGGTTTGGCCTACTAGATCTATAGTTCTTGCAATGGGAGAAGTGCTTGGCTTTGGGTTCAATCTTGCAGTGTCCTTTCCCAGTGACAGTAGGGGCAGCAAGGCACATATTGTATTGTTGCCATCGAGGATAAAAAGATGGGGGTTTCATCATATTGCTTGAGTTTATCCCTCTACATCATGTCATCTTTCTTAAGGCGTTACTCTGTTCGTATGAACTCAATACACTAGATGCATGCTGGATAGCGGTCGATGTGTGGAGTAATAGTAGTAGATGCAGGCAGGAGTCAGACTACTTGTCTCGGACGTGATGCCTATATACAATGATCATGCCTAGATAGTCTCATAATTATTCGCTTTTCTATCAATTGCTCGACAGTAATTTGTTTACCCGCCGTAGAATACCGCTATCATGAGAGAAGCCACTAGAGAAAACTATGCCCCCCGGGTCTATCTTTATCATATTACTTTCCCGTCAATTTCTGTAGCCGTTGTTTATTTGGTTTCTTTACTTTCTGTTTCTATACCAAAAATACCAAAAATATTATCTTATCATCTCTATCAGATCTCACTCTCGTAAGTGACCGTAAAGGGATTGACAACCCCTTATCGCGTTGGTTGCGAAGTTCTTATTTGTTTGTGCAGGTGCGAGGGACTGGCGCGTGGTCTCCTACTGGATTGATACCTTGGTTCTAAAAAATAGAGGGAAATACTTACGCTACTGTGCTGCATCTCCCTTTCCTCTTCGAGGGAATACAACGCAAGCTCAAGAGGTAGCAAGAAGAATTTCTGGCGCCGTTGCCGGGGAGGCTTACGCAAAAGTCATATACCAAGTACCTATCACAAACCCTTACCCTTCGCATTACATTTATTTGCCTCTCGTTTTCCTCTCCCCCACTTCACCTTTGTCGTTTTATTTGCCCTTCTTCCGCCGTGTGTTTTTCGCTTGCCTCTTGTTTGCTTGTGAGTTCGCTTGCTTGCTTGTCATTATGGCTACCCCCTTATCCGCTCCTTTGTCTCCTGAGTTTGAAGTACTTCACTTCAAGGAAAGGCAAGGAGAAAATTTATAAGATGCTTGGTTTAGGATGATGGAATCATATCGTAAGTGCACCTTAGAAGTGAATTTTAGAATCTTGCTTCGCAATTTTTATGTTGGATTGAATATGTCTCATAGACAACTCTTGGATTGCGTTGCCAAAGGAAATTTTATCGAAGTTGATCCTAGTTTCGCGCATGGAATCATAGAGGGAATAGTGGGAACACTACCTCCCCAAAAGGAGTCGAACTCAACCACGGAAGGAATGCAAGTTTTTGAGAAAATTTGCGAAGTAACGAAAATATTACAAAAATCTCTTGAACCTCTTAAGAGTGTTAGTGGGAATCTCCACCACATGAATATGTTGATTACTCTTTGCAATAAGCAGTTGGATGCATTAGATCTTAAGATTTCTAAATATGAAGGGAAACGCAAAGAACCTCCCGGATTCGAACTTGACACCATTAAAAGAGCGAAGATCAAAGATGGCAATACCTAGATCTATCTTGTATCGGGCCTAGCTAGGGGCGTAAAATGATAGCGCTTGTTGGGAGGCAACCCAATTTTATGTTTTTTGTTTTTGTTGCTGTTAGTGAATAAATGTTTCACCTAGCTTCTGATTAGATGTGTTTTCATGTTTTTTTAGTGTTTGTGCCAAGTAGAACCTTTGGTAGAACTTGTGTGAAGTTTATTTGATCTTGCTGTGAAAAACAGAATCGTTAGCACTCGCTAAAGTAGTCTTCAGATTTTACTGGAGTGTGATTTTTAGTTGATTATTTTTTATGCTGATTGGTAGACAAATGGCGCAAATTTAACAATTTAGTTTGAATTTTTTGGAGTTCCAGAAGTAGGCGAACCCAGCAGATTACTACAGACTGTTCTGTTTTTGACAGATTCTGTTTTTCGTGTGTTGTTTGCTTATTCCGATGCATCTATGAGTAATATTGGAGGATATGAACCATAGAAAACTTGGAGTACAGTAGGTTTAACACCAATATAGACAATTAATTAATTCCTTGCTGTACCTTTGAGTGGTGGTTTGCTTTCTCTTACTAACGGAGCTCACGAGAATTTTTGTCTAAGTTTTGTGTTGTGAAGTTTTCAAGTTTTGAGTATTGCTTTCATGGACTATGGAACAAGGAGTAGCAAAGGCCTAAGCTTGGGGATGCCCATGGCACCCCAAGTAAATTCAATATAATCAAAAGTCTAAGCTTGGGGATGCCCTGGGAAGGCATCCCCTCTGCCGTCTTCATCCATCGGTAACTATACTTGGAGCTATATTTTTATTCGCAACATGCTATGTGTTCTGCTTGGAGCTTCTTGTATAATTTGAGTCTTTGCTAGTTAGTTTGACACAATCATCCTTGCTGTACACATCTATTTGAGAGAGTTAAATATGGCATAGAAATTATTAGAACACTCTATGTGCTTCGCTTATATCTTTTGAGTTGAATAGTTTTTGCTCTAGTGCTTCACTTATATCTTTTAGAGCATGGTGGTGGTAATATTTTGTAGAAATTGTTGAACTCTCATGCTTCACTTAGATCTATTTGAGAGTCTATTAAAACAGCATGGTAAAGTGTTTAGGCTAAAGAAACTAGTCTTCACATGATAAACATCCAATGTCAATGTAGTAAAAAAAATCACATCAAGTGCATTGAATAGAAAGAGATGTTGGATGCTTGATAATTGTTTTGAGACATGAGGATAGTGATATTAAAGTCATGCTAGTGGAGTGATTATGAATTTGAGAAATATTTGTGTTAAGTTTAGTGTTTCCCGTAGCATGCATGTATGGTGAACCGTTGTGTGACTAAGTTAAAGCATGAGGTATTTGTATAGTGTCAACCTTTGTGTGGAGGTCAGGGGCGAGCGATGGTTAACTCCTACCAACCTCCCCCCTAGGGGCATGCGCTTATTGCTTTGTTTTGATGACTCGTAAATTTTTGCAATAAGTATATGAGTTCATATGACTAATGTTGAGCCCATGGATTATACGCACTCTCGCCCTTCCACCATTGCTAGCCTATCTTGTACCGCGCAACTTTCGCCGGTGCCATAAACCCACTATATATCCTTCCTCAAAACAGCCACCATATTGTTCCTCAAAACAGCCATCATACCTACCTATCATGGCATTTCCATAGCCATTCCAAGATATATTGCCATGCAACTTTCCATCGTTCGGTTTATATGACACGCATCATATTGTCATATTGCCATGCATGATCATGTAGTTGACATCGTATTTGTGGCAAGGCCACCATGCATAATATTTTCATACATGCCACTCTTGTTTCATTGCACATATCGGTACACCGCCGGAGGCATTCATATAGAGTCATACTTTGTTGTTGTAGTATCGAGTTGTAATATTGTGTTGTAATGAAAGTGTGATGATCATCATTATTAGAGCATTGTCCCATGGGAGGAAAGGCTGAATCTATAAAGCCCCTTCGCAAAAAAAGAAAGGCCAAAGAAAAATAGAAAGGCCAAAAAAAGGGGACAATTGCTACTATCTTTTTCCACACTTGTGCTTCAAAGTAGCACCATGTTCTTCATTGTAGAGAGTCTCATGTTTAGTCACTTTCATATACTAGTGGGAATTTTTCGTTATAGAACTTGGCTTGTATATTCCAACGATGGGCTTCCTCAAATGCCCTAGGTCTTCATGAGCAACCAAGTTGGATGCACACCCACTAGTTTCTTTTGTTGAGCTTTCATTCATATTTATCTCTAGTGCATCCGTTGCATGGCAATCCCTACTCACTCACATTGATATTTATTGATGGGCATCTCCATAGCCCGTCGATACGCCTAGTCGATGTGAGACTACCTCCCTCTTTTTATCTTCTCCACAACCACCTCTATTCCACCCATAGTGCTATGTCCATGGCTCACGCTCATGTATTGCGTGAAAGTTGAAACGTTTGAAAAGATAGAGTATGAAAACAAATGCTTGGCTGAAATCGGGGTTGTGCATGATATGAATATTTAGTGTGATAACGAGGGAGCATAGCCAACACTATATGATTTTGTAGGGATAACTTTCTTTAGCCATAGTATTTTGAGAAGACATGGTTGCTTTGTTAGTATTGCTTGAAGTATTGTTATTTCTTATGTCAATATATACTTTTGTCTTGAATCTTTCAGATCTGAACATTCATGCCACAATTTAGATAATTACACTGAATAACTATATTGGTTAGCATTCCACATAAAAAATTCTTTCGTTATCATTTACCTACTCAAGGACGAGCAGGAATTAAGCTCCGGGATGCTTGATACTTCTCCAGCGTATCTATAATTTTTGATTGTTCCATGCTATTATTTATGAAGTCTTGGATGTTTAATGGGCTTTATTATTCAGTTTTATATCATTTTTGGGACTAACCTATTAACCCAAAGGCCCAGTCCAGATTGCTGTTTTTTGCCTATTTCAGGGTTTTGCAGAAAAGGAATATCAAACGGAGTCCAAACGAAATGAAACCTTCGCGAGAGATATTTTTGGAGGAAATCACGCACGAAAGACTTTGGGGCCAAGCCAGGGGACAGAGGGGCCACCCTCGAGGGTGGGGGGGCCCTTCCCAGGGCGCGCCCCCTGCCTCGTGGGCAGCCCGTGTCGCCCCCGGTGCCCCCCTTCTTCCTATATATACCTACGTACCCCAGAAACTCCATACGCAGAGAGAAAACCCTAATTCCACCACCGTAGCTGTTGTTCTCGTGGAGATCCCATCTTGGAGCCTGTTCTGGGAGGGGGATCCATCACGGAGGCCTTCATCATCATCATCATCATCACCCTCACTATGAGTTGTGAGTAGTTTACCACAAACCTTCGGGTCCATAGCTAGTATCTAGATGGCTTCTTCTCTCTCTCTGGATCTCAATACAAAGTTCTCCTCTGTCTTCGAGGAGATCTATTCGATGTAATCTCTTTTTGCGGTGTGTTTGTCGAGATCCGATGAATTGTGAGTTTATGATCAAGGTTATCTATGAAATATATTTGGTTCTTCTCTAAACTTTTTATGTGTGCTCATAATATCCTTGCAAGTCTCTTCGAATTATTGGTTTGGTTTGGCCTACTAGATCTATAGTTCTTGCAATGGGAGAAGTGCTTGGCTTTGGGTTCAATCTTGTGGTGTCCTTTCCCAGTGACAGTAGGGGCAGCAAGGCACATATTGTATTGTTGCCATCGAGGATAAAAAGATGGGGTTTTCATCATATTGCTTGAGTTTATCCCTCTACATCATGTCATCTTTCTTAAGGTGTTACTCTGTTCGTATGAACTCAATACACTAGATGCATGCTGGATAGCGGTCGATGTGTGGAGTAATAGTAGTAGATGCAGGCAGGAGTCGGACTACTTGTCTCGGACGTGATGCCTAAATACAATGATCATGCCTAGATAGTCTCATAATTATTCGCTTTTCTATCAATTGCTCGACAGTAATTTGTTTACCCGCTGTAGAATACCGCTATCATGAGAGAAGCCACTAGAGAAAACTATGGCCCCCGGGTCTATCTTTATCATATTACTTTCCCGTTAATTTCTGGAGCCGTTGTTTATTTGCATTCTTTACTTTCTGTTTCTATACCAAAAATATTATCTTATCATCTCTATCAGATCTCACTCTCGTAAGTGACCATAAAGGGATTGATAACCCCTTATCGCGTTGGCTGCGAAGTTCTTATTTGTTTGTGCAGGTGCGACGGACTGGCGCGTGGTCTCCTACTGGATTGATACCTTGGTTCTCAAAAACTGAGGGAAATACTTACGCTACTGTGTTGCATCCCCCTTTCCTCTTCAAGGGAATACAACACAAGCTCAAGAGGTAGCAATAGTTTAGTAGCAAAGTAATATGATAGTGGCGGTAGCAGCAATAAAAGTAACGATAGTGTTTTTGTGGTTTTTGTAATAGTAGCAATGTAAAAGTAAATAAGCGACTAGCAATATAGGTAAAGCTCGTAGGCATTGGATCGGTGATGGGAAATTACGTTGGATGCAATTCATCATGTAGAAGTTATAACCTAGGGTGACACAGAACTAGCCCTAGTTCAAAAATGCAATGTAGGCATGTATTCCGAATATAGTCATACGTGCTTATGGAAAAGAACTTGCATGACATCTTTTGTCCTACCCTCCCATGGCAGCGGGGTCCTATTGGAAACTAAGGGATATTAAGGCCTCCTTTTAATAGAGTACCGGACCAAAGCATTAACACATAGTGAATACATGAACTCCTCAAACTACGTTCATCACCGGGAGTGGTCCCGATTATGGTCACTTCGGGGTTGCCGGATCATAACACATAGTAGGTGACTATAGACTTGCCAGATAGGATCAAGAACACACATATATTCATGAAAACATAATAGGTTCAGATCTGAAATCATGGCACTCGGGCCCTAGTGACAAGCATTAAGCATAGCAAAGTCATAGCAACATCAATCTCAAAACATAGTGCATACTAGGGATCAAACCCTAACAAAACTAACTCGATTACATGATAGATCCCATCCAACCCATCACCGTCCAGCAAGCCTACGATGGAATTACTCACACACGGCGGTGAGCATCATGGAGTTGGTGATGGAAGAAGGTTGATGATGACGATGGCGACGATCTCCACTCTCCGGAGCCCCGAACGGACTCCAGATCAGCCCTCCTGAGAGAGATTAGGGCTTGGCGGCAGCTCCGTCTCGTGAAACGCGATAATTCCTTCTCCCTTATTTTTTTCTCCCCGAAATGGAAGATATAGGATCTGGGGGGACGTCGGTGGAGCATTGGGGGGCCCACGAGGCAGGGGGGCGCGCCCCCACCCTCGTGGACAGGGTGTGGGCCCCCCAGTGAGGATCTTCTTGCAGATATTTTTTATGTTTTCCAAAATAATTCTCCGTTGAGTTTCAGGCGATTCCGAGAACTTTTTATTCTGCACAAAAACAACACCATGGTAGTTCTGCTGAAAACATCGTCAGTCCGGGTTAGTTCCATTCAAATCATGCAAGTTAGAGTCCAAAACAAGGGTAAAAGGGTTTGGAAAAGTAGATACGTTGGAGACGTATCAACTCCCCCAAGCTTAAACCTTTGCTTGTCCTCGAGCAATTCAGTTGATAAACTGAAAGTGATAAAGAAAAACTTTGACAAAGTCTGTTTGCTCTTGTTGTTGTAAATATGTAAGCTAGAATTCAGGCATTCAACAAGATCCTGAACTAACCACATTCACAATAATTTTCAGGTCTCAAGACTACTCACATCAATGGCATAATCAACTAGCGAGCAATAATAATAAACCTCGGATGACAACACTTCTCAAAACAATCATGATATGATATAACAAGATGGTATCTCGCTCGCCCTTTCTGAGACCGCAAAACATAAATGCATAGCACCTTTAAAGATCAAGGACTGACTAGACATTGTAATTCATGGTAAAAGAGATCCAACCATGATCATACTCAATGAAAATTAATAGTAATACATGCAACGACAGAGGTGCTCTCCTACTGGTGCTCTTTTGATAAGAGGATGATGACTCTGCATAAAAGTAAATAGATAGGCCCTTCGCAGAGGGAAACAGGGATTTGTAGAGGTGCCAGAGCTCGATTTTTAAATAGAGATTGAATAACATTTTGAGCGGTATACTTTCATTGTCAACATAACAACCAAGAATCTCGATATCTCCCATGCTACGCACATTATAGGCGGTTCCCAAATAGAATGGTAAAGTTTATACTCCCCCAACCACCAACAAGCACACTCCACGGCTAGCCCGAAACAACGAGTACCGTCCAAACGAGCAACAACCCTGGGGGAGTTTTCTTTAATTATTATGATTTTGAGCATGGGACTGGGCATCCCGGTTACCAGCCATTTTCTCATGAATGATGAGCGGAATCCACTCATCGTGAGAATAACCCACCTAGCATGGAAGATATAGACAACCCTAGTTGAAACATGAGATGTTCGAGCATACAAAACAAAATTTCATTTGAAGGTTTAGAGTTTGGCACATACAAATTTACTTGGAACGGTAGGTAAATACCGCACATAGGAAGGTATGGTGGACTCATATGGAATAACTTTGGGGTTTATGGAAGTGGATGCACAAGCAGTATTCCCGCTTAGTACAGGTGAAGGCTAGAAAGAGACTAGGAAGCGACCAGCTAGAGAGCAACAACGGTCATGAACATGCATTAAAATTAATCAAAATTAATGCAAGCATGAGTAGGATATAAATCACCATGAACATAAATATCGTGGAGGCTATGTTGTTTTGTTTCAACTACATGCGTGAACATGTGCTAAGTCAGATCACATAAATCGTTCAGAGGAGGATACCACCCATCATACCACATCACAACCATTTTAATATCATGTTGGCATGCAAGATAGACCATTATAAACTCTCAGCTAATTAAGCATGGCATAAGCAGCTATGATCTCTAATTGTCATTGCAAACATGTTTCATTCATAATAAGCTGAATCAGGAACGACAAGCCACCATATTTACAAAAACAAGAGAGGTCGAGTTCATACCAGCTTTTCTCATCTCAATTAGTTCATCATATATCATCCTTATTGCCTTTCACTCGCACGACCGAACGGTGTGGAAAATAATAATAGTGCACGTGCATTGAACTAAGCTGGAATCTGCAGGTATTTAATACAAGAGAGAAGACAAGGTAATATGGCTCAAGGTTAAATCAACAACAGAGCATATGAGAGCCACTAAGAAATTTCAGTCATGGTCTTCTACTCTTAACCCCTAAAGAAAAGAAAAGAAACTATTTACACGGGAAAGCTCCCAACAAGCAGAAAGAAGAACAAGAAATCTTTTTGGGTTTTCATTTTTAGTACTACTACAGGCAAAGAAAGTAAACTAGCTAGAAGCTACAACTAATATTATTTTTTTGTTTTCTGGGTTTTTCTAACACACAAGAAAAAGACTAAGAAAAAGAAAATGAAACTAAGCATGGATGGTACAGTGAAAGAGTGTGAGCACCGACAGCTAGAATACGTGTGTGAACATGAATGTAAGTCGGTGAGAAACACGTACTCCCCCAAGCTTAGGCTTTTGGCCTAAGTTGGTCTATGGCCACAGATCGAAGCCACTCCCACCAGTGTACTGAGATGTGTCCTCTAGATGCCACTGGTTGGCGAGCTCATACAGCTCCCACCCATAAACAGATTGACGGGAAGGATCAAGTGGTGGTTCTGGCTCAGGTTCTGAGGCTTGTGCCTGGCCTTGGTACTTGTAGAAGGCATCTGATGTAATGAGATACTTTCCCGTGGAAAGATCAAACAAAGATAGTGCAGGCAAGGTAACAATTTCACAGTATATTTCATCAAATCTTAATTTATAATTAAGCTGCATATTCTTATCTTTAATGATAAAATCATCAGCTACCATGCTCTTGTAGTCTAGATAAATAGGGGCAAGCAATTTTTCTTCCTTCTCATAATGCCTAATAGGTATATTAAAATATTCAGCAAGGCGAGAAGCAAAGATGCTTCCAAAGACGGGCCCCTTTGAGCGGTTCAGACTCAATCGTTTGGCAACGACGGCGCCCAAACTAAAAGTTGCATCTTGAAACAAAGCATGGCGTAGAATGATAATATCAGGGGCACTGAGGTTCCCACTGTTCGCGCGACCAATTAAACACCTACTAGCAAATAAAGCAAAGTAGCGCAGAATAGGGAAGTGTATACTAGTGATTCTTGCCCCTGAAACTTGTCTAGTTTCACCTACAGCTATCATGTCAATGAACCCTTCAACGTCTTCACGACGTGGTTCATCAAGTCTACCTCCAAAGGGTACCTTTCATATTTCACAAAAATCTAAAAGTGATATCTCCTTAACCACATCATATAAGCGAAACTCCACTGTAGGTGGTGTTTTCCTAGAATGAAAATGAAAGCTTTGCGTGAAAATATTGGTGAGTGAGAGATACTGTTCTTTCTGGTCGTTGAGGAAGTCGGTGAGGCCCTCATTACTTGCCAACCAATAAAAGTCTTCGTAAATACCGGCGGACATCATGAAATTATTACAAGGCCATTCACACGGTCGAACTTCCGCCATGCGAGGAAGATTATACTTGGGCTTCTTGTTTTCTTCTTCTTTCTTCTCCTCTGAACTCTTGCTAGAGGAGCCCCTCAATTATCTTTTTAACATTTTCCTTTTCTGAAAATTTCTGAAATTTTTAGTAACTTCAAAATAAAAGTTAACCAAACTCAACAAGATTGATAGCAACAACTCCTATAAGTGCCTAGAGGCTATATCATGCATTAGAACTACTTGGGACCAAGAAAATTTGACATGCAAGCTCAAGAACAAGGTCACCACAGCAGCATAAGTTTGCAACAAATAAAACACTAGAACAAAAACTAATTGGACCAATGGAGGAGTCACATACCAAGGAACAATCTCCCCAAACAGTTTTGCGAATGGTGCTTTGAGCAAGGAGATCGAAAATGGTAGCAAGATGAGCTAGAACTCAGGTTTGAGCTGGTTGGGAATTTTTTGGGAGGAAGAAGAAGAGCATGGGTGCAGGAATAAGTGGAGGGGGGCCAGGTGGGGCCCACGAGGTAGGGGGCGCGCCCTACACCCTCGTGGCCATGTGCTGGCTCCCCTCGCTGTGTGTTCAGTGCCATATTTTCTTAAATATTCTAGAAAAAATCATATTTCATTTTCATGGCATTTGGAGAACTTTTATTTTTGGGATATTTTTTATTGCACGGATAAGTCTGGAAACAGACAGACAATGCTATTTTTGTTTCATTTAACCTAATTAACAGAAAGTAAAAGGAGGGTACAGAAGGTTTGTGCTATCTAGATTCACTTATCCCATGCTCATCAAAAGGAATCCATTAACAAGGTTGATCAGGTCTTGTTAATAAACTCTTTCGGAGTAACATGAAACCAGAGAATTTTCGAATAACACTAGGTTGCCTCAATGGGGATATGTATGTCCCCAACAATAAGAATGTCATATGCCTTCTTGATAGTAGGAAGAGGAAACTCAAAACCTCCAATACTAATAGTTGAAGTTTTTCCAATATAATTGATACTATGGACTTGTGGTTGTTTCCTCGGAAAGTGTACCGTATCCTCATTACCATTGACATGAAAAGTGGCATTGCCTTTGTTGCAATCAATAACAGCCCCTGCAGTATTCAAAAAGGTCTTCCAAGCAAAATAGACATACTATCGTCCTCGGGAATATCAAGTATAACAAAGTCCGTTAGAATAGTAACATTTGCAACTACAACTGGCACATCCTCACAAATACTGACAGGTATACAGTTGATTTATCGGCCATTTGCAAAGATATTTCAGTAGGTGTCAACTTACTCAAGTCAAGTGTACGATATAAAGAGAGAGACATAACACTAACACCGGCTCCAAGATCACACAAAGCAGTTTTAACATAGTTTCTCTTAATGGAGCAAGGTATAGTAGGTACTCCTGGATCTCCTAATTTCTTAGGCATTCCACCCTCAAAAGTGTAATTAGCAAGCATGGTGGAAATTTCTACTTCAGGTATCTTTCTTTTGTTGGTAATAATATCTTTCATATACTTAGCATAAGGATTTGTTTTAAGCACATCAGTCAAACGCATACGCAAAAAGATAGGTCTAATCATTTCAGTGAAGTGCTCAAAATCCTCATCATCATTTTTCTTGGATGGTTTCGGAGGGAAAGGCATGGGTTTCTGAACCCATGGTTCTCTTTCCCTACCGTGCTTCCTAGCAACAAAGTCTCTCTTGTCATAACGTTGATTCTTTAATTGTGGGTTATCAAGATCAACAGCAGGTTCAATCTCTACATCATTATCATTGCTAGGTTGAGCATCATCATGAACATCATTATTAATATTATCACTAGGTTCATGTTCATTACGAGATTGTGTCTTAGTATCACAAAAAGATATATCATTGGGATTCTCAGGTGTGTCAGCTACAGGTTCACTAGAAGCATGCAAAGTCCTATCATTTTTCTTTTTCTTCTTCTTAGAAGAACTAGGTGCATCTATATTAGTTCTATGAGAATCTTGCTCAATTCTTTTAGGGTGGCCTTCAGGATACAGAGGTTCCTGATTCATTTTACCACCTCAGGTTGCAACTCTAACAGCATAGTCATTATTCTTACTATTTAATTCATTGAGCAAATCATTCTGAGCCTTAAGTACTTGTTCTACTTGAGTGGTAACCATAGAAGCATGTTTACTAATAAGTTTTAGTTCACTTTTAGCACTAGACAGATAATCACTCAAGCGTTCAATCATATAAGCATTGTGTTGTAGTTGTCTACCAACATAAGCATTCAAGTTTGCTTGTTTCACAATGAAATTGTCAAACTCATCTAAGCATTGGCTAGCAGACATATAACAAGGAATATCACCTTCATCAAATCTATAAAGAGAATTTACCTTTACTACCTGTGTCGGGTTATCAAGACCATGTATTTCTTCAATAGGTGGTAAATTCTTAACATCTTCAGCTTTAATACCTTTTTCTTTCATAGATTTCTTTGCCTCTTGCATATCTTCAGGACTAAGAAATAGAACACCTCTTTTCTTCAGAGTTGGCTTAGGGGCTGGTTCAGGAAGTCTCCAATTATTTTCATTGGCCAGCATTTTATTCAATAGTAGTTCAGCTTGTTCAACTGTTCTTTCCCTGAAAATACAACCAACACAACTATCCAGGTGGTCTTTGGAAGCATCGGTTAGTCCATTATAAAAGACATCAAGTATATCATGCATCTCAAGAGGATGATCACGCAAAGCATTAAGTAACTAGAGAAGCCTCCCCCAAGCTTGTGGGAGACTCTCTTCTTCAGTTTGAGCAAAGTTATATATTTCCCTTCAGGCAGCTTGTTTTTTATGAGCGGGAAAATATTTAGCAGATAAGTAATACATCATATCCTAGGGACTATGCACACAACCAGGATCAAGAGAATTAAAGCAAGTCTTAGCATCACCCTTTAACGAGAACGGAAATAGCTTAAGGATATAGTAGTAACGAATCTTTTCATCATTGGTAAACAGGGTGGCTATATCATTCAACTTTGTAAGATGGGCCACAACAGTTTCAGACTCATAGCCATGGAAAGGATCATATTCAACCAAAGTAATTAACTCAGGATCAACAGAATTCATAATCCTTATGAGTAACACAGATAGGTGAAGTAGCAAAAGCAGGGTCATGTTTCATTCTAGCATTCAATGACTCTTCTTTCAGCTTAGCTAATAACTTCTTAAGATCACATCTATCATTGCAAGCAAGAAAGTCTCTAGCAGTTTCTTCATCCATAACATAACCCTCAGGAACAACAGGCAATTCATATCTATCGGGAGTAGTTTCATCGTCAGTTTCATAAATATCATCAACATTTGCACTCTCCCTAACATTAGCAATTTGTTCATCTAGAAACTCACCTAGTGGCACAGTATCAGGCATAGAGGTAGTTTCATCATACATAGCAGAAGTAGCATCATCAAGAACATACGACATATCAGATGCAATAGCAGGAGTAGGTGTCGCAAGTTTACTCATAACAGAAGGACAATCAAGTGTAGAGCTAGATGTCAGTTCCTTACCTCCTCTCGTAGATCAGGGTAAGATCTTGGTTTTTGAGTCCTTCAAGTTCTTCATAGTGATCAACAGATATAAATCCCAAGTGACTTAAAGAATAGAGCTATGCTCCCCGGCAATGGCGCCAGATAATAGTCTTGATAACTCACAAGTGTAGGGGATCGCAACAGTTTTCGAGGGTAAAGTATTCAACCCAAATTTGTTAATTCGACACAAGGGGAGGCAAAGAATACTCTTAAGTATTAGCAGCTAAGTTGTCAATTCAACCACACCTGGAAACTTAGTATCTGCAGCAAGATAGTTTAGTAGCAAAGTAATATGATAGTGGCGGTAGCAGCAATAAAAGTAACGATAGTGTTTTTGTTGTTTTTGTAATAGTAGCGACGAAAAAGTAAATAAGCGACTAGCAATATAGGTAAAGCTCGTAGGCATTGGATCGGTGATGGGAAATTACGTTGGATGCAATTCATCATGTAGAAGTTATAACCTAGGGTGACACAGAACTAGCTCCAGTTCATCAATGCAATGTAGGCATGTATTTCGAATATAGTCATACGTTCTTATGGAAAAGAACTTGCATGACATCTTTTGTCCTACCCTCCCGTGGCAGTGGGGTCCTATTGGAAACTAAGGGATATTAAGGCCTCCTTTTAATAGAGTACCAGACCAAAGCATTAACACATAGTGAATACATAAACTCCTCAAACTATGGTCATCATCGGGAGTGGTCCCAATTATTGTCACTTCGGGGTTGCCGGATCATAACACATAGTAGGTGACTATAGACTTGCAAGATAGGATCAAGAACACACATATATTCATGAAAACATAATAGGTTCAGATCTGAAATCATGGCACTCGGGCCCTAGTGACAAGCATTAAGCATAGCAAAGTCATAGCAACATCAATCTCAGAACATAGTGGATACTAGGGATCAAACCCTAACAAAACTAACTCGATTACATGATAGATCCCATCCAACCCATCACCGTCCAGCAAGCCTATGATAACCCTCAACCGTAAGGGATCGAGATAGTCTTCGCGGGTAAGAATAACCCAATTTATAGATTCGACATACGGGGAGCCAAAGAGTATTTATAAGCTTTGACAGTTGAGTTGTCAATTCAACCGCACCTGAAATATACTTACTTGCAACAAAAGATAAGTGGTAACGGTGATATGATAGTGATGGTGGTGACAGTAAAAGTAAACAGCAAAGGTAAACAGCAAAAATAACAACTAGTAACCAGCAGGATTTAAAACACTGTAGGCTAGGGAGATGGATGGTTGGGCGCTGCATGGATGAGATACATCATGAATCTAACTTGGGGCAAGGCACACAGAAAAATAATGATCATCTAGGCAAGTATCAAACATTATGCATGTATCCCATAGGTAGTTGTACGTGCTTGCAATAAGAACTTGCACAACATCTTTTGTCCTACCATCCCGCTACGAACGGGGCCAAAAGGAACTTATGGAGATTAAGGTACTCCTGTCAAAGAGCACCGGAACAAAGCAATAAACTCAATGGATACATGTAATCCTCAAACTATGGACCATCCCCTTTGGTGTCCCAAGCTGTCACTTTTGGGATCGCCGGTTCCGGACCGTAATAGGTGCAAACAACTCATAGATAGGATCAAGAACTCAAATATATTCATGCAAACACATATGGTTCAGATCTGAAATCATGGCAGTCGGGCCCTAAGTGACAAGCATTAAGAGTAACAAGTTGAAGCAAAGATGATAAACACCATAGTAGATGATATGCAACATGCCCCCAACAATCTGATAAACTATTACATGATCTAACTCATCCAATCCCTACCATCCCCTTTGACTATAGCAGGGAATTACTCACACATGGAAGGAGAAGTCATGGAGGGAGGATGGAGTGGTGATGATGATGACGATGGCGACGATCTCCCCTCTCCGGAGGCCACATCAGCCTCCAGATTAGACCTCCCGAAGAAGAACAGAGGGTGGCGGCGGCTCCGCGACGGAAACTGGGAAAACGACTTCTGTTCTGGGGTTTTCTCATCACAGGGATAAATACGGGTCAAAGTAGGGCACCAGAGGAGGTGGGAGCAGCCCAGGCGGCCTCCCGGCGCGACCAGGGATGGGGCCGCGCCACCAGGGCGCCTGGGCCCCCCCTGGCTGCCCTCTGGTCCATCTTCTGGCACAAGGTTCCTTCGGGTGCGTGGATTTTCTGTGATTTTTCGTGGAATTTTCTGAGACACCTAAAAATCCGTTTTCCTGCACACAATAAAACCATACAGGCAGCTCTGCTGAAAACAGCGTCAGTCCGGGTTAGTTTAGTTCAAATCATGCAAGAATGAGGTCAAAACAATAGCAAAAATGTTTCGAAAAGTAGATACGTTTGAGACGTATCAACTCCCCCAAGCTTAGCATATTGCTTGTCCTCAAGCAATTCGGTTCAACGAACTGGACGCGACAAAGAAAACTTTGACAAACTCTTTTGCTTCATTAGATGTATATAAGCATATACTAGGAAAAGAGTCTAACAAGTATTGAAACAATGCTATGAGGACAATGCACGGAGCAATCTTTCTTTCAAGTGACCAATCACAAATCACCAAGAGTATATAATATACTTACTAAAAATCAAGACAAGATTACATTACACATAGCTTGAACATACTAGAGTGGTGTCTCGCTAGCCTCCATGAGTGAAGCAAAACATAAATGCAGAAACTCCTCCAGAGTTTTAAAGGAGACTAGAACTAAGAATTTCTGAATAAATAATATCACAAGCATGCAGAAGACAATGTAATACTTTGGGACAATGCACATTACACTCAGAATGACAATCATGCTCTCCTAGTTGGCGCTTTAAAGAAAGAAGGTGGAGACTCTCGAACCGTGGAGTTTGATGGCGAGGTTGAAAACCCATGGTTGGAAGCAGAGACTAAACATGTACCAGAGCTCTTGGTTTTGGAAACAGAGTACAAATGATTTTGAGAGGTGCATATTTCGTCAACGAATGTTTAGTAGACAACCCAATTACTTCTCGAGCTGGACAAGTTTCGAGGAACGGCTCCCGCACGGGGACGATCACATCCCCTTAATCTCCTTTGTTTATCGCTGCCAAAAGTTTTCTGATTTCTCATGAACAAAGCGTGAAGGAGGGTTTGTTTGTTGTATTATCTTTTATGAGCCGGGCGCACTCATGCCAGTTCCTTCTCGTATTAGGGGTTTGCAGATTAGACATGCAATCCTGGTATAAAACTTTCCCAACTTAAAAAGATCATGAATTAACTACTACTTCCTCATGAGCTAAAACAGAGGCACAAAACAGGAATAAATTTGAATAATTTCGAGATGGTACAAGAAAGTCTTCGTTAGGATGGCAGGTAAATGCCACATAGGAAGGTATGGTGGACTCATATGGAATAACTGGTTTGAAAGGATTTGGATGCACAAGCAGAATTCCGCTTAGTACGAGCGAAGGCTAGCAAGAGACTGGGAAGCGACCAACTAGAGAGCAATAACAGTCATAATCATGCAGAGCGACAAATCAACATTGAATCGGGCATGAAAGTGATATAACTATTCCGAAACCCAAAGATCATCAAGGCAAAGCAGACTTTTTAGTCTCAAACATGTGTAAACATGTGCCAAGTCAATCCAAGAATTCTCCAAAGGGAAATACCACCTTAGTATACCAAACTATGAACACTGCAATGCATGTAAATCATTTCAATAACACATTATATACTCTAGCTATTTGAGACTAGCCACAAGGAAAGAATGAACCACTGGGAGAGCATTGTAAACATAGCACTATGTCGCTACAAGATGGTCTCTAGATCATAAGTACAAGCATAAGTACAAAAGTAGAAACAAGAAGAGTTCATACCGGTTTTCCTTGTTGCTTCCCTTCAGTCGATCTTCGTCATTACTGCCTCGTCACTTGCACGATCGAACGTAGGAAATATAATTAAGTGCCATCACGGACTCGAGCTGAACTCTGAAAACAAAGCAAACTAAAGAGAGAAAGGAAATCTTTTTGGATTATTTCAAAGGTTGAACGAAAGCAAAAGAAAGAGAAAATGTTTTTGTTGTTTTTGCAAAGAAAAGAAATAAAGAAGAACGAGCAAAAACTTCGGAAAGATTAAAGCGAACAGAAATAAAATGGATAATACAATGGAAAAGTGAGAAGGGCACATACTCCCCCAAGCTTAGGCTTTTGGCCTAAGTTGGTAGTAGCTACTGCCCCCAGGAGCCTCCTGCTCCGGGGGAATGCTGGTGAGTCCAAGGGTCGTAGAAGGATTCCGGCGCATACACCGAACTCCTCGGATCCTCCCACGAAGAAGGGTCCGTACTCGAAGCAGAGGAAGACCCTTCACCAAACTGGGTGACGGTCTCCCCCTGAAAATGTGGTAACTCACCGTGCTCCTCCTCGTCGGGCACAACCCCCTCCACGGGGTTATGAAACTGATGCTGGACCATGAACTCATCGAACTGGATAACATCAAAGGACCATCCGTTCCTGCAAGAAAAATCAAACAAAAGAGGTGCAGGTAGACGGATCTCGCGTTCCACGGTAGTTCCGAAACGCAAGATATAAACAAGATTACCAAGCTCAAAAGTCATGGTAACAAACTTATGCCTTTTCATAGCAGTAAGATCAAAACTTAAATAAGTAAAAGGTCATCATCAGGGTGTGGGGTGCCTTTAAGATATTCTAAGATAAGTGTGGCATAAACGCCACCAAATAAATCTCCTCTGTTACCGTTCATAGCAAGGCGTCGAGCAATTAAGGCACCCAAATTATAATCAAACCTCCCGGAGAGGGCGGTTGCCAGGATAGCAATATCCGGCGCAGAAGTGTTGCTCGTGTTGTCACGAGCTAATACCCCTCTAGCAACATAATACGCAAAATACCTGAGGTGAGGGAATAAGATGCTGGAGATTTTTGACCGATGAATATCCCTCGCACCCATGCTGCAGAGAGAGTTGAAGACGGTTTTCAGCTCGGAGGGCTGAGAGGTCATCTTAGCCGTCCGCCCAACGTTTGGCACACCTATTATTTCACAAAACTTTCCCAAGGGCATGGTGATAAGATCATTGTAAATTTTAAACTCAATAGCACCAGTATCAGGGTTATATCTAAAACTGTTAATGAAACCAGAGGTGAGTTTTTGATACTGAGTAACACGGCACGTGACGAGCCGTGTCAGACCTGCATTAGCACAAAGATTATAAAACTCATCCTTAATTCCCGCAGCTTCAAGGAATTTATCACATGGGAACATCATAGCACGTGCTGGACTTGTGTCTTCCAACAACTCTAAGGGCCCATGATCTTCATTGTAGCTCACCCTAGTAGTCGAGGGTGAGGCTGCGGCTCTAGTAACTCGATCGGAGTGTGCGGGCCTCTTCTTCTCAAGCCCCCCCTTTGCCCTTCCTAACAAACTCATTTCTGAAATTTTTAACAAATTACAAAAACAAGGATTTAAACAAAGTGGTTTAAGGCAAACTACTCAACTTACTTACCTAAGGCATAAACTTGCATCAAAACTTGGAAAATAAATTTCTACACATGCATGCAAGCTCATCTACACAGCACCAAGGACTACTAAATACTCACAAATGAAGCCACCACCCAAAAATCTAATTGGAGGGGTGGAGGAGTTACATACCAGGGAGTATTTGTTCAAAATCCCAGCTCAAATGATAGGTTGTAGAGAGAGATCGAAGAATCGCCTCCAAGAGCAGCAAGAACACAAGAACAAGTGCAGAACTCGTGTTTTTGGAGAGAAAGAGAGAGAGAGGAAGAAGACTCACCTGGAGGGGGGTCTTGTGGGCCCCAGGCGCCCTATGGGCGCAGCCAGGGGGCAGGCCGCGCCAGCTGGCCGCCTGGGCCACTGGTGGCCCCCCTGGTCAGCCCCAGGTGCCTCTAGGTCACTCCCGGCATGGAAATTTTTATTTTTATTTTTCTGGAATTTTTCAGAAAACTTCACTGTTGAAATTTTTTCGAAGTTCAAAAAGCTGCAAGACTTTCTGAAAACTTAAGGCGGTGATTAGTATTGTGAAGCTTCAAAAACATAAACACTTGGTACAGCAAGGAGAACAAAAGCTAAAACAAATGAAAACATAACAAGCTCAACTTTTTACTTATATAAAACATGCTCACTAGTAAGGTTGATCAAGTCTTACCAACAAACAGGCGATATATAGAGCAAAAAGTTTCACCTCTTACGAAGTGATCATTGCACCTTTACTTTAATGGACATTGTCCCTACCATAATAGTTTTGTATTTGTGGTGCACTTGTAGTGGACAGTCCCATTCTCCAATCTTCACGGCCTCGATATTTTCTATAGAGTTGAGGCCATGCCCCTTGTCGGTCTTCTTTGGAAAATACACCGTGTGTTCTTTATCATTCACATTGAAGGTAACCTTTCCTTTATTGCAATCAATAATAGCACCTGCGGTGTTAAGAAAAGGTCTACCAAGAATAATGGACATGCTCCCATCCTCGGGCATGTCAAGCACAGCAAAATCAGTAAGGATCAAACAATTAGCAACTTCTACGGGAACATCCTCACAAATACCTATCGGGACGGCGGTTGACTTGTCAGCCATCTGAACAGAGATATCTGTAGGAATTAGTTTCTCTAAACAAAGCCTCTTGTAAAGAGAGAGAGGCATAACACTCACTCCTGCTCCAAGATCACATAGAGCAGTTTTGACATAATTATTCTTTATGGAGCAGGGAATGGTGGGTATACCTGGATCACCAAGCTTCTCAGGAATCTTGCCACTGAAAGAGTAGTTAGCAAGCATAGTAGATATTGCTTCATTAGGAACTTTTCTTTTATTAGTGACAATATCTTTCATATATTTTGAATAGGGAGGTAACTTAATAGCATCAGTCAAAGGGATTTGAAGAAAAAGAGGTTTAATCCACTCACAAAACTTATTATAATGCTCTTCTTCTTTAGATTTGAGAGACTTACCTGGAAAGGGCATGGGTTTCTGTATCCATGGTTCTCTTTCCTTCCCATGTCTTCTTGCGACGAAGTCATCTCTAGTGTACTTCCTGCGTTTGTCAGGTGCTTCTTCTTCTCGAACTTCAGGCGGATCATTCTTCTCATTATCCTTACCTTCAGGTTCGGCACCGTCTTCAGTCTCAGCATCGGAGATAGATACACTGTTAGGATCAACAGCTGGCTCTTCACTTGTAATAGGATCATTGGAATTGTCAGCCTCCTTGTGTTTCTTCTTCTTCTTCTTTGGAGAGCCAACAATTTCTTCTTCATGCATTTGAGAATCTTGCTCGATTCTCCTCGGATGCCCCTCTGGATAGAGAGGATCTTGAGTGCTAGTTCCTCCTCGGGTCTTAATCCCGAAGGCCTGCAAATCATCTTGTTTGACATTGTTAGCAAACAAATCCTTTTGCGCATTAGAAATTTGTTCAAGCTGAGTTTGAACCATATGAAAATGCTTCACAAGACACTTAACATCATTAACTGTTCTACCTAGAACATCAAGCAAACTTTTGATAGCAAGGGAATTATCATGCAATTGATTTTGTATCCTCTCATTAAAATGATTTTGTTTTATAATAAAATTATCAAACTCATCTAAACATTGATCAGGAGGCTTACCATGAGGGATGTCACTTGCGTTGAAATCTAAAAGAGAGTGTACCTCTACCATAGGAGGATGAGTGGTAGGCTCACACAACTTCTCAATAGGGGGTAGATTCTTCACGTCTTCAGTTTTAATACCCTTCTCTTTAATAGACTTCTTTGCTTCTCGCATAATTTTGGGGCTTAGAACAAACATGCCCCTCTTCTTTGGTGGTGGTGGTGGTTCAGGGACGGACCAATCTTCATGGTTTTTGGCAACCCTGCCCATCAAATCCTCTGCATCGTCCGGTGTTCTTTTCCTAAAAACACAACCAGCACAACTATCCAAATAGGACCTGGATTCATCAGTTAGACCAGCATAAAATATATTGATTAATTCATTCTTAGGGACTCCATGTCCTGGTCTAGCCCGGATCAGACTACAGTACCTCCCCCAAGCTTTAGGGAGGTGCTCATCCTGCAACTGTTTAAAGTTATAAATTATTTGTAAAGCAGCATGTTGCATATGAGCAGGAAAGTACTTATCAACAAAAGAGTGAGCTAAGTCTTGAGGACTCTTAATGGAACCACATGGGAGTGAATCATACCATGTTTTAGCACCTTCCTTCAAAGAGAAAGGAAGAAGCTTAGTCACATAAAAGTTTCGTTTCTTCTCATCCGTGGTAAACAAGCCACCCAACTCAGTGAGTTTTGTCAGGTGTGCAATAGCATCATCATTTTCTCTGCCATAAAAGGGGTCAGCTTCAACCATAGGTATAAGTGAAAGATCAACAGAGAAATCATAATCCGGATCATTGATGCATATAGGAGATGTAGCAAATTCAGGATCAGGAACGGTCTTGTTCTTCAAGGAGTGTTTTTCAAGCAGCTTCTTAATAGCTTCAGGGTCAGAGCCGGCAAACTCTGTCAGTTCCCTGCATAAATCATCATCAAGCATAATGTAATCATCATCAAGGAGTCTCTCCTTGAGTTCACTCAAATCAGGATAATCATAAGTTCCACCAATGGGCTAGCGAGTAACAGGAATTTCAATTCCAGATTTTTTTGAAGTAGCAGCGATCTATTTCTCAAGAGCATAACCAAGTGAACCAATCATCAAGAGTAGTAGAGGCATCATCAAAAGTATCGGACATAGTAACAGATTCAGTAGAAGCATCATGTGGTGGCGGTGAGGCAAACTTACTCATAACAGAAGGTGAATCAAGTGTAGCACTAGTGTTCAGAACAGTACCTCTTCTTGTAGTGGATAGTAAGATCGGAACCTTGGGGTCCCCTTTCTTACCCATAGCGGCTGAAGTGCAGCATGTAGGATACTTCAAGTAAACTTGTAAATGTTGCTATGCTCCCCGGCAACGGCGCCAGAAAACGGTACTTGATAACCCTCAACCGTAAGGGATCGAGATAGTCTTCGCGGGTAAGAATAACCCAATTTATAGATTCGACACACGGGGAGCCAAAGAGTATTTATAAGCTTTGACAGTTGAGTTGTCAATTCAACCGCACCTGAAATATACTTACTTGCAACAAAAGATAAGTGGTAATGGTGATATGATAGTGATGGTGGTGACAGTAAAAGTAAACAGCAAAGGTAAACAGCAAAAATAACAACTAGTAACCAGCAGGATTTAAAACACTGTAAGCTAGGGAGATGGATGGTTGGGCGCTGCATGGATGAGATACATCATGAATCTAACTTGGGGCAAGGCACACAGAAAAATAATGATCATCTAGGCAAGTATCAAACATTAGGCATGTATCCCACAGGTAGTTGTACGTGCTTGCAATAAGAACTTGCACAACATCTTTTGTCCTACCATCCCGCTATGAACGGGGCCAAAAGGAACTTATGGAGATTAAGGTACTCTTGTCAAAGAGCACCGGAACAAAGCAATAAACTCAATGGATACATGTAATCCTCAAACTATGGACCATCCCCTTTGGTGTCCCAAGCTGTCACTTTTGGGATCGCCGGTTTTGGACCGTAATAGGTGCAAACAACTCATAGATAGGATCAATAACTCAAATATATTCATGCAAACACATATGGTTCAGATCTGAAATCATGGCACTCAGGCCCTAAGTGACAAGCATTAAGAGTAACAAGTTGAAGCAAAGATGATAAACACCATAGTAGATGATAGGCAACATGCCCCCAACAATCTGATAAACTATTACATGATCTAACTCATCCAATCCCTACCATCCCCTTTGCCTACAGCAGGGAATTACTCACACATGGAAGGAGAAGTCATGGAGGGAGGATGGAGTGGTGATGATGATGACGATGGCGACGATCTCCCCTCTCCGGAGGCCAAATCAGCCTCCAGATTAGCCCTCCCGAAGAAGAACAGAGGGTGGCGGCGGCTCCGCGACGGAAACTGGGAAAACGACTTCTGTTCTGGGGTTTTCTTGTCACGGGGATAAATACGGGTCAAAGTAGGGCACCAGAGGAGGTGGGAGCAGCCCAGGCGGCCTCCCGGCGCGGCCAGGGGTGGGGCCGCGCCACCAGGGCGCCTGGGCCCCCCCTGGCTGCCCTCTGGTCCATCTTCTGGCACAAGGTTCCTTCGGGTGCGTGGATTTTCTGTTTTTATTCGTGGAATTTTCTGAGACACCTAAAAATCCGTGTTCCTGCACACAATAAAACCATACAGGCAGCTCTGCTGAAAACAGCGTCAGTCCGGGTTAGTTTAGTTCAAATCATGCAAGAATGAGGTCGAAACAATAGCAAAAGTGTTTGGAAAAGTAGATACGTTTGAGACGTATCAGCCTACGATGGAATTACTCACACACGGCGGTGAGCATCATGGAGTTGGTGATGGAAGAAGGTTGATGATGACGATGGCGACGATCTCCACTCTCCGGAGCCCCGAACGGACTCCAGATCAGCCCTCTTGAGAGAGATTAGGGCTTGGCGGCAGCTCCGTCTCGTGAAACGCGATAATTCCTGCTCCCTTATTTTTTTCTCCCCGAAATGGAAGATATAGGATCTAGGGGGACGTCGGTGGAGCATTGGGGGGCCCACGAGGCAGGGGGCGCGCCCCCACCCTCGTGGACAGGGTGTGGGCCCCCAGTGAGGATCTTCTTGCAGATATTTTTCATATTTTCCAAAATATTTCTCCGTTGATTTTCAGGCGATTCCGAGAACTTTTTATTCTGCACAAAAACAACACCATGGCAGTTCTGCTGAAAACAGCGTCAGTCCGGGTTATTTTCATTCAAATCATGCAAGTTAGAGTCGAAAACAAGTGTAAAAGGGTTTGGAAAAGTAGATACGTCGGAGACGTATCACGCGCCCCCCTGCCCAGGGCGCGCCCCTGCCTCGTGGGCCCCACATGGCCCCCCTCCACTTATTCCTGCGCCCATGCTCTTCTTCTTCCTCCCAAAAAAATCACCAACCAGCTCAAACCCGAGTTCTAGCTCATCTTGCTGCCATTTTCGATCTCCTTGATCAAAGCACCATTCACCAAACTGTTTGGGGAGATTGTTCCTTGGTATGTGACTCCTCCATTGGTCCAAATAGCTTTTGTTCTAGTGCTTTATTTGTTGCAAATTTATGCTGCTGTGGTGACCTTGTTCCTGAGCTTGCATGTCAAATTTTCATGGTCCCAAGTAGTTCTAATGCATGATATAGTCTCTAGGCACTAGTAGGAGTTGTTGCTATCAAACTTATTGAGTTTGGTTAACTTTTATTTTGAAGTTACTAAAAATTTAAGAAATTTTTAGAAAAGGAAAATGTTAAAGAGATTGTTGAGGGTCTCCTCCAGCAAGAGCTCAGAAGAGAAGAAGAAAGAAGAAAATGAGAAGCCCAAATATAATATTCCTCGCATGGCGGAAGTTCGACCGTGCGAATGGCCTTGTAATGATTTCATGATGTCCGCCGGGATTTACGATGACTTCTTTTGTTGACAAATAATGTGGGCCTCACTGACTTCCTCCACGACCAGAAAGAACAGTATCTCTTACTCACCAATATGTTCACGCAAAGCTTCCATTTTCATTCTAGGAAAACACCACCTACGATGGAGTTCTGTTTATATGATGTGATTAAGGAGATATCACTCTTAGACTTTTGTGAAATATGCAAAGTACCCTTTTGAGGTAGACTCGATGAACCACATCGTGAAGACGTAGAAGGGTTCATTGACATGATAGCCGTAGGGGAAACGAGACAAGTTTCAGGGGCAAGAATCACTGGTATACACTTCCCTGTTCTGCGCTACTTTGCCTTATTTGCTAGTAGATGTTTAATTGGTCGCGGGAATAATGGGAATCTCAGTGCCCCTGATATTATCATTTTACGCCATGCTTTGTTTTAAGACACAACTTTTAGCTTGGGTGCCGTCGTTGCTTAATGACTGAGTCTGAACCGCTCAAAAGGGCCCGTCTTTGGAGGCATCTTTGATTCTCGCCTTGCTGAACATTTTAGAATACCTATTAGGCATCATGAGAAGGAAGAAAATTTGCTTGCCCCTGTTTATCTAGACTAGAAGAGCATGGTAGCTCATGACTTCATTGTTAAAGACAGGAATAGGCATCTTAATTATAAATTAAGGTTTGATGAAATATACTGTGAAATTGTTGCCTTGCCTGCACCATCTTTGTTTGATTTGTCTACATGCGTATTCCTCATCACATCAGATGCCTTCTACAAGTACCAAGGCCAGACACAAGCTTCAGAGCCTGAGCCAAAACCACCACTTGATCCTTCCTGTCAATCTTTTTATGGGTGGGAGCTGGATGAGCTCGCCAACCAGTGGCACCCATAGGATGCATCTCAGTACACTAGAGGGAGTGGCTTCGATCCGTGGCCATAGACCAACTTAGGCCAAAAGCCTAAGCTTGGGGAGTACGTGTTTCTCACCGACTTATATTCATGTTCACACTTATTCTAGTTGTCGGTGCTCACACTCTTTCACTGTACCATCCATGCTTAGTTTAAATTTCTTTTTCTTAGTCTTTTCCCTGTGTGCCAGAAAAACCCAGAAAAACAAAAAATATTAGTTGTAGCTTCTAGCTAGTTTACTTTCTTTGCTTGTAGTAGTAGTTAAAATGAAAACCCAAAAAGATTTCCCGTTCTTCTTTTGCTTGTTGGGAGCTTTCCTGTGTAAATAGTTTCTTTTCTTTTCTTTGGGGGTCAAGAGGAGAATACCATGATTGAAAATGCTTAGTGGCTCTCATATGCTTTATTGTTAATTTAACCTTGAGCCATATTACCTTGTCTTCTCCCTTGTATTAAATGCTTGCAGATTCCAACTTAGTCCAATGCATGTGCACTATTATTACTATCCACACCGTTCGGTCGTGCGAGTGAAAGGCAATAATGATGATATATGATGGACTGATTAAGATGAGAAAAGCTGGTATGAACTCGACCTCTCTTGTTTTTGTAAATATGATAGTCCATCTGTCGGTGTACAAAAAGAGGGGTACACTTTTTGTACCCCTATGACTGTGCACGGGCAGTCTGAGCCACGGGCACCGCCACACCAAGCACAGCAGAGGAGGTGAGCCAAGGTACTGGAGCAACGCCAAGAACAAGACCCCAAAGAGCAAAGGGACGAAGCGGCTTCCCCCGGCAAGATCCTTGCCGGGAGCCAGTTTCAGCAGCCCTGGCAAGATCCTTGCCGGGGCCGGCCCTGGCAGCCCCGGCAAGACCCTTGCCGCGGCAGCTCGCCCCACGCCTACGGAGCGGATCACCCTTGAGTCCACTGCCCCCATGGGGCAAGGATTCGGGAGATATCCCCGTGGTGGCATGCAGATCTTTGTGAAGACATTCAAGGACAGATACACAGACTGAGAGGACGACGACCCTTGGCGGGATCCCAGCCAAGGAGGACCACAAGGCCTCCGGCAAGCACCTTGCCGGGGATGACAGCAGGCGCCGTGACAAGACCCTTGCCGGGGCCCCCGGCAAGGCCCTTGCCGAGGACATCCGCGGGGCCACTATCAGGCCCGCGCCAACTATGCTTCCACCGCCCCATGCAGCTGCCGACCCAACCAGCTGGGCAGGCTCCTGCGTGGCAACATGCACATCTTCGTGGAGACCCATCGTTGCGCCACCTCAGCTGCCTGCCTGCCTACATAGCACCTCAGGCATCGCTGGCCAGGGCGCGTGTCAACACAAGGAGGAGCGGCGACGGACAAGATGGACGTCTCCCCTCGTCCCCGATAAAGCGAGGACACCTAAGCTAAGCGCATTAAATGCGCCTTGTCCTGTAATGCGAGGGATAACCTCGCATAACTGTACCCTTTCCACCTCCTGTGTGCCACTGTGGCAACCCCTTTTTCCTATAAAAGGAGGCCCGAGGCGACCAGGAGAAGGATTCGGCTTTTTAGAACTCTTCACGACTCTGCTTTTGGAGCTCCTCACTAGCTGAAGAACACGAACATATAATCCAACAAAGCAGGAGTAGGGTTTTACGCATCTTTGCGGCCCGAACCTGGGTAAAGGAACCGTGTGCTAACTGTTAGATCCGCTCTTCTCTCAACCCCGCACTCCGCAACCGTAGTAGGGATTCTTGTGATCCCATAGGTGTCAATCCAAATACACCGACATCTTTGGCGCGCCAGGTAGGGGGCGCAGTTGTGAGAATCGGCTTTAGTAGTTAGTTCGGCACTCCTTCATCATCATGGCGCCCAAGAAGAAGACGACGGTGGCGGTTGACCAGTCGGAAACCGGACAGCCCGTCCCGACGCGGGCGAGCAGCGGACCGGCCGCGGAAAGGACCCGGGGCGCTGCTCGCGAACACCAACGCCGTCCCAGCAGCCGGAGTTTGGGAGGTGGCGATGTTTGTGCGCCTGGTAATGGGCCGCACACCGCCAGTTCCAAAGATGGAGACAGGCCCTCCGCGGGTGGCGGGGGGCCTTCCATGGTCGCTGCCGCATCACCCGAAGGCGACGCAAGGGCCTCCAAAACTCCCACGCAGGTGCCAACAGCGCGCTCCTCTCAAGCAGCGCGCGACAAACGGCGTCGTCACCCCGAAGATCCCGGGCGTCGCCATGGGAAGAGCCCCGAGCACCACTCCCGGGACGTAGAAGACTTGCCCGCGTGCCGAAGCACTGGTGGAGACGGTATGCGACCGCGGGATCATGATGGGGCTCCTCCTGACACGGTCAGGGGTCGAAGCGCGTCGCGGTCCGTGCAGGTTTCGCTACCGTTGACCCCAGCCGAAGCCCTGGCACGCGCGCAGTTGCTCCTCGACTTTCCTCCCGTTACGGGGAAACTCGACTAATGGAGAGCCACCATCCGAAGCCTTGTCGCAGTCTCCAACAAGCATGAACCAAATCCAGCGGAGCTCCCGGGTCGACGCTCCGATGGAGTCCCGCGCATCGGCGGCGGGAGGGCTGGCAGCGCCGTGGCTACGGTGCATTCGCCTCCTCCTCGCCCGGTTCCGCGTGCGTCGACTCGTTAGGACGTCGCGGGCGACGCCATCTCCATAGCGTCGTCCGACCCACGGACCCACGGCGACCAGCGTCAAGTTCTTCAGGAGCGAGCTCATGAAGACGCTCGAACCACCATCGAGCGCCGGCGCGGAGCGCCACCAGTCAGGCAGGCGAGCGGGGCCTGCTGTGGACCGCCCAGCACCGGAGAGGCCTGGAGGTCTACCTTACGAGGTAGGCTGTCCGGCTTTTACCCATGAGCTGCGGCAGTTCCAGTGGCCCTCTCACCGCACCTTCAAGCCTGACGTTGGCGAGAAGTACAACGGCAAGACCCACCTGTCGGAGTTCCTCAGCATCTACACCATCGCGATGCAAGCTGCCGGAGCTCGCGACGATATGGTGCTTGCGAATTACTTTCCGTTGGCTCTTAAACTCAACGCCATGTCATGGTTGATGCACTTGCCGGTAGACTCTATTTCCTCATGGTCGGATTTGTCCCATGAGTTTGTTGGTGCCTTTACCGGAGGTCACCAAGCTCATGGCCAAGCAAGGGACCTACACGTCATACCCCAGAAGGAAGGCGAGAGTCTGCGCAAGTACATACAGAGGTTCAGCCGGGTACAGTACAATATCCCCGATGTTCACCCTGCCGCCATCATCAGCGCGTTCCATCAGAACGTGCGTAACCGCAAGATGCGTGAAGAACTGGCGATGACCAAGGTGAAAGATGTGGCAGAGCTCTATGTTCTTGTTGACAGATGTGCCCGGGCTGAAGAGGGAAGGAAGTACCCCGGCGAAGATGCCGGTGCGGAAACCGACTCTTCAGATGACAATACTACCGCCCCGGCGAAGAAAGGCCGGAACTGTAACAGGAAGCGCAAGGGAAAAGCCGTGCTTGCCGTCGAGGGATCTGATAACACCGGCTCCGCCAAGAAAACCAAGGCGGGTGACCCCGGCAAGGAAATTGCCGGGTGTGTCGCCTGCCGGGCCTTGGCGGCTGCCGAGAAGCTAGGAAACTCTGGCAAGCGATACTGCAAGATCCATCGCACCAAGGGCCATGATCTCCAGGACTGCCGACAGGTTGAGCTCCTTGCTAAAAAGCAGAGAGCTGAATATGAGAGGCGGGACAAGGAGAAGGGCCAGGATGGTGCTGAAGGGTCCGGCAAGAAGTGTGACGGCCAAACAGGCCGTCACGGCAAGGATAAATAGCAGGAGAGGCCCGCCCGGGGCCGTGGCAGAAGGCCCGAAGACGACGATCACGAGGAGGACGACGAGTTCGGCGACCAAGAATTTCAGAAGGCTACGGAGGCCATGTGCGTCGACGGTGGCGCCTCGCTGCATACTTCTCACCGTCAACTTAAACAGTGGGCGCGTGAGATTACAGCGGCGGAACTGTCGTCCGGTGCCCAAAAGCCGCTGAAATGGTCCAGCACACCTATCATCTTTGACGCTGAGGATCACCCTGATCGCACTACTACGGTCGGGTGCTTGCCATTGTTGGTTTCACCAACAATACGCAACCTCAAGGTGACAAAGATGCTAGTCGATGGCGGGGCCGGCCTGAACCTACTCTCGCCCACCGTGATCGAGAAGCTGCAAGTTCCTGATGGAGACCTCGAAGAGAGGGACACGTTCCAGGGGGTCAACCCGGGGAGAAGCCAACCAAAGGGGAAGGTCACACTGCCCGTGAATTTTGGGAGTGATCTGAACTACAGGATGGAAAGGATCGTGTTCGATGTTGCCAAGATCCCCTTGCCTTACAACGGGATCCTTGGCCGCCCAGCGTTGGCCAAGTTCATGGCAGCGTCACACTTCGCCTACAACACCCTGAAGATGCCAGGGCCTGTGACGATCATCACCATCCCCTCCGATAAGAAAGATGCGCTGATTTGCGCTGACCAACTGTACCAGCAAGCAGTTGCAGCAGCTACCACTACGAGGGCACTTGCTCCTACCACTGGAGCCCCGCGAGGGAAGAAGAAGAAGACCGGTGAGACCTCAGACACCCACTCCGGCAAGCGCACCTCTTCGGAGTGCTGTGCTCCCGTTGAGGACATGCCAGAGAGCTCCACCGGAAAGAAGAAGACCGGTGAGACCTCGGACACCCACTCCGGCAAGCGCACCTCTTCGGAGTGTCGCGCTCACGTCGAGGACATGCCAGAGAGCTCCACCGGCAGAAACAAGAGGTCCAGGGCCACGCCGCCGGGAACCAAGAAGGTTTCCGTCAAGGAGGACGGCATAGGAGGGGCTTTCACCATAAGCTCCTCCTTTGACGACAAATAGGAAGACACGCTCGTCACCTTCTTGCGGGCGAATGTCGACGTGTTTGCATGGCAAGCATCCGACATCCCCGGCTTTCCCAGGGAGGTGATTGAGCACCACCTTGCTGTCTGTCCTCATGCGCGGCCCATCAAGCAGAAGGTCAGGAAGCAAGCTTTGGAACGGAAAGAGTTCATGACAGAGGAGATCCAGAAATTGGAAGCTGCGGGTTTGGTAAGAGGAGTGCTCCATCCAACGTGGTTGGCCAATCCAGTGGTAGTGCGCAAGGAAAATGGGAAGTGGAGGCTGTGTATTGATTACACAGATATCAATAAAGCTTGTCCCAAGGACCCCTTCCCGTTGCCGCGCATCGACCAGATTGTTGACTCCACGGCTGGGTGTGACCTGCTGTCATTCCTCGATGCCTACTCCGGCTACCACCAGATCTTCATGGCAAGAGAAGACGAAGAGAAGACAACATTCATCACCCCATGCGATACATATTGTTTCGTACGAATGCCTTTCGGGTTGAAGAGTGCTGGCTCGACGTTTGAAAGGGTAGTCCAGATTGGTTTTGAACCCCAACTCCATAGAAATATGGAGGCTTATATGGATGACATAGTGGTCAAAACCAAGAACAGGGCAACCCTTATACCGGATTTACAAGAAACATTTGTCAACCTACGCAAGATCAACCTCAAGCTGAACCCTGAGAAGTGCGTCTTCGGCGTCCCGTCCGGCAAGCTTCTCAGGTTCTTTGTGTCGCAGCGTGGGATAGAGGCCAATCCGGACAAGATCAAAGCTATAGAGCAGATTGAAGCACCCAAACGGGTCAACGATGTGCGCCGGCTTGCTGGCTGCGTTGCCGCCATGAGCAGATTCATTTCCAAGTCTGCCGAGCGCGCCCTTCCCTTTTTCAAGATTTTGAAAAAGGCGGTCCCAATGGAATGGACGCCAGAAGCTGAAGCAGCATTACAAGAGTTGAAGAGGTATCTTTCCTCCACGCCAATACTAGTTGCGCCTAGACCACAAGATTCGTTGCTGCTATACTTAGCGGCAACAAACCAGGTGGTCAGCGCCGCGCTAGTGGCGCAGAGAGAAATTGATGATGAGGTGATAGCAGCGACGGAGCCTGATGCCACTGGTGCAGAGACGACACAGTCGGTTGGAGTGCAGCCAAAGAAGAAAATGATGCAGCACCCGGTCTACTTTGTTAGCTCCCTCTTATAGGGGACTAGATCAAGGTACTCCGGTGTGCAGAAATTGCTCTTCGGCCTTCTTATGGCCTTGAGGAATCTGCTTTACTACTTCCAGGCGCACGAGATCACTATCGTCACTCGCCTCCCTCTACAAGGGATATTGCACAATTCAGATGCAACGGGAAGAATTGTAGAGTGGGCTCTGGAGCTGTCCAGCTTTGGCCTCAAGTTTGAAAGTACCTCGACGATTCAGAGCCGAGTCCTGGCAGAGTTCGTCGCAGAATGGACCGCAACGCCTGATGAAGAAGTCTAGGAAACTGCTCTTCCCGGCAAAGAGGCGAGTTGCAACTGGATCATGTACTTTGACGGGGCTTTCTCCTTGCAGGGCGCCGGGGCTGGCGTACTGCTGGTCGCGCCCACTGGAGAGCACCTCAAGTACGTGGTCCAGATGCACTTCCCCAGGGAGGTATCAACGAAAAACACTGCTGAGTACGAGGGGCTGCTTGCTGGTCTCAGGATCGCAGCAGACCTCGGAATCAAGAAGCTCATTGTCAGGGGCGACTCACAGCTTGTCGTCAAACAAGTCAACAAGGATTACCAAAGCCCGTTGATGAAGGCCTACGTCGATGAAGTGAGAAAGTTGGAAGAGCGCTTTGATGGTATACATGCGGAGCACGTTCCCCGAGCGGAGAATGACATCGCCGATTACCTGTCAAAGCACGCCTCAAGCTACCTGTGGAATCAGGTACCTTTGTGCTTCAGCTTTCTCAGCCATCCGTTGATCCATCAACAGAGCAGAACAAGAGGAGGAAATTAGGGCCTGGCAAGTACTTTCCCGCCGAGCTCCTCGGAGCCACCGGCAAGGATGTTGCCGGAGACACTGAGCCCGCCACAGGACAGCTAGCTCCGGCGGAGCGTCAAGCTTTTGCCGTCGAGACAGCCGCTCCCTTGGCGGAGGAAATGCCTTTGGTCCTCGCCGTCGAGCCCCAGGCTCCAGCGTGGGCGCAACATACTGTCCGATTCCTCCAGACTGGGGAACTTCCTGAGGAGCAGGAAGAAGCGGAGAAAGTAACCCGTTGTTCTGCTATGTACCAGTTCGTCGATGACGTCCTGTACAGAAAGAGACCGAACGGCGTGAAATTGAAGTGCATCCCTCGAGAGGAAGGACTGGAGCTGTTGGCAGAGATACATGGAGGCATATGTGGATCCCACATAGGGTCAAGAGCCCTTGCCGGCAAGGCGTTCCGACAAGGCTTCTTCTAGCCCACTGCCCTCCAGGATGCAACGGCACTGGTCACCAGGTGTGAAGCCTGCCAGTTCCATTCAAAGAAAGTTCATCAACCAGCTCCAGCCCTTCAAACCATTCCTCTCTCCTGGCCCTTCTCGGTCTGGGGGCTCGACATACTGGGCCCTTTCCCCCGCGCTGTCGGGGGCTTTGAGTACTTGTACGTTGCAATCGACAAGTTCACAAAGTGGCCAGAGGTGGAGGCAGTGAGGAAGGTCACAGCTCAGTCAGCCGTCAAGTTCTTCAAGGGACTAGTGTGCCGTTTTCGTGTACCCAACATGGTCATCACCGACAACGGCACGCAGTTCACGAGCTGCACCTTCATGCAATATACCCAAGACCTCGACAGCAAAGTCTGTTTCGCTTCCGTTGCTCACCCCCGAAGCAATGGTCAAGCTGAGATGGCAAACGTTGAAGTGCTGCGAGGGTTAAGGACAAAGACCTTTGACAGGCTGCACAAGAGCGGGGGGCGCTGGATTGATGAATTGCCGACGGTTCTTTGGTCGATCAGAATGACGCCAAATCAAGCCACCGGCCAGACACCCTTTGCCCTGATATACGGGGCGGAAGCAGTTCTCCCCACTGAACTCATATACGGGTCACCTCAAGTGCTCGCTTATGATGAGCTTGAGCAAGAGCAACTGCGGCAAGAGGATGCAGCGCTCCTTGAGGAAGATCGTCTTCGGGCGGCTGTGAGAGCAGCACGCTACCAGGAAGCCTTGCGCCGCTACCATAGCCGCAAGGTCCGTGCCCGAAGCTTTGACGAAGGCGACCTTGTTCTCCGGCGCGTTCAATCGGCCAGGAATACGAACAAGTTGACGCCAAAGTGGGAAGGCCCTTATCGGGTAATACAAGTCACCAGGCCTGGCGCAGTTCGCCTGGAGACCGAAAATGCCATTCCGGTGAGCAATTCCTGCAACATTGAGCATCTTCGCAAGTTTTACCCATAAGGCGCGGCTTGCCGGGCCCCCCGGCAAGCCACCCTTTTGTACAAGCCTTGCCGGCAAGGCATGTAACCCTTTGTACAAAGCCAGGTGCAGACCCTGAGCATAAATAAATGAAGCGCTGGCGCCCTAAGTTATAGCATGCATGCTGAGTCGAGTCTCGTCCTTGGTTAGGGTTGATAGTGCTTAGCGGCGGCTAACCCCTAGCTTAGAGGTCGAGTTTGCGTCTCTTTGTCTTTCCTCTATCTCCTTTGGTTCACAGGACGCACATACATCCTTGCCGAAGCCACTTGGGGAGAACAAAGAGGAACAGATCAACATTAAGGCCCCGGCAAGCCAGTGTTGCCGGGGGCTATAAGAGCAAAGATTCACCCACGGCGAACCAGGGTTGCCGTGGGGCTGCAGCTTCAGATAAGTTCTTCGTCCCCTATCATGCATTCCAATATGGACTGAGGTATGTGAAACCTCGTTCTTCTCCTTAAGCTATCGTGCTCCCATAACTCTAGGCCCTAGGGCTTGTTCCTAGGACTAAGTTTGGTCATAGTCGCGACAACGAAAGGGTGAGACGAGGAGCCTAAGACCACTTCATCCCTGCCTCCGCCAAGGGTGTGAGAAAGGTCGAGCGGAGTAGGGAGACGGCAAGGCATGTTGCCGGGCAAGAAAATGTTTATCTTAGAGATATCAGGGATTTATTCCATGTTGTGGGTTATACCTGCGAACAAATGACCCGGCAAATATTCCTTTTTCATTAAAAACATTCCATTCAGGTACAGTCCATAGGGAATGAAAAACATGAACAAGGAGATTACAAGTTTTAAACTTAACAGATGCCCGAGGGCTTACAAACTAAAAAGAGATAAGATGCCCATAATGCCTATCTTGTCCCTCTCCTCTGGAGGTAGGTCAAGGAGGCGAGAAGGGCAAAAGGGGCGCCGAGGCGAGCTACGGGTGGCAGAAGACACCAAGAGGACATCTCGGTGGCTGCCCAAGGACTGGATGGTGATGACGGCGCCGGAGGCAGAGCTCGAAGACGAGGCGGCAGGACGTTAGTACGCGTCGAAGGCATCGGTGCCCGCGTACTCCGACATGATAGCCTTGCTGCCCGCCTTCTTCCCCTTCCTCTTCCACAACCTCCCGACGCCAGCCGCCAAGGAGACGGCCCTGAGAAGTTCAAGGAGCTAGCGACGCAGATGATGGGGTCGCCGGTGCCACCAGGAGCGGCGCCCGACACCTAGTCGGACCCGTCATCCAGCCGTCCACCGCCCTCGTCATCGCTGCCGCTGTCCTCCTCATCACCCTCGTTCGAGGAGGAGTCTTCGTCATCGGAGGAGCTCTCCACGCAGCACCTCGCACGAGTTCCGAAGTGCCCGAAGACCTTGACGAAGAGATGGCCATCCTCCATCAACTTGAAATGGAGGGTGAGCCCATCCGTCAGGCTGTGGATGCGAGCGAACGACTTCAATCCTTGATGAAGATACATCACATGAGGGGCAGGGAAGTCGACGCAGACCCGCGTGCCACTGATCCCGCAGCCCCTCATGTGCAGCCGCAGCGACTCCGGCGGATCCACCTCCATCTCCCGCGCAAATGGGGTCGGGAGAGGAAGGCGACGGCGCGGCAGCCGCCGCAACCTGACGAAGAACTCGCAAGGGTCATCCCCAATATGGCTTTCCAAAGGAGGAGGGGCTGCTGGCGGGGGCGAGGCCGGCGGGCCGCCCCGTCCTCCTCTTCCCCGAGCGCCCCGGCCTCGCCCACGGCCTCGCCCCCTCCCTCTTCCCCTCGTGCCCGGTTCTGCCACCGCAGGTGCAGGAGAAGGAGGGACGCGTTGTTGAGCAGCGACCCTCGCTGCCACCATTGAAGAGCTGGGATTTCCTCTCTCCATGGCGAACAGAAGAGAGGAGCAGAAGTGTGGGGACCCCGACTCATAAGTCGTGATCACCAAAATGCACGTGTACAGTGATCCCAGAGATCAATGCTCACTGAACACACAGAAGCTGAATAACAAGAGTCTTACATCCTTACATACCGTGTTACACAAGTAGGACCATGATGGTCAAGTCTTGAGTATGTCATCGCAGCGGAAAATCTTCAAAGACAACTGGGACCCATGCCATCTGCCTTAACCCTACAGGCATTCTGACTGGGAAGCGTCCTAGCTCACATGCTCGTCACCAAGAAATCTTCATCATAACCTGCTCTCTCCTGCCTGGCCAATAAAATAACCAGTGGCAAGCCAATGAGTACATTGAATGTACTCGCAAGCAACCCAAGTGTGATAACAGAATAATTATGCAAGGCTCTACTGCTAGGTTGGCAGTTTTGCGGAAAGCTAGTTTTTCATATGCAAGCATGATCAACATATAACAAGGGCATGCATGTGTCTGTAACAAGCATCAGGAGGTCACAAACATCATTATCAAGAAAGAGTTGTAATCAACTCCTGCTCAAGCTCATTGTGACTTTCTCACAATCACATCAATAATATCTCTGAATCGTGTTGTTTCCCAGAAACTTATGGACATAGTCTAAGTAGCACCACCCAACTATCCTTGACCGCAGACACGGCTATTCGAATAGTTTGACACTCTGCAGAGGTTGCACACTTTACCCACAAGATCCGGGGAACTTCCGTGTCATCCACGACCCGCGATACCTCAAGTACCCGGGGTAATCACCCGATCACTATCTTTCCCTAGACGACACTAATATGGAGTCCACTCGATTGGTAACAGCCCCGTGCCCCACATTTCACATCTCAAGATTCTTGGAGCCTTGCTCCCATATCCATCACATACCACAAGCACGGGGTACCAACGGTGTGTCCGGTGCCCTGTAAAGACAGTCATGGCCGCCTATCCAAGCACGACCCCGTCCCGAGAGTGACCTCATGTCACCCCTGTCACTAGTAATGCGGGCACCATGCTAGTATCGACCTAGGTAATCAATAATGCCCTTTCCCATATAAGGGTAGAGTGGTTGCGCATGTTTGGTTGGGACGGTAGTCACACATAAATCTAATCCATCTCTGTAAACAACACTTTCGTCAAGCCTCGGCACACTACTTCTTCACCAAGTAGTGCCCTAGCTCCTCATCAACTCCCAGGGGCATTAGTGGCACCCACTGGGTCATTTGCAAGTATGTCAGACCACACTTGTTTCACTCAATGCATAACCCCGACCCATTTTGCGTAGCCAACTACTATAGCGTACATCTATCTACTCCCACCCACATAACCCTGATAGGAAGGTAAGGTCATGTTTGATGCAAGTTTCAACAGTAAAGTAACAGGGGTAGCAACCAAAGTGGTTTCCACCTCAACATGATTCCGATGCATTGAATATAAAGGTGCTATGAGACATGCATAAAAAGGTTTCTTGAACATGGTCAAAGGGCTGCTTGCCTTATTCTTCCGAGTCTTCAAACCTTCTGGTCCATCTCCGAGTACTTCGTTTATTTCGTCAACTAACGATGGAAACAATCGTAATAAGCAACACAATCAAAGCAAAAATAAAAGTGCTCTAAAAATAGGACTTGGACTTTTCTAGGATACCTCTGGTCATATTAGAAATGACCAAGGTGGTTTCATAGGTATTGGATAAATGGGTGATTTGGAACATTCCAATATGATGGAATCAAGGGGTTTATGGATTTGGAAGAAGTATACAAAAATATTTCCTTGAATGGTGAGCAAAGGTACCCATCATCAAGTCATGATTTTAGAAGCATTTAGGAGTTGGTTTCACTGGATTTGGATTTGAAATGAATTTCCTAGGATTTTGCAAAGCTGATAAATATGAAGAAATGGCTCAATATTTGGTGGGGTACAGAAACTATTATTAAAAATGTTCCAAAACTAAGTTTGGACATGACAAGCATCTAGGAACTTGAATCACTGCATTTGGATCAAGATTGAGCTCTCTGTGATTTTCTAAAGTTCATCACAGAAATGAAATAAAGGCATTTGATAAATATTTGTGTAGGGAAAGTTTCTGGAATAATGTGCATGTTGCACCATGTGATAGAGCATGATTTATGGAAGCATAGGAAATTTGAATCATGCAATTTGGAGTTCATTTGAATTATCTAGGCATTTTTGAAGTTGACAGAATAAAGAAAAAGAAGAGGAATAAGGGTTCAACCTTATACAGTGCGCAGGGCGAGGGATAGCTCGCGGGCCGGCCCAGCGGCTCGGCCGCTCGCGTGCAGGGGGGCCACGCCGGAGGCGTCTTTCGGGGATACGCTTCCGCGCGGGGGAGGCGGGCTGCGCCGTTGCCGCCTCCACTTAAACGGGTGGGCCTGGCCCCCCGGGGTCGCTGACCTGCGGGCCCCTCCCGCAGGGTCATCCCCTACCTCCCGCGCCCGCGACGGAGGGGCTGGTTGTCGCGGCTGCGCGCCGGTCGGCGCCCGTCCCCGGCGGCAGGGGCCACCTCTGGCCAGGCCGAGGCCACCGGAGGGTTCCTCGAGGAGCGGCGCGTCGGGGTAGTCCCTTGGGGCGGCAGGGGAGGGGCCGGAGCACCTCCTGCACCTGACCATGGCGGCGGCCTCGTCGGTTGATGGTGGAGCGGGCACCACGAGGCACCATAGCAGGAGATAGAGAGTGGGGGAGCTCCGCCGGTCTGCTGCGGTTCTCCTGGTGGCCAAGGAAGAGGAGGAGAGGCTCTGGTTCATCAGTGCCGGCCAGAGGCCGACGGCGACCATGGTGGCCATGGCGAGGGAAAGAGAGCACTAGGGGAAGAGGGGGCATGTCTAGGAGAAGCACGGGAGAGAGGAGGGTCCAGAAGAGGCGAAGGGCGCTCGGGGGGAGGCTTTTTATAAGCGCAGCCGCGGTGCACCGTGAGTTTCGTCCATGGACGTGCTCGGGCAAGCTCGTGGAGAGAGGAGGAGGGTAGGGGAGGATAAGACTGACAGCCCGGCGGGTTGCGGACGTCGAGGGGACCTCGGGGGACACGCTCTCTCTGCCCAAGGTTGCCTGGAAGCCTCGGGAGGGCCGAGCTACTGTGCCTCGGTGCACTGTTGCGTGCTCCAGAGCGCGCCTTTGGCCGGCATGCTCATGTCTTTGCTTTCCAGGCCGTGTCCCCCAGAGTCCAGTAGTGCTAGGGAGTAGTAAACAATGGGGAGGCAGTCTTGGATGCTCTGGTGAGCCACTGAAATGAGGAGGGAGGTGAGGAAGAAGGTGAAAACTGCTGTCCAGCAGTAGATATTGGGGTTTTACCCCCTCCAATGATTGAGCTGAGGCCATAGAGAAGTTACTGGGGGTAGAGGATGATCAGGGGAAGGTGTGGTAGAAATTTGGGGTAAAGGGAAATAGTAAAAGGGGTCCAAACACTTGTTTTGGTAATTGGACAGAAGGTGTTTGATCAGGTTTTGGGGAGGCAAAAGATTTCCAATTGGCATGAGACTTAACAGGATCAAATGTCACATATAATTAGGCCCCTACACCAAATTTGAGCTTATTTGGGCAAACTGGCCAATGTAACTTTGGTGAACCCTAGAAATCAACAGAAATGGTTTCACCATGTTTGAGTCAAGCAAATCATCTCCCCTTGATGCACCACTTGGTGTAGCATCATCATTTGGGGTTATGAACATGCCCACAAAGTTTGGGGCTCCAGATAAAAAGTTGACAATGTAAAGTTGTTCAAATTTGAATTTGAACAGAAGTGGTTTTGGGGTGATCTGATCAAGTTGCTCTATTCCAAATCTTGTGCCATTTGGTCTAGATGCCTTATTAGGCCATTCTAGCATGTTCACCAAATTTGAGAGCATTTGGACAAGTTTGGCAATGTAGAGTTGCTCAAACTTCAAATATGGATAGAATGGTTTTGTGGGGATTAGAGGATGTTTCCTTGATCTTCAAGGCATGAGGCTTTGCAAGATCATCAAATATGTCACGTATGACATGATAGAATTTCCCTGGAATTTTTGGAGAATATTTCCTTTGTAAATATTTCAAAAGCTTGAAATATCCAGAAAGGGTTTTGGAAGGATTAGTCCAATATTTTGAACATGACCATGTGCTGAAACTCTTATATATGGACAATATATGTCCTATGAGTCTTCCTGAATTTTGGCAAATATTTTTGAAATGATTAAATATTTTTTTCCCTATTAAAGACCATTTCTAGTCTTAAGAAAAAGCTTTTAAATAAAATATAAAAATAACTTTTAAATTATACTTTTGTGGTTTTTGGGAGTCCTATACCTAATAGGATTCAAATAAACTTTTTGAAAGATTTTTCACCCCCTAAATAAGGTACTTGCAGTGCAAACCTCAATTCAGGGGTTTTTGGAAAAACTAATTTTAGAAAATACCATTTGGCCAAAATATTTTTATAAGAAAATTCTATACTGGTCTATACACATGGCATGATCATTGGGAAAAGGTTTTGGGTCAAGGAGATGAAGTATAAGAGTTGGAGGATTTATTTGATTTTTAGAGCACTAGCAAACAGCAGACAAAAGTCAAATCAAGCAAAGTCAAAAACACTCAAAAGTTTTTGCAAATCCACATTTTTAACATGAAAATTAGCTTAAGAAATGTGACAAGAAAATCAGGGTGTGACAGACCTACCCCCCTTACAAGAATCTCGTCCCCGAGATTCCCAGACTAGGCGTGGAAAGAAAAGCGGAGTCTTGGATACGGGGTAGTCTTCACTTCTTCTTGTGGTTCTGCTTCCGAGCGGTGCTCCTTGGAATCCTGAAGTACTTGATGGTATGGCTTCTTGCTTGATGCCTTCCTTGATGGAGGTTGCTGAGGGGTCTGTTGCATAGGTTAGGTTGGGTTAGCTGCCAAAGGCTCGGTGATCGATGCCCTCGCGGGCATCGGGCTAGCTAGGAGGTAAGAAGTACTTCCAGAGTGGGGGCTCGTGGAAGATTTGGTGCACGGAGGGTATCTCAGGTGGTAGATCTAGCTGGGGAGCCGTCTACTATATGACTTGCAGTGATCTCAAAGGGTCCAATGAACCTTGGTGCGAGCTTCCCCTTGACGTGGAAACACTTGGTTCCCTTCAGAGGAGTTACCCGCAGGTACACGTGGTCCCCGATATGGAAACTCATGTTCCGACGGTGAGCGTCAGCATAGCTCTTTGCCTTGACTTGGCTGCCTTCAAACGTTCTCTGACTAGTTGGACTTGCTCTTCCACTGCGCGGAGAATATCCGGTCCAAATACTAGTCCTACTCCAGCCTCTGACCAGTTGAGGGGTGTGCGACATCAGCGTCCGTACAACACCTCAAATGGTGCCATCTGAAGGCTCGACTGGTAACTATTGTTATAGGAGAACTCGGCAAAAAGGGAGACAATCCTCCCACTTGGCTCCATATGCCAAGACACAGGCTCGGAGTCATGACTTCGAGAATTTGATTGACTCGTTCAGTCTGACCTCCGGTCTGGGGGTGGAAAGCCGTGCTGAAAGATAACTTGGTTCCCAAGGCTTTTTGGAACTTCTTCCAGAACCCTGAGGTGAACTAGGTTCCTCGATCTGACACAATCTCCTTGGGAAATGCCGTGAAGACTTACGATTCGGTCGATGTAGAGAGCTGCCGGCCGGTTGCCATCATAAGGGGTCTTGACAGGAATGAACTGGGCCATCTTGGTCAAATGATCGACCATGACCCAAACAGAGTCATGTCTCTATCCGACCTTGGTAACCCAGTGACGAAGTCCATTCCGACTTTATCCCACTTCTACTCAGGAACCTTGAGTGGTTGAAGTAATCCGGTGGGTCGCTGATATTCAGTCTTGACCTTTTGGCACACATCACACTTTGCAACATAGGTTGCAATCTCTCTTTCATCTTGCGCCACCAGAATCGTGCCTTCAAGTCTTGATACAACTTGGTGTGAGCGTTCCTTCGACACGGAATTGTTCGGTTCCTCCGGGAGGAGTGGTTTGCAGATACGCCCGGTCTTCAACGCGGAAGTTTACTTCTTGATGACGGTGGTCGGTGTAGATTCTTCTTTCTTGACAGGGCGGCCTTCAAATGTCTTCCATCCAGCTGTCCGTCTCTTCTTTGTCTTTGGGCAGACAAGTAGGCCATCAAATAATGATGTTACCCATCTTGTCCACTTACTCCATGAGGTCTATGGGGGTACGCAAGGTAGGCTGGGTATTGGTGGTGGTCTCGGTTGAGTATTGCAGAGGCCTTCCTGACTCTGAGTCAAGGCCCGTGGTCAGAATCTGACCAGGTTGTGGCTCGGTGGGGCTTAAGGGTTTCAAGGATTCTAGTGAATGAGTGAACTTTTATCATCTTATCCTTAAACACAGTTTCTGAGATGCCAATAGCTCTATCTAGTACTCCGAACGGAAAAGCGGCCTCTCGCATAGACCAACTTCAATCACCACTCATGCCATACATATCCTCATGATTCACAAGAGACGGTCTAACAAAATTATACTTGTCTATGATCCCCAAATCTATATGTATGTCTTCCTCTAAAATCCAAAGATAGATCATACATGCTGCTGAGCTTAAATTAAACTCCATAATCCAAGCACTCAACCTATTCTGGCAAGGCTCACGATAAGGCATCACCAATCTAAGGAAACACGTCGTATGCCACTCCAAGATTTTTTTTCCTTCCTATAGATCAACTCCAATAGCCCGGTAATTTCCATCAATCTCCACATAATCCAACAAGTCTACAAATCCGATGTCTACGGTGTTCCACAAGATCTCAAGTCCCTATGATATCCAAACACTGGGAAGAACTACGCATTACGACAGTACGTCCACCAAATTCCCATCATCCGGGTCAAGTAAACTCCAAGATCACGACTATATAGATCTCTAAATCATCTCCGACAAATAATCCAATCTCCTAGGTTATTGTCCACCGAGAAGCATGATATCATAATCAGGATCAACGGTCTAAATCCAATTCACTCCGAACCATGCAGACATATCCAGCATTATACCGACCAGAATCACCTACATAAATCCAAATCTCATGTCTAACGGGTACTCCTACATGCTTCCCCAAAGTCATGATCCCAACAACATGAAATCTCACAATCCACCAAGGTCTCAGATAATTCCTCGAAGTCACTGATATAAATCACCAAGTCATCTGTCCAATATCCTCGAACTGGTCTATCTATGGCATCGTCAGACCTCGTGCTATATCAGGATGAAAATGTGCTCACTCATCGTGTCCACTAGCTCCTTTACGAACCCAGTGTTGTGCAAGGTTACAAAGGCTTAACAGGTTCTCTCGCTTTACCATGGGTTAGGCACATGGTTAAGGATTCGTGCTGGAGTGTCTCGGGAAATCTCAAAGGGTCTAGGAAGAGGGTTACTGGTCTGGAGGGTTAAACATAACTCTACGGAGTTGCAATAGATCGTGGAGGTTGTAGCAAAAGTCTTCGGTGCCAGTTGGCCGTCGAGGTAGAATCCTTGGTGCATCTTGTCTTGCGGGTCTTCAATTGGGGAGAGAGAGAATAGAGGGAAGAAGCAGCGTAGAGGAGGGAAATGCCTAAAAGGGGGTTCTATAGTGCAGGTGCAACAACAGGTGCAAAAAGGTCGAAACAAAAGAAACAAGGCAAGGAAGTTGATATAGCCATGCACTTGTTGCCTGGGGCAAAAGCGCGACTTATATCAATACACAAGCAGATAAAAGCAAACAACACACAATCATGGTTCTATTCGAACCATCATATGGATTCGACTGCGCATAGGGGGTACACGACTCATCCTACCCTAGGGGTTCTCGGACTCAGTGCCGTGACTTGTGCCTCGTGAAGTCTTCTGGGCTTCCTCGGATGTTGCTATGCCCCTTGTAGTTGTTTGATGAATGATCCGGGTTGTGCCTGAAGAATCTTCAACAACTTCTCGCCTGATGAGGTGATGTGGTGAAGGTGCCTCCTTGTAGCTGGCGTTGACTTGGTCTCCCCTGGTCTCTCTAATCTTGACGCTCCCTTGTGCCTTCTGGGACGTCGATGGTACCAGGTAGGCAATCCATATGCAATGACAATAACAAGGCATAATAGAGGTCCAACATGTCGGTTTCGTTGTTGAAAACATCGACACCAAGAGTGGGGGACAAAGAGAACCGTTTTCCTGCTCACTATGGTGAGGCGGACCAAATGGCAAGGTTCTCATCCACCGTTGGTCGTCGATACAACAACGGTAGTGACAGGATTACTCTATTAGCGATGCATATCATGATTTTGCATAACCTATTCCCTGGTCATCATAGGCCAACGTTGCATCTTCTTGGGGTACTGCCAAGGGTATCACCATCTTCTGGGTCTTCATGTCCTCATCCATCGAGCATGTAACTTCCGTTGGTATCGTCTTGTCGTGGTGTCGTCAATCTTGCGTTCAGAAGAGGTGGGTAAGTGTTTGGCAAGGTGCACTCCACGAGGATTACAGAAAATCCAGTGGTCAGGGGCATAGGGGTTCTAGCGACCAAGGTTTTGAAGAGGAAGAGATCAAGTATAGCCTAGTTTTCGAAAAACTGAGAAGGGAAGAGAAGTATAGATAGTTTTGAAAACTAATAATAGTTTTGAAAATAGCTTTACCCTAACTAACGACCATGCTAACTAAGGCTTCCTACAGTCAGGATGGCTCTGATACCAGCTCTGTGGGGACCCCGACTCATAAGTCGTGATCACCGAAATGCACGTGTATAGTGATTCCAGAGATCAATGCTCACTGAACACACAGAAGCTGAATAACAAGAGTCTTACATCCTTACATACCGTGTTACACAAGTAGGACCATAATGGTCAAGTCTTGAGTATGTCATCGCAGCGGAAAATCTTCAAAGACAACTGGGACCCATGCCATCTGCCTTAACCCTACAGGCATTCTGACTGGGAAGCATCCTAGCTCGCATGCTCGTCACCAAGAAATCTTCATCATAACCTGCTCTCTCCTGCCTGGCCAATAAAATAACCAGTGGCAAGCCAATGAGTACATTGAATGTACTCGCAAGCAACCCAAGTGTGATAACAGAATAATTATGCAAGGCTCTACTGCTAGGTTGGCAGTTTTGCGGAAAGCTAGTTTTTCATATGCAAGCATGATCAACATATAACAAGGGCATGCATGTGTCTGTAACAAGCATCAGGAGGTCACAGACATCATTATCAAGAAAGAGTTGTAATCAACTCCTGCTCAAGATCATTGTGACTTTCTCACAATCACATCAATAATATCTCTGAATCGTGTTGTTTCCCAGAAACTTATGGACATAGTCTAAGTAGCACCACCCAACTGTCCTTGACCGCGGACACGGCTATTCGAATAGTTTGACACTCTGCAGAGGTTGCACACTTTACCCACAAGATCCGGGGAACTTCCGTGTCATCCACGACCCGCGATACCTCAAGTACCCGGGGTAAGCACCCGATCACTATCTTTCCCTAGACGACACTAATATGCAGTCCACTCGATTGGTAACAGCCCCGTGCCCCACATTTCACATCTCAAGATTCTTGGAGCCTTGCTCCCATATCCATCACATACCACAAGCACGGGGTACCAACGGTGTGTCCGGTGCCCTGTAAAGACAGTCATGGCGGCCTATCCAAGCACGACCCCGTCCCGAGAGTGACCTCATGTCACCCCCGTCACTAGTAATGCGGGCACCATGCTAGTATCGACCTAGGTAATCAATAATGCCCTTTCCCATATAAGGGTAGAGTGGTTGCGCATGTTTGGTTGGGATGGTAGTCACACATAAATCTAATCCATCTCTGTAAACAACACTTTCGTCAAGCCTCGTCACACTACTTCTTCACCAAGTAGTGCCCTAGCTCCTCATCAACTCCCAGGGGCATTAGTGGCACCCACTGGGTCATTTGCAAGTATGTCAGACCACACTTGTTTCACTCAATGCATAACCCCGACCCATTTTGAGTAGCCAACTACTATAGCATACATCTATCTACTCCCACCCACATAACCCTCATAGGAAGGTAGGGTCATGTTTGATGCAAGTTTCAATAGTAAAGTAACAGGGGTAGCAACCAAAGTGGTTTCCACCTCAACATGATTCCGATGCATTGAATATAAAGGTGCTATGAGACATGCATAAAAAGGTTTCTTGAACATGGTCAAAGGGCTGCTTGCCTTATTCTTCCGAGTCTTCAAACCTTCTGGTCCATCTCCGAGTACTTCGTTTATTTCGTCAACTAACGATGGAAACAATCGTAATAAGCAACACAATCAAAGCAAAAAATAAAAGTCCTCTAAAAAATAGGAGTTGGACTTTTCTAGGATACCTCTGGTCATATTAGAAATGACCAAGGTGGTTTCATAGGTATTGGATAAATGGGTGATTTGGAACATTCCAATATGATGGAATCAAGGGGTTTATGGATTTGGAAGAAGTATACAGAAATATTTCCTTGAATGGTGAGCAAAGGTAACCATCATCAAGTCATGATTTTAGAAGCATTTAGGAGTTGGTTTCACTGGATTTGGATTTGAAATGAATTTCCTAGGATTTTGCAAAGCTGATAAATATGAAGAAATGGCTCAATATTTGGTGGGGTACAGAAACTATTATTAAAAATGTTCCAAAACTAAGTTTGGACATGACAAGCATCTAGGAACTTGAATCACTGCATTTGGATCAAGATTGAGCTCTCTGTGATTTTCTAAAGTTCATCACAGAAATGAAATAAAGGCATTTGATAAATATTTGTGTAGGGAAAGTTTCTGGAATAATGTGCATGTTGCACCATGTGATAGAGCATGATTTATGGAGCCATAGGAAATTTGAATCATGCAATTTGGAGTTCATTTGAATTATCTAGGCATTTTTGAAGTTGACAGAATAAAGAAAAAGAAGAGGAATAAGGGTTCAACCTTATACAGTGCGCAGGGCGAGGGATAGCTCGCGGGCCGGCCCAGCGGCTCGGCCGCTCGCGTGCAGGGGGGCCACGCCGGAGGCGTCTTTCGGGGATACGCTTCCGCGCGGGGGAGGCGGGCTGCACCGTTGCCGCCTCCACTTAAACGGGTGGGCCTGGCCCCCCGGGGTCGCTGACCTGCGGGCCCCTCCCGCGCCCGCGACGGAGGGGCTGGTTGTCGCGGCTGCGCGCCGGCCGGCCCCCGTCCCCGGCGGCAGGGGCCACCTCTGGCCAGGCCGAGGCCACCGGAGGGTTCCTCGGGGAGTGGCGCGTCGGGGAAGTCCCTTGGGGCGGCAGGGGAGGGGCCGGAGCACCTCCTGCACCTGACCATGGCGGCGGCCTCGTCGGTTGATGGTGGAGCGGGCGCCACGGGGCACCAGAGCAGGAGATAGAGAGTGGGGGAGCTCCGCCGGTCTGCTGCGGTTCTCCTGGTGGCCAAGGAAGAGGAGGAGAGGCTCTGGTTCATCAGTGTCGGGCAGAGGCCGACGGCGACCATGGTGGCCATGGCGAGGGAAAGAGAGCACTAGGGGAAGAGGGGGCATGTCTAGGAGAAGCACGGGAGAGAGGAGGGTCCAGAAGAGGCGAAGGGCGCTCGGGGGGAGGCTTTTTATAAGCGCAGCCGCGGTGCACCGTGAGTTTCGTCCATGGATGTGCTCGGGCAAGCTCGTGGAGAGAGGAGGAGGGTAGGGGAGGATAAGACCGACAGCCCGGCAGGTTGTGGACGTCGAGGGGACCTCGGGGGACACGCTCTCTCTGCCCAAGGTTGCCTGGAAGCCTCGGGAGGGCCGAGCTACAGTGCCTCGGTGCACTGTAGCGTGCTCCAGAGCGCGCCTTTGGCCGGCATGCTCATGTCTTTGCTTTCCAGGCCGTGTCCCCCAGTGTCCAGTAGTGCTAGGGAGTAGTAAACAATGGGGAGGCAGTCTTGGATGCTCTGGTGAGCCACTGAAATGAGGAGGGAGGTGAGGAAGAAGGTGAAAACTGCTGTCCAGCAGTAGATATTGGGGTTTTACCCCCTCCAATGATTGAGCTGAGGCCATAGAGAAGTTACTGGGGTAGAGGATGATCAGGGGAAGGTGTGGTAGAAATTTGGGGTAAAGGGAAATAGTAAAAGGGGTCCAAACACTTGTTTTGGTAATTGGATAGAAGGTGTTTGATCAGGTTTTGGGGAGGCAAAAGATTTCCAATTGGCATGGGACTTAACAGGATCAAATGTCACATATAATTAGGCCCCTACACCAAATTTGAGCTTATTTGGGAAAAGTGGCCAATGTAACTTTGGTGAACCCTAGAAATCAACAGAAATGGTTTCACCATGTTTGAGTCAAGCAAATCATCTCCCCTTGATGCACCACTTGGTGTAGCATCATCATTTGGGGTTATGAACATGCCCACAAAGTTTGAGGCTCCAGATAAAAAGTTGACAATGTAAAGTTGTTCAAATTTGAATTTGAACAGAAGTGGTTTTGGGGTGATCTGATCAAGTTGCTCTATTCCAAATCTTGTGCCATTTGGTCTAGATTCCTTATTAGGCCATTCTAGCATGTTCACCAAATTTGAGAGCATTTGGACAAGTTTGGCAATGCAGAGTTGCTCAAACTTCAAATATGGACAGAATGGTTTTGAGGGGATTAGAGGATGTTTCCTTGATCTTCAAGGCATGAGGCTTTGCAAGATCATCAAATATGTCACATATGACATGATAGAATTTCCCTGGAATTTTTGGAGAATATTTCCTTTGTAAATATTTCAAAAGCTTGAAATATCCAGAAAGGGTTTTGGAAGGATTAGTCCAATATTTTGAACATGACCATGTGCTGAAACTCTTATATATGGACAATATATGTCCTATGAGTCTTCCTGAATTTTGGCAAATATTTTTGAAATGATTAAATAATTTTTTCCCTATTAAAGACCATTTCTGGCCTTAAGAAAAAGCTTTTAAATAAAACATAAAAATAACTTTTAAATTATACTTTTGTGGTTTCTGGGAGTCCTATACCTAATAGGATTCAAATAAACTTTTTGAAAGATTTTTCACACCCTAAATAAGGTACTTGCAGTGCAAACCTCAATTCAGGGGTTTTTGGAAAAACTAATTTTAGAAAATACCATTTGGCCAAAATATTTTTATAAGAAAATTCTATACTGGTCTATACACATGGCATGATCATTGGGAAAAGGTTTTGGGTCAAGGAGATGAAGTATAAGAGATGGAGGATTTATTTGATTTTTAGAGCACTAGCAAACAGCAGACAAAAGTCAAATCAAGCAAAGTGAAAAACACTCAAAAGTTTTTGCAAATCCACATTTTTAACATGAAAATTAGCTTAAGCAATGTGACAAGAAAATAAGGGTGTGACAAGAAGCTGAAGGAGAAAGAAGATGGAGGAGTGCGGGGCGCCGTCCCTTCCCTCCCGCTCTTTATAAAGGGGCGGGGCTGGGGCTCGACCGCCCCGCTCGGCCGATCAAGACGCAGAAGGCGAGGGAGCCAGGACCGACCCGCCGCCCCAACCAGCGACGGCTCGGTTTCCCGCCTCCACCGTTCGCCACCTCAAGCGCATGGAGGGCACATGGCGGACGTGCAGAACCGAGGGGACGGGTGAGGCGACCTCTCCCCACCCCGTGATCGTGGGGAGTGGATGCCTTGACGACCACGCCTCGGCCCCATTCAGTAGATGGGCCGCGCCTCCACGCCTCCCCCCGTTTACAAGGGAAAATGTGGGCCGCCTCCTTTCGCATTTACTGCGACGTGACGCATGCCCACGAAAACAGCCCCACGCATGCCGCCCACGTCACGCACGCCCCTCCACCCCGCGCCATGCGCGCGGGTCGTGGGAGGCGCAGCGCGCGGAAAATCTTACCACGGTGAGAACCGCCCCGCCTGCCCGTGCACCGTTCTGGGCCTAGCCCAACAATGCGTCGCGCTTATTTGTGGCCCAGGCCTGGGGGCTCCTGTCGGTGTACAAAAAGAGGGGTACACTTTTTGTACCCCTATGACCGTGCACATGCAGTGTGAGCCACGGGCACCGCCACACCAAGCACAGCAGGGGAGGTGAGCCAAGGTAAGACCGAAGCTCGATGGAACTGGAGCAACGCCAAGAACAAGACCACAAAGAGCAAAGGGACGAAGCGGCTTCCCCCCGGCAAGATCCTTGCCGGGAGCCAGTTTCAGCAGCCCTGGCAAGATCCTTGCCGGGGCCGGCCCTGGCAGCCCCGGCAAGACCCTTGACGCGGCAGCTCGCTCCATGCCTACGGAGTGGATCACCCTTGAGTCCACTGCCCCCATGGGGCAAGGATTCGGGAGATGTCCCCATGGTGGCATGCAGATCTTTGTGAAGACATTCAAGGACAGTTACACAGACTGAGAGGACGACGACCCTTGGCGGGATCCCAGCCAAGGATGACCACAAGGCCTCTGGCAAGCACCTTGCCGGGGATGACAGCAGGCGCCACGACAAGACCCTTGTCGGGGCCCCCGGCAAGGCCCTTGCCGAGGATATCCGCGGGGCCACTATCAGGCTCGCGCCAACTACGCTTCCACCGCCCCATGCAGCTGCCGACCCAACCAGCTGGGCAGGCTCCTGCGTGGCAACATGCAGATCTTCGTGGAGACCCGCCGTTGCGCCACCTCAGCTGCCTGCCTGCCTGCATGGCACCTCAGGCACCGCTGGCCAGGGCGCGTGTCAACACAAGGAGGAGCGGCGACGGACAAGACGGACGTCTCCCCTCGTCCCCGATAAAGCGAGGACACCTAAGCTAAGCGCATTAAATGCGCCTTGTCCTGTAATGCGAGGGATAACCTCGCATCACTGTACCCTTTCCACCTCCTGTGTGCCACTGTGGCAACCCCTTTTTCCTATAAAAGGAGGCCCGAGGGGACCAGGGAAAGTATTCGGCTTTTTAGAATTCTTCACGACTCGGCTTTTGGAGCTCCTCACTAGCTGAAGAACACGAACATATAATCCACCAAAGCAGGAGTAGGGTTTTACGCATCTTTGCGGCCCGAACCTGGGTAAAGGAACCGTGTGCTAACTGTTAGATCCGCTCTTCTCTCAACCCCGTGCCCCGCAACCGTAGTAGGGATTCTTGTGATCCCATAGGTGTCAATCCAAATACACCGACACCATCGTTCCTGATTCAGCTTGTTATGAATGAAACATGCTTGCAATGACAATTAGAGATCATAGCTGCTCATGCCATGCTTAATTAGTTGAGAGTTTATAATGGTCTATCTTGCGTGCCAACATGATATTAATATGGTCGTGATGTGGTATGATAGGGTGGTATCCTCCTTTGAACGATTCAAGTGGTCTGACTTGGCACATGTTCACGCATGTAGTTGAAACAAAATCAACATAGCCTCCACGATATTTATGTTCATGGTGATTTATATCCTACTCATGCTTGCATTCATTGTTGATTAATTTTAATGCATGTTCATGACTGTTGTCGCTCTCTAGCTGGTCGCTTCCCAGTCTCTTTCTAGCCATCACCTGTACTAACCGGGAATACTGCTTGTGCAACCACTTCCATAAACCCCAAAGTTATTCCACATGAGTCCACCATACCTTCCTATATGCGGTATCTACCTGCCGTTCCAAGTAAATTTGTATGTGCCAAACTGTAAACCTTCAAATGGAACTTTGTTTTGTATGCTCGAACAGCTCATGTATCAACTAGGGCTGTCTATATCTTCCCTGCTAGGTGGGTTATTCTCACGATGAGTGGACTCCGCTCATCATTCATGAGAAAATGGCTGGTAACCGGGATGCCCAGTCCCATGCTCAAATCATAATAATTAAACAAAACTCCCCCAGGGTTGTTGCTGGTTTGGACGGTACCCGTTGTTTCGGGCTAGCCGTGGAGTGTGCTTGTTGGTGGCTGGGGGAGTATAAACTTTACCATTCTGTTGGGGAACCGCCTATAATGTGTGTAGCATGGAAGATATCGAGATTCTTGCTTGTTATGTTGACAATGAGAGTATACCGCTCGAAATATTATTCATCTCTATTTCAAAATCGAGCTCTGGCACCTCTACAAATCCCTGCTTCCCTCTACGAAGGGCCTATCTATTTACTTTTATGTTGAGTCATCATCCTCTTATAAAGAGCACCAGTTGGAGAGCACCGCTGTCATTTGCATGTATTGCTATTAATTTACATTGAGTATAATTGTGACTGGATCTCTTTTACCATGAATTACAATGTCTAGTTAGTCCTTGATCTTTAAAGGTGCTCTGCATTTATGTTTGCGGTCTCAGAAAGGGCTAGCGAGATACCATCTTGTTATATCATATTATGATTGTTTTGAGAAAGTGGTGTCATCTGAGGTTTATTATTATTGCTCGCTAGTTTATTATGCCATTGATATGAGTAGACATGAGACCTAAAAGTTATTGTGAATGTGGTTAGTTCATGATCTTTGCTGAAAACTTGAATGCTAGCTTTACATATTTACAACAACAAGAGCAAACGGTGTTTGTCAAAGTTTTTCTTTATCACTTTCAGTTTATCAACTGAATTTCTTGAGGACAAGCAAAGGTTTATGCTTGGGGGAGTTGATACGTCTCCAACGTATCTACTTTTCCAAACACTTCTTCCCTTGTTTTGGACTCTAACTTGCATGATTTGAATGCAACTAACCCGGACTAACGCTGTTTTCAGCAGAATTACCATACTGTTATTTTTGTGCAGAAATAAAAGTTCTTGGAATGACCTGAAATTCAACGAAGAATTATTTTGGAATATATAAAAAATATATGCAGAAGAACCAGACCAGGGGGTCCACACCCTGTCCAAGAGGGTGGGGGGCGCCCCCTGGGTGCGCCCCCTGCCTCGTGGCCCCCCTGTTGCTCCACCGACGTATCCCCCGACTCCATATATTCTCTTTCGGGGAGAAAAACAGAGATGAAGAATTATCGCGTTTTACGATACAGAGCCGCCGCCAAGCCCTAATCTCTCTCGGGAGGGCTGATTTGGAGTCCGTTCGGGGCTCCGAAGAGGGGAGATCGTCGCCATCGTCATCATCAACCTTCCTCCATCACCAATTCCATGATGCTCACCCCCATGCGTGAGTAATCCCATCGTAGGCTTGCTGGACGGTGATGGGTTGGATGAGATTTACCATTTACCGAGTTAGTTTTGTTAGGGTTTGATCCCTAGTATCCACTATGTTCTAAGATTGATGTTGCTATGACTTTGCCATGCTTAATGCTTGTCACTAGGGCCCGAGTGCCATCATTTCAGATCTGAACCTATTATGTTTTCATGAATATATGTGTGTTCTTCATCCTATTTTGCAAGTCAATAGTCACCTACTATGTGTTATGATCCGGCAACCCCGAAGTGACAATAATCGGGACCACTCCCGGTGATGACCGTAGTTTGAGGAGTGCATGTATTCACTATGTATTAATGCTTTGGTCTGGTACTCTATTAAAAGAGGACTTAATATCCCTTAGTTACCACTACACTACTAGGAAAAGGCATGCTAGTGGCGCACCACTTTTGCCTACTAATGGCGCACTAGTGGTGCGCCACTAGCACCACGCCATTAGAATTAAATACTAATGGCGCACCCCTGGTGCGCCATTAGTATCTGGTGTTCTAATGGCGCACCAGGCAGTGCGCCATTAGTATAGCCCATAGTGCGCCATTAGTATGCCTCCTAGGGGGCCATATGTACCCATGTGCTTTGGCATACTAATGGCACACTGGTGGGTGATGCGCCATTAGTTTCATTTGAACAGTGCGCCATTAGTGTCTTGAGTGGTGCGCCACTAGTATGAATATTAGGGATTATTTTTTCTTTTCTTCTCTGATATTTTCACAGGATCCAAAATATATTATTGGACAGAATTTAGACAACACCACACAGCAACACCAGATTCATCGAATACAATAGAAGGTTAGTCTCCGAATACAATTCATCATATTAGTCTCCGAATACAATTCATCATATTAGTCTCCGAATTCAAAAGACCGAACAAAGATAGAACATTATATTATAAGTCTCGAGACCGTGAGTAGCGAGTTTGTCTTCACATTACAAGTCGATATCGATCATCTAAACTACCATCACATAGAAGAGAGTTGCGGTCATCACGATGAGCATCATCGCGATGAAACTCGTCTTCATCTGGTTCCTCCAACGCTCCCTCCTCTCTCCCGCTAGATAGCGCGCGTATCTAGATTCCGCCTCCGCCCTAGTGGTGTACCCTTTGTAACTGTTACCGCTGAAACGGTGAACCTGTCTCCGACACTCCTCCCAGTCGTCATAGACTCCGGGAACCTTACCCTTGTACACGACATACGACGGCATCACTATGCACTAGCCAAATGAAACGTTAGTACCAATTCACACACAATAAATAAGCAATATATAAGTATGCAACAAAAGGATCGGAAGAGAAAAGCAAGACATTAATAGCATCGATTACATCTAAGTTGAACGACTGTCCAAACCAAAGAGACATACAAGTTCATTAAAGTTTAATTACAACATGAGCCAATCGATGTTTCAGAACTAGACATAGCATCGCTACTTTCGACTCGACTCAAGGGACCAGAGCATGGATGAAGCCGCTGTCTATCGTGGGAGTCATGAAATCGCGGGCGTTGTCAGCCTGCATTTGTAGCGTTGTGTCTATGTCACTGTTGGACGGTTGATTTTTGAGGTTGAACTGCCCCGAGGTACGAAGGGCATCTTGATGGATGATTTCCGCAAACTCCGACTGGATGCGAAAGAATTCTTGTCTGATGTCTGCATCCTGGATTGCCGACAAGCAAGCGGCCCAATCTTTGAGTTTATCTAGTTGTAGAAGGTGATTATGGTCCCGTACGATCGCCCACATGTGATGGATGGCATAGTAGGCACCCTTCTGACCTCCAGGCGGCTGATTGACGTAGCAGAATGTCGTATTGTGGGCGAACACGTGCTTGCCGTACTTATGAACTAGCCTGGTGAATGTGCCTCCAGATTTGGCGTAGCCGGAGAGAACATCATCAAGTACTTTCTTGACATTTGTGTAGTCTACCTTCGACTGACGGTCCAAGTCGAAATACGTGGCCATGGAATATTTCGGGCTTAGGAGGATGAGTGTGCAATGTGTGTCACTGCACAAAACACGGAATGTCAAAAAAACGATCAAAATCTAAGAAATCATATGTTACGGGGCGGTTGAGGGGACGACTTACTCGGGAAAGTAAGGCACGAGGAAGTTATCCTTATCTCGGTTTGCCAGAATGACGCCTTCGAGGTAAGAACTCGCGACTTCCCAGTCCCCAGCGCTGCCCAAGATCTTGGCACGCATGTAGAAGGGGTCGACTATCACGATTTCCGGGGTCTTGTCTCTAATGATCCGCATCTCCATACTCAGCGAAAATAGCCGAACGAAGGTGTAGTGTAGCGGATGAAGGTTAAACATAGCGAAGATGTCATGAAACCGCAGGACGATCGTACCCCCGATGGAGTTATCCACAAAGCCCTTGCCCTCTGGCACCTTGGCCGCGAAAACCGGGTATGCCACATCCTTCTCTCTGAGACGCCGCTTCTCCAAAGAAAGAACACTGTCATGCAGACTCCGCATAGCACCGGTTACAGCATTGAGTGTATTAGTCGGTAGCATCGGCCTACCCACCACATGCACCCTCCTCATTATATCCTTAGGTGAAGGTGGCCCGTCCTGAGCACGGATCGTACTCGGTGCCGGCTGGCTCGCACCCTTGTTACTCTTTCTTTTCTGTCCCTTCTTCTTCTCCTGTAATGGGACCGAGTTCTGCTCACAGACCGCCTTCTTGAGTGTGTTGGGGCTGATAATATTTCGCACCTCGGCTATCTGAGGCTCAGTAAAGTCGGCAGCTGGAGGCGTCTCCTGAGAACTGAACGCCAGACGACGCCTGTTGCAACTTGGTTTCTCCGCGGTACTAGCTAGATCGCGATCGTCTTTTATAGGGTTGGGTTCTTGAGAAGGAGGCCCCATGAATTCGCCATCGTACCCATGATCGGCAAAGTACTTATCGACGTTGGCAAATGTACCGTCGTCGTTGTCATCGTCGTCATCCGGATCCTGTGCCATATGCATGTTTGGATCCTGTGCCATAGGGATGTCCGGCAGTGCTGCGGCGGTCTTGCCATGGCTTGGCGCCAGCAAGACTGGCGGTGTTGTCTTTGGGGTGGTGTCCCCCGCCCCCAAACGAATCTGGCTCTTCCGCCAAAGCAGGGGCCAGCTTAGGCAGGCACTGAGGCTCATCACATCATCTTCGTCGGCCCCGGGGGGTCGAATCAGAGGTAACAACTCGTCGCAGCCTGGCAGCACCCGAACCAGTTGAACCCTATACACGGTGGGTGGCATCGGATTACCGTGGAACATGGGGTTGCCCGGTTGAATGATTCTGCCCTTGGCGACATCGACCAACTCGTCGTTCACGAAGTGCAGGAGAGTGCACGGAACATCGGCGGCGCCCTGCGAAAACATGTAGGGCGTCAGGGATGCCCAGTCAAAGGCAAGGAGATGAAGTCCTCGGCCGAGAGGCTTAATTAGTTACCGTGATGATGGCGTCGAGCTCGGCTAATGTCGAGGCACCGCCAACGGCGGGCGTGCAATTGACGGAGGGGCCGCTTGCTGCAGAGGTGTCGGCCGGCGTACACCTGGGTGCATTAAGGTCCAATGCCCGTGCCGGCGTCGGAGACACCAATGCCGCCTCCGTCGGAGACACCAATGGCTCCGCCTGCGCGTTCTGCGAGTTGCTGGCCGTGAAGCTGGGAATCGGGGGCGGCCCCTGTTGGCCGCCCGCAATCCACGTCGTCAGCCCCTGAATCAAGGTAGGCATAATGTCGGTGAGCGTCGATCCCAGTTGTTGTTGCACTTGCTCTTTGACAATCTCCGGAATCCGCACCACTTGTGCCTTGAGTTCTTGATCCTCGCGCGCCTGGCTTTCCGAGCTGGTCTTTTTCTCCTTTCACCCACCAGCTTTATAGTATGACGACCATTTTGTGGACAAGCCTTTGCCGGCCACACGACCAGATGACGACGGCTTACTAAGCTTATCCTTTTTTTCATTACATTCAATGCCCTATTTAGAGTGGTGTCCCAAGGGGTGCTCTGAGTCGACCCCGCGCTACTTCTTTCAGTCACCTGCGGAAGGAATGTGAACCATTTAGAAAGTTGGCTTCATTAATTAGAATGCAACCATATGGAGCTAATTACGCGAGGGTGTATTCCTTACCAGAACAACCTCAAGGGCCCTGGTCTTCGGATCTGTGGTGAGCTCCTTTGTTACCGGGTCCTCCTTGTACCGGGCCCTGACAAAGTTCCTGGTCTGCTTGTCACCGTATTTATCGAAGAGGGGTGGTATGCCTTGCTCGGCACGCTCCGCGTCCTCCTTGTCCCATATAGGCTCCGCCACTATGTAACCGCCGGGACCGAGTGTGTGTTCCCCTAAGTTCAACTGCCGCATTTCTTTCCCCCACTGACTAGATTCGGAGGTTGCGGTGCTCTCGCACTTGATCTTGAACTCCTTGTAGTCATCTTCGGTGAACGAAGGATTTTTCTCCTTGATATTCTCATAACTAAAACCTTTGTCAATCATTCTCTTCACCGAGCTTCTCCAAGTAGACAGGGTCGTGCTCATCCTCGTGAGGGCGGCATTGTTCACTTTATTCCCTGTGAGGCGTGTGTTTTCAAATTCAGCGGGGAACTTGTATCGTTCGTGCAGCTTCGTGAAGAGGAGGTTGCGCAAATTCCCTCGGTCCTTATGCCTTAGGTTCTCGATGTTGATCGAGACGGTGCTCCGGAGAATGCACCCGAGCTGAACCGAGTACCCCTTGACTATTTGTTTGGGCGCCGTTGGATTCCCGTCGGAGTCCACTTCAGTAAATTCCTCCTTGACGGTGTGGAGCACGGTCGGGCGCCGGTCCTTCCGTTGCCTCTTTGGTTGGCTGCCATCTGTGCGCGCGCCGCCATGATTAGTGGTGGCATCCTCGGCGGCACCATGAGTGGTGTCATCCCTGACGGCACCATCAGTGGGGTCATCCTCGGCGTCACCATCAGTGGTGTCAGGATCGGTGTCTTTCGCGGCGTCCTCATAGAAGTGAGGTTGTTCCTCCATCTCCTGGGACAGCTCCCAGAATGCCTTGCCGCCCGAACCGTCGGCCTCATCGTTGTGGGCCATGTTTCTCTCTAAATAGGAAAAAAGTTTGGTCAAAAAGTTGGTTATTGTCAAGGAACAAGATCATGGTCTCATCATTTAGGGTTTGTCGACACCGAGGCATCCTAAAAGCTAAGCTTTTATCATTTAGGGTTTTTCGACGCCGAGGCACCCTAAAAGCCTAAGCTTTCATCATTTCGGTTTTTATCGATACCGAGGCACCCTAAAAGCCAAGGTTTTATAATTTATGGTTTGTCGACACCGAGGCATCCTAAAAGCTAAGCTGGGAAGGAGAATTCTAAGTTGGGCCTAATCACTTGGCTCTATTGCCGCCTATGGTTTAATGCAGCAAGAATAAAGGGGCAATTGATCCTACTTAATTAAGTACTAAGATACCCCGGCCCATGCATTAGTCACAAGTACCCCATATGTCCTATTTTTAGCAAAGTCATGCTAAAATTCACGGAAAATTTCAGCATGACCTTTGCTGAAAATAGGACATATGGAGTACCTGAATTTGCCGGAACGGAAGTTAATCGACATTCCAGCAAACTCAAGGGCCTCTCGGGGTACCTGCAAAATCATCACGACACGATGGTCGGAGACAAAACCCAGCAAACTAGCAAAGTTACTGGCGTGTTTACAGAAATTGTTTTCTGTAAAAGATGATCATCATCTTTACAAGTCTTTCTCAATGTGATCACAAGTAATTCAGAGGCATCACAAGTAATTCAGAGCATCACAAGGCATTAGTAGTTCAGTACATGAACAAGTTTTACAAAGCACATCAATATGTACTGTGTTTCATTGTGGAATGATATACAGTATGTTACAACAAAGAAACAACTTAATCCATGCCTCAGTTTATCAACATTCATTACTTGTCAAATACAGAAGAAGGAACAATTTATTTGTGACATAGTTACAAATGATGACAAAATAAAGCAACACCCTGCACTAGCCTAAAAGCAAGTGAAGTTTCACCCATATAAGAACAGGTGCAAACAAAATAATGACACTCAATTTAGATAGAAAAAAAGTGAACATCAAGGGTTCATGGGAATTCAGCAAAGGTGCACAAGAGACAGTGTAAGCTTCAGACCCAGCAGACCAGTACAAATTTGCTAGGCTATAAATTCCTGAATTCTAGTCACATTGACACTCCTGGTTTTCTACAAACACCAAGTACTAGGGCACACAAAAGTTCTGAAATTTGTGTGCCTAACTAAATTAACTGAATTTTCAGTAACCGAATAAACTGAATTTTCAAAACTGACAAATATTATTAGGTTGACTACAGCAAATCCAATTTGCAAGCTTGACTACATATAATTTGAGCAACTTGTTGAGCTAATTTTGAGCATAACTCCTTGAGGAACTAGCAGCAAGGAGTGGCTACAACTACAAACAGTGGCTAGAACTACAGATTTACACATTAAAGGACACAAACTCAAGCAAGCTTCCTGAACAATACCATGACAGAAAACATAGGACAGGCAATGAATTTCTATAACAAGCAGAGATCATGTGCAGCTGCAGTGACTATCATTAGTATTCTTGTTGCTAAAACTTGCCAAGTTTATGTCTAGGTAAGGAGCAGAAAGAACACAGATGATGTTGTAGAACTAGAGCCTCGTGACCACTCAACGGTATAATATTTTGTCACTTGATTCTTATAAAACATTCAATCGTACTGACCCTTCTCTATCATTTTTATAGGGTCCAAGAGCAGCACCAAGTGTTTCTACTCTACTACACCTAAAAGAAGCACCATACATTTCATAACACCAGTTTTCAAATTGTAAATTAAATCTTGATGTTTTATCAACACATCATCATCACATAGATTAACAGCAATGTACTGAACTTAGTCCTTCTTTCATCAACACACCATCATCACATGATAGATTAAGTTCCATCAACTAAAACTTGGTCCTTGCACAACTGAAACTTGAACTACAAGAAGGGCTGATATGCTTAGCCACAAGTCTTGTTCTACTTCTACTGCTGCTACCACGAAGCAGCAGAATACATTAACTACTAACTCTAACAGCAATTAAGCTAAGCAACTAGCATGCCAGGCCAGGCACCACCTCCAGCAAGCAAGTTTGTTTCTTGCTAGAAACCTTTGTAGCATCATCCTCTTCCCTCCAAAATAACAACTAACTGAACCAGTCACAAGGTTAATCAGTTAATTTTTTGTACCTAATTTGACCTAAATTCGAGAGGGATTTGACCTAAACCTAGCAAAAGAGAGAAGAAGAGGGCATGGCCAGGAGGGAGGAGAGGAGGAAGAGAGGAGAAGAGAGGCGGAGGGAGGAGGGTTACCTGACCACGATGAGGTGGTGGCCAGAGCGGAGACGACGGAGGGCGGAGACGGCGAACTTGGGGGAGGCGGGGATAGACGGCGGGGAGGTCGCGGGTCTCCTCTCCTGGTGGACGTGGGGCCTCCTCTCCTGGTGGACTTGACGAAGCCGGCCGGCGCGGACCTCCTGGACGTCCTCCACGCGCAAAGGCGACGACGGCGAGCGGAGAGAGTGGAGGGGGCGGCGCGTGGCGGCGAGCGGAGAGAGTGGAGGGGGCGGCGCGTGGCGGCGAGCGGAGAGAGTGGGGGGGCGGCGTGTGAGGTGGAGGG
>LR738711.1:787322119-787375750 GCA_902687465.1 Secale cereale | reverse complement strand
GTGGAGGGGGCGGCGCGTGGCGGCGAGCGGAGAGAGTGGGGGGGCGGCGTGTGAGGTGGAGGGGGCGGCAGTGGAGGCCGGGGCGGCGGCGCAGTGGAGGCCGAGGAGTGGACGGGGCGGCGGCGCAGTGGAGGCAGCGGAGCAAAGGCGGGGGGCGAGGGGATCTGGCGCAGTGGGCCGATGGGATCTGGCGCAGAGAGGGAGAGAGGGGATCAAGTCGAGTGGGGGAGGGTTACTAATGGCGCACCTCCCCCTGGTGCGCCATAAGTACATCTATAGCAATGGCGCACCTCCTCGTGGTGCGCCATTAGTAAATTTTTTTTTGATTTCTGTTCGAGCCCACATGTTATCTTCCACCAAAACCCATCTACATCAGAGAACATACACTAGCCCGATTGGTCAGCACGCAACGCACACACCAGGAGGTCCTGGGTTCGAGTCCACAACATTTAAAATAATATGCAGTTTGTTGCCATGTTAACAACATTTAAAATGTTGTTTGATATTTATTTGTGTTTAAATATGTTCAAACTTGTTTAAATCATAACTAAATATCCATAGCTTCAAATTTGACAAACTTTATATGCTTTTGGGAGTAACATATAACCAAGCACAACTAGTCTTTTTTTTTGGATTTTTAGTTGCATTCATTTGTGAATTGGTAAAACATTTATGAATATGAAAAAATATCATCAAATTTGAAAAAATATTCATGAATTCAAAAAGTGCCCATGAAATTTTAAAATATTCATGAATTCAAAAAGTGCCCATGAAATTACAAAATATTCATCAGTTCAAAAAATATTCATTAGGTAGGGTGGTCCTGCTTCTTCTTGCCCTTCTTTTTCGCAAATGGAGTTCTTCTGTGGAACGGACGTCCCTTAGGTAGGGTGGTCCTGCTTCTTCTTGTGGTGTATGCTGCTACTTCATCGTCGTCGTCATGTTCCATCTTCGGGTCGCCGTACTTGTCAAAGTCTTGCTCATTGGCGACTCCATCCATTCCGATGATCTTCCTTTTGCCTCTCCTCACGACAACACGACTGGGCTTTGACAGGTCGGTAATGAAGAAGCATTGGTCCACTTGGGAAGCCAGTACCCATGGCTCATTTTTCGCAGTGACGTTTGCGCCCGCGGTCTTGGATTTGGCTTTGGGTATAACCATGGTGGTGAAATACCGGTCCTCTTTTAGGACGCTCTTGGCCCATCTGACACGGAACATCGGGACCTTCTCTCCACCGTAGCTCAGCTCCCAGATCTCCTCGATCCTTCTGTATCATCTGTCCTCGTCGTTACCGGTGTAGGATTCCATCGTTACCCCGGAGTTCTGATAACCATCGCTCTTCATGTCCTTGTCCTCGGTGTAGAATGTGTAGCCGTTGATATCGTATGCCTCATAGGTCATCAGGTTGTGCTCGGCACCCTGTGACAAGGCGAATATGAGTTGTTCTTCCGCGGAAGAATCCTCATGTAAAGGGTACGACAGAAGCTTCTGCTTGAACCAACGCGTGAAACATGAGTTGTGCTCTTTGATTATATCTCCGTCCGTCCTCTGTTGGCCTCGGTCATTATGCGTCTTCTCAATAAAGGTTTTGTGCTCTACCACCCAAGGATCGACCACGTCTATGTGTTGTAGCGCGACTAGGTTTGCTCTTTCAAAGTCGGCGAGTCGACCCTCGAAGTCGACATGCATTTCGCGGCAACCCTCGCGGCGACCCCATCCAGCGAGCCTACCGAGGTGCCTGTTGACGGGCAGACCAACGGGGTTCTCGATGCCTAGATAATTCGTGCAGTAGGAGATGCACTCTTCGGTCAGAAAGCCCCTAGCTATGCTTCCATCTGGACGTGACATGTTGCGAACGTATCCTTTGATGACACCATTCATCCTTTTGAACGGCATCATGCTATGTAGGAATGTCGACCCGAGTTGGATGATATCCTCCACAATATGGACCAGCTGATGCACCATAACGTCGAAGAATGCTGGCGGGAAGTACATCTCAAGCTCGCATAGTATCACCACGATCTCTTCCTGTAGCCTTTTGAGTTTCCTCACGCCAACCGACTTCCGAGAGATGACGTCCAAAAAGTTGCATAGGCCAAATAGCGTTTCACGGACATGCGCGTCCATGATCCCACGGATTGCAACTGGAAGTATCTACGTGATCAGCACGTGACAGTCGTGAGACTTCATCCCGCTGAACTTCTGCTTCGCTGGGTCTAGGTATCTGCTTATCTTCCCCGCGTAACCGTAAGTAACTTTTACTCCTACGAGGCAGGTGAAAAACTGCTCGATCTCCTCCTGACATAGAGTGAAGCACACGGGAGGGTAGTCATTTCCGGTCTTCTTGGCCTTTTTGCCTTTGCGACGACTTTCTGTGTCCTGCTTCGCCTCATCATCATCATCATTAGCGTGAAGCTCCTGCCTGATGCCCATTGATTTCAAGTCTGCCCCTTGCTTTCGGCGCATCTTTGGTCCTCTCTCGCATGTTGAGCAGGGTACCAAGTAGACTCTCGCACACGTTCTTTGTGATATGCATGACATCAAGGCCGTGAGGCACACGGTGGATCTTCCAGTACGGCAAGTCCCAGAAAATAGACCTCGTTTTCCATACCTTCAGCAGCGGCTCTCGCGCCTTTCGCTTCTTTCCCGGCTCTGGCGCCTTTTGCTTCTTTCCCGGCAGTGGGCAATCTTTCCAATTTTTCAACAGCTCGTCTATTTCCTCGCCGCTCCTTGTACGCGGGCGTCTTCGGGGTTCGGTTTCACCATCGAACAGATCCTTGCGTTTCCTCCACGGGTCATCTTCGCGAAGCCACCTTCGATGTCCCATGAACGCGGTTTTCGAAGACCCGGGATCTCTATCTAGCTGGCGATACGTTGTGTCATCCATGCACCTGACGCATCCAGAAAATCCGTGGACCACCTGCCCCGCGACATATCCGTAACCGAGATAGTCGTGCACCGTCGTGAGGAGTGCGGCTCTCATAGGAAAATATTCATTCTCTGTGGCGTCCCACGTATTAGCTGGCGTTTTCCACAGCGTGTCTAGCTCCTCTTTCAGCAGCCCCAGATACAGATTGATGTCGTTCCCTGGTTGTTTCGGCCCTTCAATTAGCATACTCATGTGAATGTACTTCCTCTTCATGCACAACCAGGGGGAAGGTTGTACATCCACACAAACACAGGCCAGGTGCTATGTGTGCTTCTCTGGCTGCCAAACGGATTGACTCCATCGATGCTCGCGCCCAGCACGATGTTCCTTGGATCATTCCCAAATTCTAGGTCTTCGAAGTTCAACGCTTGCCACTGGCTCGCATCCTTAGGGTGACTCAGCATCTTGTCTTTTTAGCTTTGCTACCTTAGGGTCCGCGAAATACCGCTACAGACGAGGAGTGATCGGAAAGTACCACACCACTTTTCGAGGAACTTTCTTCCGCTTCTTGTATCGAGTGACGCCGCACACCTGACATATGGTAGACTCCGCGTGCTCGTCCCGATAAATGATGCAATTATTCATGCACACATGGTATTTCACGTGCGGTAAATCCAGAGGACACACGATTTTCTTCGCCTCCTCGAAACTGGTCGGGCACTTGTTCCCCTTGGGAAGACGTTCGTGCGAGAATGACATGTTCTCGTCGAAGCATGCGTCGGTCATTTTGTGTTTTACCTTCATCTCCAGAGCGATGAGCGTTACTTTCAGGAGGGTATCCTCGGGCCTGCATCCTTCATACAATGGAGTAACCGCGTCTATCTCCAGTTGATACAGCTTGGCTTTCTCTCGGGCGGCAGCTCTTGCGTTATCCGTCTGCTTGAGAAGCAGCTCTTGAATATGAGGGTCCTGCACCCAGCCTCCATCGTCGTCTGCTCCAGCATCTTCATCTAGATCATGATCATGCCCTTCGTATTGATCTTCCTCATCATCATGTCCGACATCTTCTACATGATGACCGTGTACAACATCACCGTCGTGATCATGTCCTGGAGATTCTTCATCTTCTCGCCCGCCCTTGCCGCGGTGGTAGTCTTGCTGCCCTTCCTCATTTCTTGCCCGGCCATGGACGACTTCATCGTCATCTTCATCACCTTGCCACCGATAGCCATCCATGAAACCACGCAAGAGCACGTGGTCCCGCACCTGCCCGGAATCCGGGTCCGCAATAAGGCTCTTCAGCTTGCATCTTCGACACGGACATCTTATCTCCGTCTCGTTCTTTTGAAGCATCTCGGCCTTCGCGGAGCTCAAAAACCTATTCACGATGCCTTCGGTCATCGTGCAAACCATGGTCGCCTACGGGGTAGAGCAAAACAATATTTTAGAACCAAGAAATTTTTTGGCATGACTTTCCCTAAAAATAGGACCAAAAAGAATGCATCGTGCCAAAATTCTCGCCGAAACGAAAATGAATCAACATTTCGGCAAAATATTGGCAACTATCACATTTCAAATACCGGTACCTGCAAACACAAACATATATGCAATACCACAAATATATGCAACACCACAAACATACATAGATCTAGCTAGGCCATAAAAAGTGCATGTGCACGGTTGTTGGAGCTCGAGGGAGAAAAAATGATCTACAACATAAAGATAGCTTTCCCCCCTTACTTACCTATCAAAAAAAAGGTAATTTAACCACTTAATTTTGATGAATCTATGGTGCAAATGAGGTGATGAGGAGGAGGCAGCCGACACAAGCTTGGAGGAGGAGGTGGAGAGAATGAAGTGGGGAAAGTGAGTGTGTAGGTGTGGCTGTCCAAAATATCTAGCTGGTCCCAGTTTACTAATGGCGCACCACTCACTAATGCGCCATTAGTAACCAGTGTTACTAATGGCGCATTAGTGAGTGGTGCGCCATTAGTAGTTTTGCAAAAAAAATATAGTACTAGCGCACTGAGTTGGAGGTCCGCCATTACTAGTTAAACTAGTAATGGCGCACTGTGCCACGGTGCGCCATTAGTATGTCTGGAAAAATAAAAATAAAATTGTTACTAATGGCGCACCGAAGGTCTGGTGCGCCATTAGTGTCTACCACTCTAATGGCGCACCGATACATGGTGCGCCATTACTATATAGTAGTGGCGCACCATGTGTCTGGTGCGCCATTAGAGTCCATATCATCTATAGCCCTTTTCCTAGTAGTGCTAGGACCCCGCTGCCACGGGAGGGTAGGACAAAAAATGTCATGCAAGTTCTTTTCCATAAGCACATATGACTATATTCCGAATACATGCCTACATTAAATTGATGAACTAGAGCTAGTTCTGTGTCACCCTAGGTTATAACTATTACACGAGGAATCGCACCCGACATAATTCTCCATCACCGATCCAATGCCTATGATATTTTCACATATTGCTTGTTCCTTATTTACTTTCCCGCTGCTATTGTTACAATCACTACAAAAACACTATCGCTACTTTTGCTACCGCTACAGTTACTTTCATATTACCTTGCTACTAAATTACCTTGCTGCAGATACTAAGTTTCCAGGTGTGGTTGAATTGACAACTCAGCTGCTTATACTTGAGAGTATTCTTTGGCTCCCCTTGTGTCGAATCAATAAATTTAGGTTGAATACTTTACCCTCGAAAACTATTACAATCCCCTACACTTCTTGGTTATCAACCGCTACCCAGCATGCATCTAGAGTATTAAGTTCATAAGAACAGAGTAAAGCCTTAAGCAAGATGACATGATGTAGATGGATAAACTCATGTAATATGATATAAATCCCATCTTTTTATCCTCGATGGCAACAATACAATACGTGCCTTGCTGCCCCTGCTGTCACTGGGAAAGGACACCACAAGATTGAACCCAAAGCTAAGCACTTCTCCCATTGCAAGAAATATCAATCTAGTAGGCGAAACCAAACTGATAATTCGAAGAGACTTGCAAAGATATTTAAATCATGCATATAAGAATTCAGGGAAGGACCAAATATTGTTCATAGATAATCTTGATCATAAACCCACAATTCATCAGATCTCGACAAACACACCGCAAAAAGAATTACATCGAATAGATTTCCAAGAAGATCGAGGAGAACTTTGTATTGAGATCAAAAGAGAGAGAAGAAGCGATCTAGCTAATAACTATGGATCCGAAGGTCTGTGGTAAACTACTCACAACTCATCGGAGAGGCTATGGTGTTGATGTAGAAACCCTCCGTGACCGATTCCCCCTCCGGTGGAGCTCCGGAAAAGGCCCCAAGATGGGATCTCATGAGTACAGAAGGTTCCAGCGGTGGAATTAGGGTTTCGTGGTGCTCTCGGATGTTTTCAGGGTATATGAGTATGTATAGGACGAAGAAGTATGTCGGTGGAGCTATGAGGGGCCCACGAGGGTGGGGTTGCGCCCTCCTGCCTCGTGGCCACATCGTGGCTTCCCAGGCGTGTACTCCAAGTCTTCTGGGTGTGTTTGTCCCAAAAACGATCCTCGCGAAGGTTTCATTCCGTTTGGACTCCGTTTGATATTCCTTTTCTGCGAAACACTAAAATAGGAAAAAATAGCAATTTGCACTGGGCCTTGGGTTAATAGGTTAGTACCAAAAATAATATAAAAGTGCATAGTAAAGCCCATTAAACATCCAAAACAGATAATATAATATCATGGAACAATAAAAAATTATAGATACGCCCGAGACGTATCAAGCATCCCCAAGCTTAATTCCTGCTCGTCCTCGAGTAGGTAAATGATAAAAACATAATTTTTTACGTGCAAAGCTACCCAACATAATTCTCTTTATTGTGGCATGAATGTTCAGATCCGAAAGATTCAAGACAAAAGTTTAATATTGACATAAGAATAATAATACTTCAAGCATACTATCAAAGCAATTATGTCTTCTCAAAATAACATGGCCAAAGAAAGTTCATCCTTACAAAATCATGTAGTTTGGTTATGCTCCATCTTCGTCACACAAAATACCAAAATCATGCACAACCCCGGTTTCAGCCAAGCAATTGGTTCATACTTCAAGTTTTTCATACTTTTTCAACTTTCACGCAATACATGAGCGTGAGCCATGGATATAGCACTATAGGTGGAATAGAGTGGTGGTTGTGGAGAAGACAAAAGGAGGAAGATGGTCTCACATCAACTAGGCATATCAATGGGCTATGGAGATGCCCATCAATAGATATCAATGTGAGTGAGTAGGGATTGCCTTGCAACAGATGCACTAGAGCTATAAATGTATGAAAGCTCAACAAAAGAAACTAAGTGGGTGTGCATCCATTTTGCTTGCTCATGAAGACCTATGCCATTTGAGGAAGACCATCGTTGGAATATACAAGCCAAGTTCTATAATGAAAAGTCCCACTAGTATGTGAAAGTGACTAAACAAGAGACTCTCTATCATGAAGAACATGGTGCTACTTTGAAGCACAAGTGTGGAAAAAGATAGTAGCATTGTCCCCTTCTTTTTTTCTTTTTTGGGCCTTTTATTTAATTTGGCCTTTCTTTTTTTCTTTTTTTATTTGGCCTTTTTTGCCTTTCTCTTTTTTTCGGGCCTTTGATTAGGGCCTTTTGTAGCTACTTTAACGAAAATTGTAGTACCACAGTGTCCTGCTGCGCGCGCGCGCGCACACACACACACACACACACACATATATATATAATTGCAAAGTGAAAGTAACAAAAAAATAAAACATCCAAAAGTTTTTGTCCAATTCATAATATAAATTACTCCTATGTGTTCTTTTATTCAGTTATTATAGTTTTACTCCTGTGTGTTCTCTTATTTAGTTCTGTCAGGAAGAACAAGGGATTATGTTGATGTGTAGTATGTTCTTTGTTCTATAACCATATCTACATGGGATTATATTCAGTACCTACCATGCACCTCATTCTCATTCTCATTTTAATTCTGTAGCAACCATTTTTGTATTTCGGGGTTGGATGAGTATTGCTTTGATGGACAACGTTACACTGTTGTTCAGTTCAATTATACATGGTCGCCATGTGAGTGATGCCAAACACTTGGTTGTTCTGAACAAACCGTATCTCATGAGTTCAGGTTGTTTGATTGGCGACACAGTGTCTCAATGCAACTTTGGATGTTTGAGTGCCATAGTGATATATTCTCGATCCACTCAGTAGGGATCATATATTCAAAAGAATGGCGTTGGTGGGCACGGCGACTGTGATGGTGGCACTTCACACCTATTTGAATTATGAAACACATTATTCCATAGGAGCTCATGAGTTCAGGTTGTTTGTTTGGCGACACTGTGTCTCAATGCAGTTTTGGATGTTTGTGTGTCATAGTGATATATTCTTGATCCACTCAGTAGGGATCATATATTCAAAAGAATGGCGTTGTGGGCACAACGACTGTGATGGTGGCACTTCACACCTATTTGAATTATGAAACATATTATAACCATAGGAACGTTTCCTGCTCTATGATCGGCTTGTTTTGGTATAGGGTTTAATGGTGTGATTTTTTCCCTGTACGTTAGAGTTAATGGCGTTGTTGGTATTATTTCTGATACCACTGAAGTGTGAAATCTCTTTTGATGGTTCAGTAGAATTAGTTATCTGGTATCACTTGATATTCAGAATAGCCCTGCCATAACTGCAATAAATAAAGAAGTGATTTTGCCTGGTTCTGATGTCTCTGCTGTGTGTGCGCGTCCAGGTGCCAAAGGCGTCCAGTCCAACTCAGGTGCCAAAGGCGTCCATTCCAACTCAGGTGGAGGAAAAGGATGTTGGGCTCTCGGCCATTGCACTAATAATATTGCATGATGGCGACGTGCAAACTGTAAGTTTCATAGTCATAGATTCAGATTGGGACATTTCTTCTTATTATTTTGCCGTCAAAACTGAAAAAGGGTGATGGTAATTCACCAAATGTCGATGTGGTCATCAGCCTGTATGCTCTCATTCTCCTCGCAGAGTATTTTTCCCTTAAACGGTGCTACTGTCCCATGATGCATATCATGGTTCTTTGACCTTTGATCACTTTATTCTGCATTTAAAATTCCCTAGCAAAAATGCTCTAAAAAGTATATGTAAAAAAATTCTTTTTCCTAAAAAACTATTCTTTTTAGGGAAATGTTCCAATTTTCATAAAAACATTAATTATTAAGTGTCCCAATTTTTATGGAAATCTTAACTTTTATTAAAAATAAGGAATTTTCCATGTTGAACCTTATTACGGGCATTTATTAAAATTGGATATAAAAAATGATGCACAATGGCACATGTGTCTTTTTTTCGCCCGGTGCAACGCACGGACATTTGTACACGTAATATAAAATTACGTATATAGCATATAGATTGGTAACATAATAGTATGAAATAATCGAAAATTATAGATTCGTTAGAGACATATCACCTACCACGGGCATGTCCACCTCCTTGCAAAAGTTAGGGTCATTTCAAGGATGTCCAAAATTAGACCGTGTTCAACGGAGGGTGTTCGGGTAGAGGCCGGAAGGCTCCGTCTCAGGGTGTGCATTTCTTTTTTTTGGTTTGATTCGGTTCGGTTTATATGATTTATGGTTTATACGGTTTTATACTTCATTTATATGATTGTATACATAGATACGGTTCGATTTTGGTAACAACCATTTACTTTCGTTTTGGTTTTGGCAATCCAAATTAACCGAAGTTGACACGAATTTTTCAGCCAACATATAAACTTTTCCGTGTGTGTGTGTGTGTGTATCATAATGAGGAAAAACGATCAGAAAATGGTAAACAAGGGACATTGGATAAGCAGTTAGCCTTATCATGTAAACCGAAGCACTAAATGAGCTACAAAGTACTGTAATATCGCGGCCCATTATGCTTTTGAACCCAAAAAACCACAATTTCGATTAATTAAGATTACCAAATGGTTTTAGGTTTCTAACTGAAAAAACCAAAATGCAAATGGTTTTAGATTTCAAACCAGAAATCAAAACACGAAAAACCAAAATTTTGGTTTGGTTTGGTTTTGCACACTCTGAGCTCCGTCTGTGAGCATATTGTTTCTTCACATCATTGAAATGGCCCCATTTTTTCCATGGTCTTGTACGACCAATTTAAGATAACATGCCAAGTTGTTTAGATTTTTGACATGTTTTGCATTTTCTGGAGTTTTCCTGCTGAAAACAGGCCGATAAATGCACAGACGTGTTCCAATGTGCATATGGTGCCAAAAGTCATTCAAACCAGGCCTGGATGCATAAAATGCGAAGGCCCACCTAACAAGGTAACGAAAAAATATTGGGCTCAGTTGACGGATATCGAGAAACAACGTGCTCTCATATGGAACCCTCTGTTGAATATGGTCTATTTTTGGACATTCTTAAAATGACCCAAACTTTTGCAAGAAGGTGGTTGTGCCCATGGTAGGTGTCCAGGTTTGAACAAATTTCGACACCGTATGCATGTTGCTATACTGTCAATTTATCGGTCTTTTTTCACCGAGAAAACTGCAGGAAATACAAAACTTGTTCAAAACTCAAACAACTTGGCATGGTGCCTTGAACTGGTCATACAAGGCCATGAAAATTTCGCTTACAAATTCAAAAAATGTTCAAGAGTTTCAAATATTGTTTGCACTTTTAAAGTATGTTCATAATTTAAAAAATGTTCCTCTTTTTAACAAACTCACACAAATTGAAAAGGGAAATTAAAAAAATACCAATTTTTTTGTATTTTTTAAATTTCCAAAATTTTAGTGTTTTCGGAAAATGTTGAAAAAAACTCATGTTAAAATTTTAAGCAATTTAGATAGGAGCATTTTTTTTGAAAATTCTGTATAATTTTCTGGAAATTCAATATTTGTATTCTATGAACAGTATTTGTAAAAAAGAATTTTTGATTGGTTTTTTAAAAAAATAAAGCATGAGAATTTTTATAAAATAAAAAAACAAAATGGAAAAATAATAAACAAACAACAAAAAAGAAAAAGAAATAGTTGGAAAATTATTGCTTTGACAATGGGCCGGCCTAGCGAAAGCAGGGGCCTCCTCTAACTGCAGAAGAAGAAATGGAAAAAAGAAGAAGTAAATAGACACGAGAACAAAGAGGTGAAAAATTTGATTCATGTCGCCCGCACTCTTTTTTGAAGTTTAAGGGAAGATCACTCCCCAAACGTATGGCGTTTACGTTCCGGCAGGCGACCAATCGTACGTACGAAAGTGATACGATTTGTTAAAGGTTTATATTTCCATTTATACATTTAGTGAGAGGGGTTGTACCGAAGTGGGGTTCAAAGAAATTTGATGACGAAACTGAGAAGTCGGCATAAATTAATTTATATATGTACAAACGTGTTCTCCTTCAGTCCTACTTCTAATCTACAAATGAATCTCTAATGCATGTGTATTATTATTTCTTTCGCGAGAGAGTCTTCCAATCTATTTATCATCTGTCATGGCGGTACATAGAACACCAGAAGTAACAGAAATTACAACTAATTTTGTGTACATATGTAGTCATTGCAATATCAACACCATGATTGATAGTTTGTGAGCCGGGGGGAGGGAAAATATCTGGTACTACCATGTTTTTATAAATTCTGAAAAAAATGTGAATGTTCGCAAGGAATGTGACTACAACCCCTAAAAATTTCAGGTCCAAACTCGAAATGTACATTGTTTACACTATTGATGCGAGATTTCACATTTGTTTCTCAATGTACTTTTTTAGTTTGGATCTGAAATTTTTAGGGATTGTAGTCACGGTCCTTCCGAACATTCACATTTTTTTCCGAAAATTTTAAAATATTAATGAATGTATTTTTTAAAATTTGGAGCGCCGGGAGTACCCCAAGATGGAAGTACCTCATACTTTCCCGGGTAGGTACCCGGCCAATTGGACTTTCGATCGGTCATCTGTACACAATTAGCGGAGTGGTGGGATCCTCACTTGCACCGTTGTTCTGTGGAGAATGTAGCAGTCTAGAGAGGTCCGCCATCCAGCCAGCCGTCCCCTTGAAGCCACGGAAGTCGACATGCCGAAGAAAATCGAGGCGCAACTTCTGCTCTCTCCAGTTGGTCGGACACTTGCACCAACACATTGCTGCATCCACGCACGCGTACTCATCCTCTGATCTCTGCAATAACAATTTTATGTTGAGTTAATTCAGACTAGAGTGACATGCTAGCTTAATCAATTGTGTGCTACTAAGACACAACTTAGCGACGAACCTACCTTGTCTCTGACAATGATGGTAAGCTTCTCTACGTAATTGCACCTAGAGAGTAGAGTTGCTATACTGGCTCCGTACGCGTGATGATCCAACATAGTGGCCACCATTAGTTCAGCGACATTGCTAAGATGGGGTACTGATACCATCAGATCCTTGTACTGTGCCAACGATGCCTCGTCAAGTACACGAACAGTCTGCTTGGGCTGTGATGGGCATGTCAAAGAATACACTTACTCACCTTCAGACTAGCGAGACACCAACAACAACAACATCTAATAATAATAATAATAATAATAATAATAATAATAATAATAATAATAATAATACCCACTAACTAATAAGTTCGCATGCATAATAATATGGTACTGAAGGTTCGAGTATATATGTTTGTTGTGGATTGAATTAACACAGGCAAATGGAAGACCATGTTTGTTTAACACACATACATGTAAAAACAATTATAAGACCAATTTAATCGAACACAAAATGCAAAAAAAGAAAGAAGAGAATGCATACATATAGCTTAGATCTCTTTGATGAGAACCACCAACTCATATAGGGGGCCATTTATAACCAATCTAATGGGACAATATTAGTATGTCTTTTCTTGTGTTCCATCACAAGTATGAGCTGCCATTACCATGGACTGTACGTCTTATCATTTTTCAATTACACCAAAGTCATACTACCACCGTTCCAGAATATATGGCCCATATGTCATCAAATAAGCTTTCTTAGTTTGACCAAGTTCATAAAAAAGCAACATGAATCATACCAAATCAATATCAATAGATCCATAATAAATATGTTCATAATGTATTTATCCGAATGTTACTGCAGCTAAGATATTTCAACTGAATTTTGATTGCATTAGGTTTAGAAGATGCTTATATGGGGACACATTGGATATGTGGAATAAATTGCTACAAATGAGTAGTCAGGTTACCTTTAACGAGGAACCTGACAAAGTCAAATGGCTCTTGACTAAATGAGGGGTCTTCTCTTCACAGTTATTTTCATTCTCCAAAACCCTTAAAAAGGGAAAACACCCTCTTCTTTCTTTGATTTGTGCAAAAATTGGCTGCCAGAATATATTGATAAATATAGGGCCATTGTCTTTGTCGGTAGTGTTGCTTTATTATGGATTATTTGGATTGATGTTGTTTTTGTTGTGTGCGCACTGCTGGACTCGTGGATTAATTGTTTTACAGAAAAAGGGACACAAGGCATGCTTAATGAAGTAACTAGAAGAATATGTCAGGTGGCGCGTGATATCTTCTGAAGAACTCACGGCTGGAGATCTAAAGTTCGAAGATTGTGCCAATGGCACCTGTCTACTTGTTATTCTGGACTGTGAGCTAGCTTTTTGTATGGTTTGTAGATGGTCTGTTTGGTTTTGGTGCTACTGGCGTTGTGTTGTGTACCATTCCTTAGATATGTTTCAGATGTCTCGGGATTGTAGGTTGATTTCCTTTCCCCTGATGCGTGCGCATCGATGCTGGGGAACCCCCAGTTTTAAAATTGAATTACTCTGTTTGTAGGCATTCCATTTTCTTAATGAAAATGGTGGCGGTTGGCCCCTTTGATCAGAAAAAATGTATTTATTTGATTTTAGATGTTGCTCTTTTCGTATAAGAGGAAATTTGTAGTCAAATTCCTAAGTCAATGATGGGAGTGCCCGGAAGGTCATATTTGTAGTCAAACTCCTAATTACCATGATTATCTAGTTTTTGTTAGTCATTACACCTAAAGTTTGGGGAATTGGTTAAAATCCTATGGAGTTTTTATTTTTACAATAGTCCTTAGCCATGTGTATTGGTGAATTTCCTCTCTTCACAAATTGACCCCGCCTTGAAAACTAGGTCTTAGCACAAAATCTATAGCCCCTATATTTTTGCCACTAATAGGGTATTAGAAGGATTTGTTGTTCCCATGAAAAATAAAAGACGGTAGGATTTATTTTTTCTGTCCATGACAGTATATGAGAATCACCAGAATGACATTTTAAGTTTTTTTTTGTAGATAGAAAAGTGCGACCAAAATTTGACGCTCTTAACTATTTTGAATTCTTATTACTCTATCATCTCACCTTCTAGGAGAGTAACTAAAAGTTACTTAAGCAGGTAAAAAATAAAATATGTACACCAACAATAAAATAAAAATCTAGAATACAATATTAATACAAAGAAACAAACAAATGAGGAAAATTTAAGAATTTTGTAACCAAAAGCTATATGTACGGAACTAAGGTAGGCATCCCCGACTCAAATTGCATATCTTATAAATAAGAGTTGAAGATGTTGTATGAGGTGTCCTTGTAGTGCTGGTTTATCCTACAAAATTAATAATGATCCGCGTTATGAGTTTGAATTCAAACTCGTTGGACGAGATGGTATTATTATCTAATGAAATTAGTATAACTAGCAAAAGAGCCCATGCGTTGCAACGGGAGAGAAAACATAACACACGCTCTTAATCCAACAACCATCACTCAAGACCATAATAGGTCAATTTCCTTTATTGTTGCGAGGCATCATATTTGTGTTGCCGCTTATCCTACTTCTCACACTCGCCGGCGATGGCATCGGTGTTCACAGAAAACAAAACAAAACGTGTTTGAATATGATTAATCCTAAGGCATCTCTCTCTCTCTCTCTCTCTCTCTCTCCCACTCTCGCGATGAGAAAATTGTTGTTTTACCCTGCGACATTTTTCAGAGGTATGCATGTGTAGTTATTGATGTTTTCTATTCCCTATATGGTTATAATGGGGTGTTTATTTGCAATCCGGATCGCCGCCGGTACAAAAGAAAAAATGAATCTTGCGCTATAAATTATAAGTTTGCTTCCAAAACAATATTATAAAAATATTTAACAGGTAAAATTAACATCATATTTAGATTCCACACATTTTTCTAATAATATTTCATATATAATATGTTAAAATCGAAGTTACGGTTTAAAAGATATGTATAATTTAGAAAATCATTTGTTTGACTTAAATATAGTCCAAAATAATATTTAAAAGTACTTAACAGGTAAAAATAATCTCATATTCATATTCTACAAATTTTTCTAATCAAATTTCATATATAACATGTTCAAATCGGAGTTACGGTTTAAAAGATATGGATGATTTAAAAAAACATTTATTTGACTTAAATATGATCCGCGGATGAATTACTTAAAACATCAGGTTTTTTTTCAAAAAATGTAAAAAATAACTGTTCGGGGTGACTTAAACCCGGACCGCAGGTTGATTTCAAGAAAACACAGGGACTTTTGTGTAAAATACAAAAAAGATTCGATTTGACTTAAAACATGACTGCGTGTTGAATTCTCTGAAATAGAGGGACTTTTCTGAAAAATGACATGACGGACGAAAGAAACCCAAATTTCTTTATTATTAGAGATAAAGATATAGTAGGAGTGAATTATATTGAAACAACTTTTTTGATAAAATAATGCATCCTAGATGAATTTTAATTTTCTATAAAAAACAATTAGAAAAGTCAGTACTAGAACTTTTATCTAGGAGCATGTAGGTATTAACTAATTAGATTAACAGTCTTGATAAATCTTAGTCTGACTTAGATTAATACAAACTTAGATTGATACTTACATCGCGGGCGAAATTCCACAGGGCGACTTTTAGGCAGCGGACGCCGGTGCAGTGCCGAAGGAGCCATACGGCAAGTTTGTTGTGGAAGAGGTAGGTATCGTCCACCCAAGCGTGGGTCATGAGCGCGAGGTCAAGGCGGCGAACCGTGGCCAAGCTGTCCGCGAATTCGACCCTGCTCGGATGCATAAATGCGCTGCAAGTCCAGAATAGGTGCTCCAGTCGCGGAGTGCGGAAGCTGGCCACCTTGCTGCCGTCGTGCACTTCATTGAATCTAACCTCCGGAGAGAAGATGTCGTGGATGCGTAGGCGGCGAAGGTTGCGCGACGACACCTGCAGCTGCCGGAGGCCGCGGCAGGTGCAGCTGCCTGAGGTGAAGTCCAGATCAAGATCTTCCAGGGCGTCGTTGGAGAGCCTGAGGTAGTCTATGTTGCCGAAGGTGTGCAGGAAGAGCTTTCTAAGGTGAGGGCAGCAAGAGGACACGAAATCCGAGAAGCGGCTGCCGTCGAGCCGTAGGGACTTCAGACTCAGCTCTGTAAGCGAGCTGGACACCGCAGCGGATGCTGGCGGCACCCTGAGGGTTCCGATGCCATCCGAGGAGAAGTCTAGCGACAAAGCCTTCGTCCTTCCGCCGCAGGGCAAATCCAACACGACCCGGTCGCCGGCAGACGCCGAAGGGCAATCATTCGGTTTCGGTGGGAAGACGAAGCTGATGCTGGTGCTTCCATGGACATGCTCCACGGCCTGCTGGAGCCACAAGTTTGCACGGGCCACGTGCAGAGGATGCCTAATGGATATCTTGAGTACGTCGACGTGGTGGCTGCGACTGCGAGCGAGCACATTGTCTAGCGAGTCGGCGAACCATGCCGTCGATCGCGTGTCGTCCGAGAAGGCGAAGGTCGGGGCCTCGAGCCAGACACGCTGCCACCGCCGCGAGAGCACGCCCGTGCGGACAGCATCCTGTGCGGGGATGAAGCTCAAGATGTGATGCAGCAGGTGGTCGGGGAGGATGCTGATCCTATCCTCGTCGTCGCTGACGCCGGGATCGGCACCGTGGGTTGATATTTTGGAGCCCATATAGTTCCCTTGCGGTGCCTTGGCGAGCTACGCACTGTCAAGCGCACAGCTAGTTTCGTATATGTAGAAAGGCTAAATATTTCATGTTGTTTTCATCTAGAGTATAACGTAGAGATATATAATGAGTAGTACTGTACAAGATAGGTAGGATAAGAGTACAATGCAATACATTGATCTAAGCTAATTATGTCTTGTCGGCAAAAAACAAAAAAAAGAAACTAATTATGTCTCTGTCTCTAGAGTTTGTATCAAATACCGAGTACTAAGTAGTTGTAAATTCTGACGTCCGATTTTTTAACGATTCTGATCTGATGCTTTGTTTTCCGTTGGATCGCTCATTCACCACGTAAAAAAAATGTAGTCGCTGACGTCCACAAACACGGACGCTCCCGTACTCGCGTTTCACCACGAGAGCGCAGTGGACCTTAGAGCATCTAAGGCCGGGCTAGGCAAATCCGCACTCCTATATGCTTGCGGGTGGACGCGCAAAGCATCGGGCGACACCTTGTTTAGGCTGCCGCACATCCATACATCTCAAATGTGGATATGTAAATCCATGCAATTCATGCATGTCGATTATGCCATACAAATCGTCTCAATTCAATAGTTCGAAACAAATAGGACAAAGCAAAACAAATTATAGTTCAACAATCCGGACAATGCCAAAATGAAATCGATGTCCTAGTGAGATGGATCACTCGCCGGACGCCATTCATGCCGCCTGCTCCGAGGCTATCTTGGTGACCTCCTCCGCCTGCTTCCGGACCGCATGCTCCGTCTGCATCCTTGACGCATGCTCGGGCTCCGCCAATAACGGTGCTTATCCTTGCCCGAACCAGTTGCGGCAAGTGACAAACAGCCACCGCTGGCATCTACGTGGGCGGAAAGCTCTCCGGAATGCCCCAGTCGGCTGTCGGATCCTCCTCAGTCCCAACCTGGTCCGATGATGCGATCCTTGTCGGCGGCTGGATGGATGGGGTGCGGAGTCCCGAGCGAGGCGGCGGGGACAACTACTCTTCCATGTCTGCATCCGCTCTCCGCGACGCCAACCCTTCCTTCTCTCGCTGCCTCCATTGCTAGTCCCTCCGGGCGACGTTTCCTGCCTTGCGGGACGAAGCCGTGGATGGAACTCCGATGGAGGAGGCGGACGCAGCAGCCTCTGTCGCGGCGATTTGGGACGGGCGGGATGATATCTAGGGCGACAGATCAGGACCGGCGGTGAGGATGGGGGGCAAGGATGGCGGATGACGAGGGCTCGGACGCGAAAGTGTGGAGGGAGGCAGGAGAAGGGGGAATGGTTTGGTAGATTTGATGCAATTTGTGGTGGGATAGGCCTGTCGGTTCCGACATGGCGGATGCACCCAGGCATCCCCATATCCGCCCCATATTTGGGGTCGATATGAGGGGTGCCGGTCATCCTAGGTGTGTGAGGCCCGTTTGAGGCACCCGTCTGGGTCACTTTGTTTTACCCTTAGCCGTCCGCTCGACGATCTCTTTGCTCCCCTCCCGGTCGACGCTCTCTTTGTTACCATCACTGCCGCGTCACAGAGATTAACTTGTCGACGCATCAATTTTTTGCGACACCATGGAGATCAAACGACGATTACAACAATGGGCCTCCAGGGCGCTGATGATGATTCGACACTGGTGCTACTTCTCCTCCCCGGTGGCCACAAGGAGGATATAGTGCAGCACGTATGCCAAGTTGTTTGGCGAGGCCGACGACTACAACGACATCCGGTTCGTCTTCAAGGAGATGCGGGCAGTTAGGTGCCGCTGTCGTGTAGGGAAACGTTGCATGGAAAATGAATAAAAATCAACGCACATGCAAAATCTATCTATGAAGATGCATAGCTATGAGAGGGGGCAGCATCTACATACCTACTACATCTTGAGCTTGTGTTGGTTTTTCCCTTGAAGTGTAAAGGCTGATGCAGCAAAGTAGAGCAAGTATTTCCCTCAGTTTGAGAACCAAGGTATCAATCCAGTAGGAGACAACGCACAAATCGCCAAATACCTGCACAAACATTCAAACAACTTGCACCCAACGTAATAAAGGAATTGTCAATCCCTTCACGGTTATTTGCAAAAGTGAGATCTGATAGATATGGATAAACTGTAAAGTAATTATTTTTGGTATTTTTGGTTTATAGATTGGAAAGTAAAATATTGCATAATAGTAGATCGGAAATTTATAAGATGGAAAATAGACCTGGGGGCCATTGGTTTCACTAGAGGCTTCTCTCATGATAGCAAATATTACGGTGGATAAACAAATTACTGCGAAGCAATTGATAGAAAAGTGCAAAGTTATCACGATATCTAAGGCAATGATCATGAATATAGGCATCACGTCCGTGTCAAGTAGACTGACTCCTGCCTGCATCTACTACTATTACTCCACACATCAACCAAAACGATTCTGCATCTAGAGTATTAAATTCATAAGAACAGAGTAACGCATTAAGTAAGATGACATGATGTAGCTGAATTAACTCAAGAAATATGATGAAAACCCCATCTTGTTATCCTCGATGGCAACAATACAATACGTGTCATGTCCCTTTCTGTCACTGGGATTGAGCGCCGCAAGATTGAACCCAAAGCAAAGCACTTCTCCCATTGCGAGAAAAACCAATCTAGTTGGCCAAACCAAACCGATAGTTGATGGCTTCTCGCCCCTCGTTGGTTACCCCAAGTGGAAGGTTTGAGATGTAGCGTAACGGCAAGTTTCCCTTTGCAAAGATACCAAGGATCGAATCCCGCGAGACTCCGAGGGTCGATAAGAAGGTGTCAAGGGCGCCAGAAACTTTCGCCTGTCAGGACCTGCACACAGATACAAATAACTTTGCTCCCAACGAGTACAGAGAGGTTGTCAATCCCTCCGGCCTTGTCGTTTACAAAGGATCAAACACAAGAGATAATAGTGATAGGTATTACTGCAATTAGGAAATAAGAACATGAAGTAAATAGCGGGTGTGATCAGTGATGGTAATATGGACCGGGGTCCCATGATGTTCACTAGTGATGTCTCTCTCCCAAAAGAAGATAAAACAGCTAAGCGAGGTAAACAAATTACAGCTGTGCAATTGACAGGATTATGTGCGCAAACCAATGCTAACTATGCTGTACAGAAAGGTAGAGGCTCAAAAGCATGGGCGGTACGCCAAGGCAAGTAGACCGAAATCCATCTGCATCTACTACTAATCATCCACCTTGAGATATCTATCCAGAACATCTCGCTGGTATTAAGTTGCGAGTCCCACCCATAGTGTAAACTCAAAGCAACAGACAACTGCATTAAAAGAACTTTGCGTAAAGTAAACAATCCTTGCACCCGCAAGTACAAGCACCGTTGTTTTCCCCCTTGTGGCAACAGCACATCCCCTAGACTCATGTTTCTGTCACTCAAGCTAGTCATCGAGGGGCATGAACCCACAATCAAGCATAACGTTCCCTCTTGGAGTTACTACCTACTACTCGGCCAAAGCAATAAATAGCAACGGAGAACATGCAAGAATTACTCAAGAACATAAATATAAAAGAGGTGAATCAAATATATTACTCACACACAATCCGAACATAATCTCATAATCCATCGGATCCCAGCAAACTCAACATAGCAACAGCATAAAGATTACATATGTGCCTCGATCATGTAGGGCAGCTCACGAGGTCTAATCCATGAAGAACAAAGAGGGGAGGAGAACATCACATAGCTACTGGTCATGGACCCATGGTCCAAGGGAGACTACTCACAACTCATTCGAGAAGCGTCCATGGTGGTGGAGAAACTCCCGTTGGTGATCCTCCCCTCCGGCAGGGTGCCGGGAAGAGTTCTCCTGGTGCTCCTGATCTTGGAAGCGCGGCGGCGGCGGAATAGAGATGAGATCGCGAAAAAGGGTTCCGTCCTCGAGGGTTTCGGGACGCGTGGTAAATATATGCCAAAGGGGGGCACCAGAGGCGGAGAGGGGGGCCCAGGCGCCCCCCCGACGCGGCCAGGAGGGGGGCCGCGTGGGCAGGCCGCCTAGGCTGCCCCTGGCTCCCCTCTGGCCCTGCCTTGGTATTTCCGGAAGCTCCCGATGCGCTGATTTTTCCTATATTTTCCCGGAATTTTTAGGGCACTTTTAATATGGGGGAAACCTGAAATAGAAAAACAGCAGAAAACAGGAACTGGCACTGGGGTGCACTGAGTTAATAGGTTAGTCCAAATACGATCAAAAGTGTATGGAAGTGCATAAATATCATAGCAATATCACACAAAAGAGGCATGGAGCAAGCAGAAATTATAGATACGTTTTGGACGTATCAATAGTTCGAAGAGAATTACTAAGATATCAAATCATGCATATAAGAATTCAGAAAAGACTCAAATAATATTCATGGATAATCTGATCATAAATCCAAAATTCATCGGATCTTGGCAAACACACCGCAAAAGAAGATTACATCGGATAGATCTCCAAGAACATCGAGGAGAACATGGTATTGAGAATCGAAGAGAGAGAGAAGAATGCATCTAGCTACTAGCTATGGACCCATAGGTTTGTGGTAAACTACTCACGCTTCATCGGAAGGGCAATAGGGTTGATGTAGATGCCCTCCGTGGTCGAATCTATTGGGAAACGTAGTATTTTAAAAAATTTCCTACGATCACGCAAGATCTATCTACCAGATGCATAGCAACGAGGGGGAGAGTGTGTCTACGTACCCTTGTAGACCGAAAGAGGAAGCATCAAGTGACGCGGTTGATGTAGTCGAACTTCTTCGTGATTCAACCGATCAAGCACCGAACGTATGACACCTCCGCGTTCAGCACACGTTCAACTTGATGACGTCCCACGAGCTCTTGATCCAGTTGAGCTTCACGGTAGAGTTTCGTCAGCACGACGGTGTGGTGACGGTTATGATGAAGTTACCGGCGCAGTGCTTCGCCTATGCACTGCAACGGTATGACTGAGGTGTGTTTCTGTGGAGGGGGGCACCGCACACGGCTGGAGAGATCAACTTGTGTGTTCTATGGTGCCCCCTGCCCCCGTATACAAAGGAGCAAGGGGGGAGGCCGTCCGGCCCTCCTATGGCGCGCCTAGAGGAGCAATCCTACTAGGAATAGGATTGCAATCCTATTCCTAGTAGGAATCACCGAGAGAGGGGGGGGGGGAGGAAAGAGAGGGAGAGAAGGAGAGGGAAAGAGGGGCCACGGCCCCCTCCCCTAGTACAATTCGGACTACTCCTTGGGAGGGGCGCACCACCTCCTGGTTGCTGCCCTCTTTCTTCCCTAAGGCCCACTAGGGCCCAACTTTCCCCCGGGGGGTTCCGGTAACCCCCCGGCACTCCGGTAAATTCCGAAACTTTCCAGAACACTTGCGGTGTCCGAATATAGTCGTCCAATATATCAATATTTACGTCTCGGAAATTCCGAGACTCCTCGTCATCTCTGTGATCTTATCCAGGACTCCGAACTACCTTCGGTACATCAAAACTCATAAACTCATCATACCGATCGTCATCAAACGTTAAGCGTGCGGACCCTACTGGTTCGAGAACTATGTAGACATGACCGAGACTCATCTCCGGTCAATAACCAATAGCGGAACCTGGATGCTCATATTGGCTCCTACATATTCTATGAAGATCTTTATCGGTCAAACCGCATAACAACATACGTTGTTCCCTTTGTCATCGGTATGTTACTTGCCCGAGATTCGATCGTCAGTATCTCAATACCTAGTTCAATCTCGTTACCGACAAGTCTCTTTACTTGTTCAGCAATACATCATCTCATGACTAACTCATTAGTCATTTGCTTGCAAGGCTTATTATGATGTGTATTACCGAGAGGGCCGAGAGATACCTATCCGACACTCGGAGTGACAAATCCTATTCTTGATCTATGCCAACACCACGAACACTTTTGGAGACACCTGTAGAGCATCTTTATGATCACCCAGTTATGTTGTGACATTTGATAGGACACAAGGTGTTCCTCTGGTATTCGGGAGTTTCATAATCTCATAGTCATAGGAACATGTATAAGTCATGAAGAAAGCAATAGCAGTAAAACTAAATGATCATAGTGCTAAGCTAACGGATGGGTCTTGTCCATCACATCATTCTCCTAATGATGTGATCCCATTAATCAAATGACAACTCATGTCTATGGCTAGGAAACATAACCATCTTTGATCAATGAGCTAGTCTAGTAGAGGCATACTAGGGACATACTGTTTTGTCTATGTATTCACACATGTACTAAGTTTCCGGTTAATACAATTCTAGCATGAATAAAACACATTTATCATGATATAAGGAAATAAATAATAACTTTATTATTGCCTCTAGGGCATATTTCCTTCAGAATCCCCCTCCGGCAGAGTACCAAAAAGGCCTCCCGATGGGATCTCGCAGAAACAGAAGGCTACGACGCTGTAAAAGTTGTTTTGATGCCTCCTCTAGGGTTTCCGGAATTTATGTGAATATATAGGCGGAAGAAATATGTCGGTGGAGCAGCAGTGGGCCACAAGGGTGGGGGCGTGCCCTACCCCCCTGCGCGTGCCCTCCGTCTTTGTGGTTTCCTCGCAGCTCCCCTGAAGTGCACTACAAGTCCTCTGGATGTCTTCTGGTCCAAGAAAAATCCTCGTAAAGTTTTGTTCCATTTGGACTCCGTTTGATATCCCTTTTCTGTGAAACTCAAAAACAGAAACTAGCACTGGGCTCTGGGTTAATATGTTAGTTCCAAAATAATATAAAATAGCATATTAATCCATATAAAACATTCAAAATAGATAAAATAATAGCATGCAACAATCAGAAATTATAGATACGTTAGAGATGTATCAAGCATCCCAAAGTTTAATTCCTTGTCGTCCTTGAGTAGGTAAATAATAAAAACCGAATTTTTGATGTGGAATACTACCCAACATAATTTACCTATGTAATTCTTCTTTATTGTGGCATGTATGTTCAGACCCATAAGACTCAAAATAAAAGTTCATCAATATTAAAACAGTAATACTTTGAGCATACCAAAAGTAATCTATGAGCTTTAAAAATAACATGGCTAAAGAACGTTATCCCTACAAATCATATAGTCATTATGCTCCATTTTCTTAACACAATATACCCCTCATGCCCATCCCCGAGTCAGCCAAGAAATTGCTTTCACAGTCTACTTTTTAAAGCCTTTTTCAACTCTTCACGCAATATATGAGTGCGAGCCATGGACATAACACTATGGGTGGAATATAAGGTGGTGATAGGCAAAAGGTGGGAGAAAGTCTCACATCAACTAGGCAAATTAATGGACTATGGTGATGTCCATCTATCAATATCAATGTGAGTGAGTAGGGATTGCCATGTAACAGATGCATTAGAGCTATAAGTGTATGAAAGTACAAAAGAACACTAGTGCGTGTGCATCAACTTGCTTACTCATGAAGACCTAGGGCATTTGAGGAAGCCCGTCGTTGGATATACAAGCCAAGTTCTATAACGAAAAATTCCCACTAGTGTATGAAAGTGACAACATAGGAGACTCTCTATCATGAGGAACATGGTGCTATTCTGAAGCACAAGTGTGGAAAAATATAGTAACATTGTCCCTTCTCTCTTTTTATCTCATTTTTTATATTTTGGGCTCTTTGGCCTCTGTCGCCTCTTTTATTTATGTGGGCTTCATTGGCCTCTTTTATTTTTAATAACCTCACATGGGACAATGTTCTAATAATGATGATCATCACACTTTTATTTACTTACAACTCGATATTACAACTCAATACTAGAGCATACTATGACTCTATATGAATGCCTTCGACGATGTACTGGGATGTGCAATGATCTAGGGTGATGTGTATAAAAAATATGAACCGTGGGCCACAAATACTATGTCAACTACATGATCATGCAAATCAATATGACAATGATGATGCGTGTCGTAACAAACGGAACGGTGGAGTTACATGGCAATATATCTCGTAATGGCTATCGAAATGCCATAATAGGTAGGTATGGTGGCTGTTTTGAGGAAGGCTGTAAGGTGGTTTGATGCACCGGCGAGATTTGTGCGGTACTAGAGTGGCTAGCAAGGTGGAAGGGTGAAAGTGCGTATAATCCATGGACTCAACATTAGTCATAAAAAACTCACATACTTATTGCAAAAAATCTACTTAGCCCTCAAAGCCAAGCACTACGACGCATGCCCCTAGGGGGGAGGTTGGTTGGAGTTAACCATTGCGCGCGCCCGACCTTCCCGCAAAGATGAAACAATCAAAATAAAATGCGCGTCAATTTGGTTACATAGGCCATACATGCATGCTACGGGAATCACAAACCTTAACACAATTATTTCTTTAACCTCACAAACTACCACTAGCATGAATCTAATATTACCATCTCGACATCTCAAAACAATTATAAGGAGTCAAACTTTTCATAGTACTCAATGCTCTCTATATATATGAAAGTTTTTATTATATCTCCTTCGGATGCATATCATATTAGGACTAAATTCATAACCAAAACAAATTACCATGCTATTTAGAGACTCTCGAAATAATTTAAGTGCAGCAAGATAGTTTAACAATGTCTATAAAATAAAACCATCGCCGTGCTCTAAAAAGATATAAGTGAAGCACTAGAGCAAAATTGCCTAGCTCAAAAGATATAAGTGAAGCACATAGAGTATTCTAATAAATCACGATTGAAGTGTGTCCCTCTCAAAAGGTGTGTACATCAAGGATGATTGTGGCAAACTAAAAAGCAAAGACTCATATCATACAAGACGCTCCAAGCAAAACACATATCATGTGGTGAATAAAAATATAGTCTCATGTAAAGCTACCGATAGACAAAGCCAAAAGAGGGGATGCCTTCCCGGGCATCCCCAAGCTTAGGCTCTTGGTTGTCCTTGAATTTTACCTTGGGGTTCCTTGGGCATCCCCAAGCTTAGACTCTTGCCACTCCTTATTCCATAGTCCATCAAATCCTTACCCAAAACTTGAAAACTTCACAACACAAAACTCAACAGAAATCTCATGAGCTCCGTTAGTAAAACAAAGCAAATAACCACTCAATGTACTGTTATGATCTTATTCTTATTTTATATTGGTGTAATATCTACTGTATTCCAACTTTTCCGTGGTTCATACCCCCCGATACTAGCCATAGATTCATCAAAATAAGCAAACAACGTGTAGAAAACAAAATCTGTCAAAAACAGAACAGTCTGTAGCAATCTGAAAACTTCACATACTTCTGTAACTCTAAAAATTCTGAAAAATTAGGCTGACATGGTAAATTCTATTTCAATTTTGTGTAAAAAAATCATAAGGCTTTCACGTTCCAGTTAATTATTGAATTTTCTGTACTAGGCGCAAAAGTTTCTGTTTTCAGCAAAATCAAATCAACGATCACCGTAAGCCATCCCAAAGGTCTTAGTTCGCTCAAACTCTAATTAAAACACCAAAACACAATTACAACAGAAGTACTAATGTGTGAAACTTCAGAACCCCAAATCAAAAATCATAAATAAAATTGGGTTGCCTCCCAACAAGCGCTATTGTTTAACGCCCTTAGCTAGGCATAAAAGTGAATAGATCTAGGTATTGTCATTTTCTCCTTTTTGGTAACAAAGAGAGAATTTCTTGTCCAGAGCATTTATCTTTCTATTTTGTGAAAGCACATGGCCTTTAATAGTAGAAGAAAGATTAAGCACACTTCGAAAATTTGCATCTAAACTAGCCTTCATCTCTTTGATTATTTCATTTTGATAATAGCACATAAGCGTAGTTGACTCAATATTTTCACCCTTGGAGTGCCCAAATATGATTTTCATATTTTTGTAAGTATCAAAGGCATCTCTTCCAAGGAAATCATTTTCAAATATAGAATCCAAAACTTGTTTAAGAAAAAGAGGCAAACCAACATAAAAGATTCTCAAGTATATCTCTATATGATATTGAGGCACATGGCTAGCTCAAATCCTCGATAATCTATCCCAAGCATCTTTCAAAGATTCATCAAGCAAATAATGAAAAATTCCGGGATCATCTTTATCAAGATTGTTTAAATTTTCCTTGATAACCCCGGAAAGTTTTTCCATAGCATCATTGTTTATGAGCTTAGAAAAGAAAAAAAAGGCGTATCCAAAGCATTAAAACTCAGGGGGAAAACCCCTAGCCCTTTTAGATTCAGCCATAGCTACAGAAAGGCGGATTTAAGCAAACAAGAAAGTGAGGAGAAGAAAGGCAAATCTTTTCGAAAATCGTTTTAGACGTGGGTGAGAGGAAAACGACAGGCGAACAAATAATGTAAATGCAAGAGATGAGAGTTTTATGAAGGGTACTTGGTATGTCTTAACTTGGCGTAGATCCCCCACGCAACGACGCTAGAAATTCTTCCAGCTACATCTTGAGCTTGCATTGGTTTTTCCCTTGAAGAGGAAAGGGTGATGCAGCAAAGTAGAGTAAGTATTTCTCTCAGTTTGAGAACCTAGGTATCAATCCAGTAGGAGACAACACACAAATCGGCAAATACCTGAACAAACAATCAAACAACTTGCACCCAACACAATAAAGGGGTTGTCAATCCCTTCATGGTTATTTGCAAAAGTGAGATCTGATAGATATGGATAAACTGTAAAGTAAATATTTTTTGGTATTTTTGGTTTATAGATTGGAAAGTAAAAGATTGCAAAATAGTAGATCGGAATTTATAAGATGGAAAATAGACCCGGGGGCCATAGGTTTCACTAGAGGCTTCTCTCATGATAGCAAATATTATGGTGGGTAAACAAATTACTGCCAAGCAATTGATAGAAAAGCGTAAAGTTATGATGATATCTAAGGCAATGATCATGAATATTGGCATCATGTCCGTGTCAAGTAGACCGACTCCTGCCTGTATCTACTACTATTACTGCACACATCGACCGAAACGATTCTGCATCTAGAGTATTAAATTCATAAGAACAGAGTAACGCATTAAGTAAGATGACATGATGTAGCGGAATTAACTCAAACAATATGATGAAAACCCCATGTTGTTATCCTCGATGGCAAGAATACAAGACGTGTCATGTCCCTTTCTGTCACTGGGATTGAGCACCGCAAGATTGAACCCAAAGCAAAGCACTTCTCCCATTGCAAGAAAAACCAATCTAGTTGGCCAAACCAAACCGATAGTTCGAAGATAATTACTAAGATATCAAATCATGCATATAAGAATTTAGAAAAGACTCAAATAATATTCATATGTAATCAGATCATAAATCCACAATTCATCGGATCTTGGCAAACACACCGCACAAAAAGATTACATCCGATAGATTTCCAAGAACATCGAGGAGAACATGGTATTGAGAATCAAAGAGAGAGGAGAAGCCATCTAGCTACTAGCTATGGACCCGTAGGTGTTTGGTAAACTACTCACACTTTATCGGAAGGGCAATAAGGTTGATGTAGATGCCCTCCGTAGTCGAATCCCCCTCCGGAAGAGTACCGGAAAAGGCCTCCAGATAGGATCTCGCGGAAACGGAAGGTTGCGGCGGTGGAAAAGTGGTTTCGTTGCCTTCTCTAGGGTTTCTGTAATATATGTGAATATATATGCGGAAGAAATAGGTCGATGGAGCAGCAGAAGGCCCACAAGGGTGGGCAGCGTGCCTGACCCCCCTGGGCGCGCCCTCCGTCCTTGTGGCTACCTCGCAGCTCCCTTGACGTGCACTCCAAGTCCTGTGGATATCTTCTAGTCGAAGAAAAATCCTCGTAAAGTTTCGTTCCGTTTGGACTCCGTTTGATATTCCTTTTTGTGAAACTCAAAAACAAGGAAAAATAGAAACTTGCACTGCGATGTGGGTTAATAGGTTAGTCCCACAAATAATATAAAATAGCATATTAATGCATATAAAACATCCAAAACAGATAATATAATAGCATGAAACAATCAAAAAATGTAGATACGTTGGAGACGTATCAATACCCTTGTAGATCGCTATCCGGAAGCGCTTGTCAACGCGGTTGATGTAGTCGTACACCTTCATGACCCGTTCCGATCAAGTATCGAACGTACGGTAGCTCCGCGTTCCGCACACATTCAGCTCGATGACGTCCTCGCCTTCTTGATCCAGCAAGAGGGCCGAAGTAGTAGATGAGTTCCGGCAGCATGATGGCATGGTGACGGGGGTGGTGAAGCTATTTCCACAGCGCTTCGCCAAGCATAAAGAATTTAGAGCGGAGGATGAACTAGAGGGAGAGGGGGAGCCGTCACACTGCTTGGTGAATCGTGGTGTATGGCGCCCCCTCCCCTCCTCTCATATATATAGGTGGAGGGGAGGGAAGGCAGCCTAGGGAGCGCCCCAAGAGGGGCTAGCGGCTGCCCTAGGGCGGTTGCCAAGGCGCTTCTCCCTTCCACACTTGGCGCGTGGGGGGGGGGAGGGGGCCGGCGGCTCCTAGGGCGCCTCCCCTTCCTTTTTCCTTGCGTGGAGAAACACAGGAGGGGGCCGACACCTCCTCCTTAATTCCTAGGGGCGGCGGCCAGGAGGTGGGGCGCGCCAGCCCCCTTGTGGGATGGTGTGATTCCCTCCTTTTGTCTTCTTAGGCCCAACAACTGCTCGCGGCCTTTCGGAACCCCTTCCGGTGATCCGATAATTATCCGGTGTATCTCAGAACCCTTCCGGAGATCGAATGCTATCATCCTATATATCAATCTTTACCTCCAGACCATTTCGGAGCTCCTCGTCATGTCCGTGATCTTATCCGGGACTCCGAACAACATTCGGTCACCAACATACATAACTCATATAGTATTATACCGTCAACGAACATTAAGTGTGAGAACCCTACGGGTTTGAGAATGATGTAGACATGACCGAGACGCTTCTCTGGTCAATAACTAATAGCTGGACCTGGATGCCCATATTGGTTCCTACATATTCTATGAAGATCTTTATCGTTCAAACCTTTATGACAACATACGTAGTTCCCTTTGTCCGTCGGTATGTTACTTGCCCGAGATTCGATCATCGGTATCTCCATACCTACTTAAGTGTCGTTACCGTCAAGTCTCTTTACTCATTCCGTAATACATCATCTTGTAACTAACTCCTTAGTCACTTTGCTTGCAAGCATGTTTTGATGTTGTATTACCGAGAGGGTCCATAGATACCTCTTTGTCATACGGAGTGAAAAAAAATCCCAATCTCGGTCCATGCCAACTCAACAGACACCTTCGGAGATACCTGTAGAGCACTTTATGATCACCCAGTTACGAAGTGACATTTGATACACACAAGGCATTCCTCTGGAGTCCAGGAGTTTCATGATCTCATGGTCGAAGGAACATGTATTTGACATTAAGAAATCAGTAGCAATAAACTGAACGATCATATATTATGCTAACGGATGGGTCTTGTCCATCACATCATTCTCCTAATGACCTGATTCCATTATCAAACGACAATTCATGTCTATGGTTAGGAAACCTTAACCATCTTTTGATCAACGAGCTAGTCTAGTAGAGGCTTACTAGGGACTTGGTATTTGTTCATGTATTCACACATGTATTTAAGTTTCCGACCAATACAATTATAGCATGAATAATAAACCTTTACCATGATAAAGGAAATATAATAATAACCACTTTATTGTTGTCTCTAGGGCATATTTCCAATAGTCTCCCACTTGCACACGAGTCTATAATCTAGATTACATAGTAATGAATCTAACACCCATGGAGTCTTGGTGCTGATCATGTTTTGCCCGTGGAAGAGGTTTAGTCAATAGGTCTGCCACATTTCGATCCATATGTACTTTGCAAATTCCTATGTCTCCATCCTTGACATAATCATGACTAGAGTTGAAGCGTTGCTTGATGTGTTTGGTCCTCCTATGAAACCTGGGCTCCTTGGCTATGGAAATTGCTCCAGTGTTGTCACAAAAGATTGTCATTGGATCCGATGCACTAGGTATTACACCCAAATCAGACATGCACTCTTTCATCCAGACTCCTTCATGCGCTGCTTCTGAAGCAGCTATGTACTCCGCTTCACATGTAGATCCCGCCACGACGCTTTGCTTAGAACTGCACCAACTGACAGCTTCACCATTCAGTATAAATATGTATCCTGTTTGCAACTTAGAATCACCAGGATCTGTGTCGAAGCTAGTGCTACTTCCTGAGCTTGCGTTCATTTTTCCCTTGAAGAGGAAAGGGTGATGCAACAAAGTAGAGATAAGTATTTCCTTCAGTTAACAACCAAGGTATCAATCCAGTAGGAGGCACAAGCAATTCCCCAATATATGCACCTGCACAAATTAACAAACACTTGCACACAACACAAAAAAGGGGTTGTCAATCCCTTCGCAGTCACTAGCAAGAGTGAGATCTAAAAGAGATAGTTTTAAAATATAAATAAAAGTTAAAATAAAGTAAACGCAAATAAATTGCAGCAAGGTATTTTTGGATTTTTAGTTTTATAGATCTGGAAATATATGATAAAGAATAGACCCGACGGCCATACGTTTCACTAGAGGCTTCTGCCTCGAAGAAAGCTTACGGTGGGTAAACAAATTACTATTGAGCAACTTATAGAAAAGCGCAAAGTAATGACGATATCTAAGGCAATGATCATGAATACATGCATAAGGTCCGCGACAAGTAGACCGAAACGATTCTGCATCTACTACTATTACTACACACATTGACCGACTCCTTCCTGCATCTAGTGTACTAAGTTCATAAGAACAGAGTAACGCTATACGCAAGATGACATGATGTAGACAAATAAACTCAAGCAATATGATATAAACTCCATCTTGTTATTCTTAATGGAAATAATACAATACATGCCTCGCTATCCTTTCTATCGTTGGGCGAGGACACTGATTGTCGGGACCCCGATCCTAAGTCACACAGGTCTAGCATGTAACACATCATATCACTTTGCGGCCTCACGCACGGTATCCCCACGGGTGCCACCTTACCTGGCCCGGGACCGTTTGCACATTTTGGCACACGTATATGATAATGTCGCTAGCATCCATATGACAGAGAACCCGGGCCGACATGACTAGTTATAAACCAAAAGTGGTGCTAAATTACAGAGACAGGCATACATGACCCAGCAACGAACGTGTCGGTCATCAACGTATGAACCCAAGTCGTAGCAAGCTACACGGACTTAAAGGAACAACGCGTGACATTTCCCCCAAGGGACAGACACAGGAACGAAGAAGGACACATGCCGGCCAGCCTAAGTGTTCCGGAGCAGTAGCAAGCTACCAAGGCTCAGTGGAAGCACTAGGAGACATTTCCCTGTAAGATAGGCTACCAAAGGTCAACAACTAGGTGTCGGATCCCACACATAGCAATACACATTACACGTACGCATAACATGCAAGTATGTGCTGTACAACATGGCATCACAACATAACTCAACAACTCATATAGATAAAGGCCCAAAAGAGCCATCACAACATTTATTACAAACATAGGTCACATGACCCAACATACAGAGCATACATGCAACGGAAGCATAACATGTCTGAGTACAGACAACTACAAAAGAAAAAGGCTGAGAAGCCTGACTATCTACAGGACCCTCCCAAGGGCACAAGATCGTAGCTGAGGTAACAAGCTAAACGTCGAAGTCCACGCGGAACCACTAGCGAGACTGAAGTCTCTCTGCAAAAACATAAATTAAGCAAACATGAGTACAAAGGTACTCAGCAAGACTTACATCAGAACTAACTACATATGCATCAGTATCAACAAAGGGGTGGTGGAGTTTGACTGCAGCAAGCTAGCTTTGACTCAGTGGCTATCCTAAACTACGACTGCAAGTAACTCTTTTGAGGTGGCGCACACGAGTCCACATATTCACCAACCAATACACCACTATGGATCCGCTTCCGTCTCCCTACGAGAAGGCCATCCATAGCACACACACACTTGTCTTGAGTATTTTAGAGTATCCACTTTCACTTGTCTATGTACCAAGTAAGCATCCAAGAAGTCCATAACCGCGGACCCGGCTATTCGAATAGATCATGTTAACCCTGCAGGGGTGTACTTCTTCACACACGCTCTCGCCACTTACCGCCATGCACACGTCGTGTATCTCGGCAACCTTCAAGCGGAAGCCTGGCGAGGCTGTCGGCCACGACCTGACTAACCACACAAGACTCTAGTCCAGGTTTATCGCCTATTCGGGTTCCATCCGTAAGGAGATCCGGCCGGGGTGTCGCTCACGGCCCCAAATGATGTGCGCAGGGTTCCCAAGCCCACCTCGATGGATGGATCTACGCTTGGTACACTGTGCCACGGTGCCTAGTCTGATCCAAGCCCACATGTACCGTGTGCCACTTGGTAGACTACTAGCACTACCTACAAATACCAGAAACTAGTTGCAACTCCTGGACAGAGATTGAGTTGATTAATAAGTCGAGAGGGGCACTTAAGCATTCCAATGCGTGGTAGTAGCTAGTCATTGGACAACTTACACAGAACTCAGTTCTGAAGGACGGTTCCAGTGAGACAACCCACCATGTACTCCTACATGGCCTCTCACCGCTACCTTTACCAAAACGTGTTCACACACTTAGCTCTCAACAGTAGGACATGTTCATATCTTTCCAATTCATCCCCGATGAATCAGACCTGACACGACTCTAAGCAATAGCAGGCATAACCAGAAAGCATGAATGATTAGGCACAACATGGCTCAAACAACTCCTACTCATACTAGTGGGTTTCAACTATTTACTGTGGCAATGACATGTCATGCAGAGGAAAGGGGTTCAGCTACCGCAACAAAATAGAAGTTCAATCGTTGTTGTCCTAATGCAGTAAAGGAGAGCAGGAGCGAGAGAGTGGGATTGTATCGGGATGCTCAAAGGGGGTTTGCTTGCCTGGCACTTCTGAAGATAGTAATAGTTCTTCATCGGTGTCATCGAACTCATCGTCGGAACGTCGTCTACTGAGAGGGAACAAAACCGACAAACAAAGAAAGAACACAATCAATGCAATGCACAATATGATGCATGATCATGACATGGCATCATGCTGTGATTTGAGCTAATGCAACTAGCAACAGGTTAAATGAAGTTGGTTTGAATCCAAGATTCAAATTCAAACTCCATATGTGGATATTCAAATGCCATTTATATGATTTGGCCTAAACAGCAGCCATAAGTTGTTCTAACGTGCATGAAAATGTCATAAACAGATTCCTCATATTTTTCTGATCATTTTTCATATATAAATTATTTTCATCTGAGCTACGGTTGATTTTATATGATTTTTAGAAGTTTTAACTATTTTCTGAAATAAATAAATCATTTTTGATTTATTTAAAATTCCAGAAAAGCATTTATGACATCTGCACTATGTCATTCTGACGTCACCTAGTCAACAGGGTCGGCCAAGGTCAAACCTGACGCGTGGGACCCATTGGTCAGTGTCACATGCTGGGTGGAGTCACTGACGGGTGGGGTCGGTCAATGGCCACGTCAGCCAGGTCAATGCTGACGCGTGGGGCCACTGTTATTAAAATAAACTAAACATGATTTAAGCTGTGGTTAGTTAAGGGCGTGGGGCCCATGTGTCAGTGGCTCTAGAGGTGATTAGTGGGGTAGTTAGTCCCTAATTAAGTGGCCACGTTGGCAGTCGCCGGAGACAGGCCGGCGGCGACCAAAACAACGGCGGAGGCTCGCCGGAGTTGCTCGGGCTCGCGCTACACACGGCGGGAGGACGCGCGAATGCCACCAGAAGATAGCCCGCACACGCCCGCATCTAGCTGGCTGCTCGGGAGGTTGCGGGGTCGCCGGGAACGACGGCCACGCCCACGGAGGCGGCGACCATAGTTCGGGCGTTGATGGAAACGAGGCCACGGTGCACTAGGGGAGGAGCTGGTGGGTGCTGCGTGCTCCTGGAGGTGCGCTGAGTGCGAAGGCGTGCTTGGACACGTGCTTCGGCAACTGCAGCCACGACGACGACATGGCCGGCGGACCACAGCTTCGGCCGGAGGTGGAGCCGTAGCTAGAGAACGCGGAGAGGCCGGGGGAGAGGGGGAATCGAAGTGGGAGCTCACAGGGAGGCGGTAGGGTAGCTCAAAGGGCTCGGGGATGAACTCCAGCACACGAATCGACGGCGACGAACGGCGGCACCCGAGGTTGAAGAAGGCGTCGGGGGTGGCACTTCGAGGCGTTCGGTGTCGCATGGCTTGGCGAGGCGGCCTTAGACGTTGCGGCGGAGCTCCTGGCTAGCTCAGGGAGGTGAGGCGGTGGCTGTGGCTGCGGTAGTGGCGAGCGGCGGCGACGTGCCCGCTCAGGTGGGTGCGTGCGAGGGAGACAGAGGAGGGGAGAGGAGGAGTGGACAGGCCAGAGGGGTCGGGGGGGTTGCGTGGCGCTCGTCCAGGGAGTCGGGGAGGGAAGCAGGCAGGGAGGAGGTGGCAAGGCGTCGCCGGCGCGCTCGCCACGCACCTGCCTGTCGTCCTGGCAGGAGGAAGATGTCAGGCCCAAGATGCGATTCTATCCCGATCACGTGACACTTACGTGATTGGGGCACAACCGCATTTCGGGCGCTTAGCAAGATTGATATCATTACATCGTACCATTACATACATACATAGGGGATACAACAATACATACAAATCTCATGAATACAACAATATCAATACAAATATCCGACTACGGATACAAACATGAAAACACAAGACATCCATCTGCTATCCCAGGCTGCCGACCCGGAACCTAACCCAAGACTGAAGAAGAAGAACTCCAAACAACGAGAACGCTCTCACGTCAAGACATCGGAAACCTGCACCTGCAACTGTTGTTGTAGTATCTGTGAGCCACGAGGACTCAGCAATCCCATAACCATGGGTAACAAGACTATCAAAGCTTAATAGGAAGGGAGAGGTAAAATGATGAGGTTGCAGCAGCGGCTAGGCAAAAGTATGGTGGCTAACTTACGAGTACAAGAATAAGATGAGCATCTACGCAAACGGTCGCAACTAGTAGTGATCGCTAAAGATCCTGAACTATATACGAGTCAAACATAACCCCACCGTGTTCTCTTCTCAAAGTGAAAAGAGACAGTCACGGTTACTCACACAGTTGGGTGTTTTACTTCGGGTCCTCTGTCAAGTTTTCTACAACCGGACATTAACTAATTCCAATCTGCCACATAACCGCGGGCACGGCTTTCGAAAGATCATAACCCTGCAGGGGTGTCCCAACTTAGCCCATCACAAGCTCTCACGATCAGCTGAAGTGATAAATATAATATCATCACCCCTTATCTTAGGGAAATCCGACCAGGCTCGGCATCCCGGTGCACAAGACATTTCGACAATGGTAAAACAAGTCCAGCAAGACCTCCCGGTGTGTCGACACCCTGATAGTAGCCGCGCGTATCTCGTCTCAGGCCACGACCGGATGGGCGATTATACGAGTAAAACCAATCCTCGAGTTTCCCCGTGGTGGCCCCGCAGTCTCCCCATTTGGGACCAACACCATCAGCACTGCCCCCCTGCTATGTAGAAAGAATCCTCGGGTAGCGCTAACTCCCTATGCAATTTAATTAATTAATTAAGTTGTTATTATGAGCAAATTAAAACCAAAGTTGGGCCTTGCTGGAGGAGTTTTATTCAAAGACGAACTGTCAAGGGGTCCCCATATACCCATCGTGTAAGGAACGCAAAATCAAGGAACATAATGCCGGTTTATCGACGCCTAAGGTGGCATGAGTGGAACAAAACACCGAGCAAAAGGCCAAGCCTTCCACCCATGCCCAGTATATAGGTGTGTTATTAAATAATAATAGATATTGTGATATTCCAACAACAAGTTCCCTCCTGGAACAATCTTCATCTTCACCTGGAACTAACAACGCTATAAGAGGGGCTGAGCAAGCGGGTAACATAGCCAAACAAAGGTTTTGCTTGGAAGGTTTCAAAGGTTAGAGGTTTCATGGCAACAAGGAGAGGGGCTGACAATAATGATGGGTAGCGCGACATATAACGATAGCATCGAGACACTAAGCATGGCAATGATAGTAAAGGTATCCAAGGGTATGGTCATCTTGCCTGAGATCCCGCAAGGAAGAAGAACGGATCCATGAAGAAGACGAAGAAGAAGCCTTGAAGAACAACCACGGGTAGACGAACGAACCCTCACGAACGCAACGGAACAAGCACTAACGAGAAGAAGCAAGCAATACGGTAAACAAACCGCTCAAGAACATGACAATATGCACTACCAAGTATGATGCAAAACAAGTCTACTTATGATGCACAAAAAGTCTACACAGGAAGCACAACATGGCAAGGTAGGAAGCACAACAAAACAGCACAAGTTTATATATGATGCAATACATGGCAAGGTATGATGCATGACAAGACTAAACAGGAAGCATAACATGGCAAGGTAGGAAGCACAGAAAACATCACAGGAAACATGGCAACGTGCTTAAGAAAGTATGATGCAAACAAGTCTATATAGGAAGCACAACAAGTCTATACAGGAAGCATTACATGGCAAGGTAGGAAGCACAGAAAACAACACAAGTTTATATGATGCAATACATGGCAAGATATGATGCATGACAAATCTATACAGGAAGCACAACAAGTATATACAGGAAGCATAACATGGCAAGGTAGGAAGCATAACTTGACAAGGTAGGAAGCACAACATGGCAACGGTGCAAGATGCACCCAAACATCAACCAAACTCACTCCAAACATGTTAACAAGAAGATATTATGAATCTACATGCAAAATCACTCAAGTTTCATATAAAGAACACCCCAAACGGAGCAACGGGCTAAAAGATACACATGAAACAAGATATAACAACAAGCTGAAATTAACAGCCACATAGCAACTTTGGAGCATGATAAATATAAGCTACAACACTCAAACATGGTGATAAGAAGCATGAACATGAAGTAGACATATCCTACAGCAAACAAGTCCATTGGAGCTTCTCCATAGGAGGCATGGATCAATAGCAACAAGCTATAACATTTTGATCATGACACTAAAAACCTGACAGCAACATTTTATAGCAACTTGAGAGCAAGAAGTAAATGAGCTACAACAACTCAAATGAGCAAGTGAGGGCATGAATGGATAGCCAACAACATATACAACAAGGAAACAACAATAGTCACCCCAAAACTATCATGGATTGGCCTAGAACAACAAGCAAACATAGCATCCGGATATTACAGATTCCAGACTTAGTGAAATTTCACTAAGTGTTAAAACAGTAACATCATCATGGCATGTTTGTGAGCAAGTTTAAGTCAGCACAAGGCATATCATGGAAAGTTAAATGCACCAAATCAAAGACCACATCATGGAGATTCTAAAACATCTAGGCATGTGACAAGGGGACAACCACAACAATAGCAACAAGCTCCTCAACTAGGCATCTCGTAACAAGTTTAACAACATAACAGCCACAAGCACTTTTGCAAAGGAGATAAACATGGCAAGATGAAATCTAACATGCAAGCTAAAGCAACCAACATGTAGAGCATCTCATGATGAACATGTGGACATATCATTTGCTTCAGTTGGATAAACATGCAACAAGATATCACATCTCAAACATAGCAACAAAATAACAAGTAGCAGCAGTTTACAACAAGTAGCACCCTTGCAACAGATATTTAAGCATCTAGATGAATTCAAATGAGCATGGCACAATGGAACAAAGTGTAGAGCACATCACCACGATCATTTTGACATATCATTCACTCAAAACGGATAAGCACACAAAAAGTTATCACCATGCAAAGATGCAACATTATGCTGACAGGAAAAGGACTTAGCAGATTTTGACACAAAGGAAAAAAACAACAGAGCGTAAAATAGCTAAAGCGCGCTCGGGCGAGAGATAGGAAGGAGGCTCACCGAGTGGGCTCGGCCCAAGGAAGAGGGAGGCAGACTGGGCCTCGGGCGATGGGCCTCGGGGACCGCGGCTGGAGGAAGGCCTCGGGCCGACGGGGCTGAAGGGAGATGGGCCCCTGGGCGGATCTGGCCCACGAGGCCGAGGAGAGCGAGGCCCAGGAGGGGAGGCTAGCAGGGGCTGGCTGGGCCAGGGAGGCGGCGAGGTGGGCCGGTCCTGCGGGCCCAACGCAGAGCGGGCGGGAGGCCTCGCGCTAGGGCGCGTCCTCCCCGAGCTCTCCTGCTCGAGCGGAGGCATGGCGGCGGCGAGGGTGGAAGCACGGCGCGGCGGGGGTGGAAGCACCGAGCGGCGGCGGTGGAAGCACATCGCGGAGGAGGTGGAAACACCGCGCGGCAGAGGTGGAAACACTAGGGTTTTGGACGCAAAAAAAATGGAGGGGAAGGACGTTTATATAGGAAGATCCTAGGGTTTGGGGCTTTTGGAGCGTTCCGGAGCCATCGGATCGTGATCCAATGGCAACGGAGCGAAGGGGGAGTTAGAAAGGCCTAGGTGGGCTGTGTAGATGCATTGGGCTGAGATGAGAGGAGAGGGAGAGAGGCCCGCGGAGGTTTTCGGAGACCGAAAATATCCGACGAAATAACCGGCGACTAGTGCCGCTATATATATCCGTTGGGCAATCAAACGAGCTCCGAATGCGATGAAATTTGGCAGGCGGCCTGTCTACACTATAATAAGACCACACGCCAAGTTTCAACCCATTCCGAGAACGTTTTTCGGCCACTCACAAATTAAATATTCTGAGGCACCGCGGGTGCGTGCAAGTGTGTCTGGGCTCAGAACGGACAACGGAAAGGACGAGGAGACTCGGACGGATGCAAGTTTTGAAAACATGCTGATGCAAGCACACATGATGACATGGCAAGATGCAACACGCAAGCAGATGACATGGCACTGACAACGAATAACTGGCTCACATGTGGCGCACCGGTCTCGGGGTGTCACAGAAGAAGACCACACAGCCCCTTGTGGGCTGGGCCTCTTCTGCTAGGTAAGGCCCAGGTGAGGTTCCACTCTCTCTCTCTTTTTCTAAAATTAGTTTCTGTTTTCTATTTTTTTTGTATGTTTTTGATTTAGTTCAAAGACCAAACCATTTTGATAAATCATGAAATAAGTTGTGGGCACCTATTGAAATATTTCTAACAGCCCTCAACTAGTTTCACAATTATTAGAGCATTTAAACTATTTTAAGAATTTAAATGCCCCAATTCAAATACAATATGGATTATTCAAAGCCCAATAATTCCCTAAAAATGTTCAATATTTTTGGTTTGGATCAAAGCCCTTGCCAAAATTATCACACATTGATGAAGGCATTTTTGGGTTTATTGAAAATGATTTTTATTTGAACCTACTTGAGTTCATTTAGTGCTAGGGTTTGATCAATCCCCAATTCAAGTTTAGCAAATTTTAAACATGATGGCATGATGATCAGGCAAAGACCACAGGGGTTGATCTAGGGATGTGACAACTCACCCCCACTAAAACAAGAATCTCGTCCCGATATTCAAGACGTGAGGTAAGAAAACAGAGGGGACACAAAGCCATCACAATCTTCTCGATTCAACTTTCCTTCTCGGAGATATTGATTTATTGCATCATGTTGATCCTGACATCCTTGATTTCCAGATCTTTGTCCAACACAGTGATAACAGAAGAAACTCTACAGGAATCGATCTTGCCAAAGATCGAGCAACTCAGATCAACTCATGGAGTGAGATGTTAAGACATCTCTTGAGCCGAGACACAGAACACACATCCAGAGGGATGGAGTGAAACAAACGATGAAGATTTACTTAGTGGCAATAATTCCACACCTAAGGAGATGGTGATCGATACCACCAGACGGGGCACCTTAGAGAAGGTGACTCATAGAATTATCCCCTTAAGTGGCAAAAAGAATTACTTTTGATATAGAGATCATTAAAATTCTCTATATCAGCCCGAGGCAAATCACAATCGATAGTTTGAAGGAGTTCGAAAGAACGACATACTCCATCTAGAATGGATGATGTGGACTACCTTGTTGAAGACAACACAACGGATGATTTTTCTTATCATCGGAAATGGATGAGACCCATGGTAATAATGGCACATTGGCGGTGCAAGCTGCGAACAAATTGCAAATGCTGGGAATGATTCTGGTAACTGGGGTAAATCCCAACAGTAGAGAGTAAATCTACTCTTTGAGAGGTTATAGCATAACCAAGAACACTAGGAGCAATCCCGGTTAGTGCCGGTGATAACACCTAGTGCTTGTGCGTGCTCTCAAGAACTTGAGCATTCCCATATTCATCAAGGTTATACCAATATCCGTGTCAAGGATCCTGGCAACACCACATACTACCATGATGAATAATGATGGACGATGCAGATGCAAAGGAAGATAACACTTTCTTAGATTTCACCTTGGCGGGGTCAAGGGGCAAGATCTGGATGCTCGACCAAGAAACATTTAGCACTCCGCTTCTAATGTTCTCCGTGATGTGCTAGCGCAACCCATTTATTAAAATGGTTTGGTACCTAGGACATCAAGTAAAAGGTCGGACTTCAGGAGCACAAAAATCCATACGGAATAACTAGGAAGTAAATCCTACGAAGTCCTTATGGGGAGGTGGCCAACTTCTTCAATCAAGATACTACAACAATAGGTCTTCCGGCTGGTGTGTTGGCCACAACATTCACTTTACCGGTTATTGAGAGACCAATATTATAGTTCTTGGAAAATGCTCCAACCATCATATCTGCCTGAGATTCAGTTCTGGTTGGTGTCAGGATATTCCAGACTCATCGGGTCTAGAAAGAAAAATGAAAGTTTGTAACACAAATCGACGAGATGACGTTGCGAGATTCTCGGGAAATGGACTATGGTAGTAAGCTCCAAAACATGAGCTGGTTCTGCTACAAACATGTGAACACGCTGTCGCAGACAAGCATGACCACATAGTAGTCTTATAATAAAACACTACCGAATTCGGGTGGAGAACCATCATCAAGGATAACGAAGTCCTTGCATAAGGCATGCTCTTAAGAAGGAACTTCTTTTCCTTGAACAAATCAACCAGTGGCTTGGCGTGCTAGGAAACACATATAGAATGGAGGCGGCCAACCTATCAAACCATAGAGTACTTCGCACATATGCGTGACTAACTTGGGATGATTCCAGAGGAAGCAAAAACAAGCCTTCTCGAATTCACGGCGGCAACTTCCATCAGATGCACATGAATTAGAGGAAGTCACTTCTTTCACCAAAACATATACCTCATGAACGAAACATGGAGGCATTGCTTACATAGTTTCCAACACTAGCTTAATGTTCATCACAAATCATGGAGAAGAATAACATGTTGTCGATGGGCTCGACAACAATTCATCAAGGCTTCCAAAAAATGGAATTCCATAACTATGTGAACAAGGCGATAGCATTGGTCAGACCAAAAGATGTAACGGTGTATGCTCGAGGGGTCAACCACGAGTAAGACAACATTACGAATATCATTGGTTCTGATTTGACTTGACAATAGTCCATACTCAAATCAAAGTTTGGATAAGATGACAGATCCATTAACTAATCACGAGGATCAATCGATGAAATACCATCTTTCTTCAACACAGATACTAAATATCCCTTAGGGATGAGCTAGGTCAGACAAGCTTTTACCTTCCAACTCTCCAAGTTGTTGCCTAGCTTAACCAACTAGCTCAAGGGTATGCAATACAGATTCCTGGAGAAGGATTGGTTACAAGAAACCAACTTGATCACGAGCTCAACATAGCGGTCAGGGAACAACCTGGAAATACGTCCGAGAAGATAATCGGAAAATCATGAACCACCGACATGTTATTAAGCTTGGGAACAATCTTGCTTTTTAGGGCAAGATGATATGATCACAAGAGTGAGGGATTTATGCAATCCTAACTCATTGATCAAAGAGTGCACCAGCAAAAATGGACTAGGTAGCACGGTCAATCTTAGAATGGTGTTTCGGTAACCAACACACTAAGAATGAAATTATCGTCCATTAACTACCAAGCAACGGAGTTGCTAGGAGTATTAATTTCACACATCACAGTTCACTTGTCAGTATTCCGGTTACAATAACACGGAAACCGAGGGATGAACAATGATGGAAAAAAGTATTACTGCATCAAGAATTCATAAGGAATAGTGCAATTCCCACGGCATTCTTGACATAAAGATGGTAATACTCCAAGGTAGAACAGATTAGAAGATGGATTAACATTCTTCATCTGCGGAGTACAACTTCTTTGACCCAATCCTAGGAATTGATGAGGTACTGGAGTTTGTTTCTCCCAGTCAGTCCAGAATAGAATGACTTGACAGACCACAAGAGTAATAGGCATCGATGAACGAATGCACGCATACTCTTGACTATCAATTGATAGACGAAGGTCAAAATACAACTAAAAAGGGACAACCCAGGGAACATATAATTGTCTAAGTTGTGGATGCATAGGTTAGTATGTCGAACGAGTTCCACATATTTCTTCCGGATAACCCATGCAGAAAGGTAGGATTGGAAGAATCACAACATGATTGGAGTACTACTCAAGAGCACTCTGGTTGTGATCTTTTGGTTCGGGAGAACTTCTGCCAAGGATGGTTCATGGTATTTGGAAGAAGGATATACCATGGACCTCGAGGACTATCACAAGGTTACTAATATCCTAAAGGAACGAGCAAATACTACCAACAGGAGGTAAGTGGAGTGAGTCTTGGGTTCAAGAACCCAGGAATAGAATGCCTACTAGTTAAATGGCATCACGGGATGCTTTCGAGGATAATGGCCAGAATCATCACACCGGGAATATAGAGTATTGCTAGATTACTGGGTGATTCTCTGGGACACCTAGGGTCATAATATTAACTCCAACATATTTGTCGAGGTAACAGAGTACCTCAACACACTAACTAGTGTGCTTAATCTGGCCCAAAGGAGCATCGAGAACAGGAAGAAGGGATTTGCAAATGCATCAGACCATTTAGAAACCTGGGATGACTCGGACAACATAACGGCTGTAAATGCTCGAAAATACTGTAGAGACTCATGCACAAAGATAGCATAACCACTCAACATAATAATGTCAAGGTTCTGAGATCAACAGTTGAACAAACAGAAGTAGAATAAACTGAACAGAGAGTTGAATCCACAATTAACGTGATCCTGATAGACAGAAGAGAAAGCCTAGTTCTTAATCCCCGTAGAATAGAAGAAGGTGACTCAGATCAGAAGGTCATAGGGTAAAGGAGTAAAAAGAGCCTTACGTTCCCTTCCACAAACAATTCCCTTACATAACTAGAGAATTTCTAGACACAACTTCGACCAGTTTGGCTTGCTAATCCTACAGGCAGTCAGGCTCTGATACCAAAGCTGTCGGGACCCCGATCCTAAGTCACACAGGTCTAGCATGTAACACATCATATCACTTTGCGACCTCACACACGGTATCCCCACGGGTGCCACCTTACCTGGCCCGGGACCGTTTGCGCATTTTGGCACACGTATATGATAATGTCGCTAGCATCCATATGACAGAGAACCCAGGCCGACATGACTAGTTATAAACCAAAAGTGGCGCTAAATTACAGAGACAGGCATACATGACCCAGCAACGAACGTGTCGGTCATCAACGTATGAACCCAAGTCGTAGCAAGCTACAAGGACTTAAAGGAACAACGCGTGACATTTCCCCTAAGGGACAGACATAGGAACGAAGAAGGACACATGCCGGCCAGCCTAAGTGTTCCGGAGCAGTAGCAAGCTACCAAGGCTCAGTGGAAGCACTAGGAGACATTTCCCTGTAAGATAGGCTACCAAAGGTAAACAACTAGGTGTCGGATCCCACACATAGCAATACACATTACATGTACGCATAACATGCAAGTATGTGTTGTACAACATGGCATCACAACATAACTCAACAACTCATATAGATAAAGGCCCAAAAGAGCCATCACAACATTTATTACAAACAGAGGTCACATGACCCAACATACAGAGCATACAGGCAACAGAAGCATAACATGTCTGAGTACAGACAACTACAAAAGAAAAAGGCTGAGAAGCCTGACTATCTACAAGACCCTCCCAAGGGCACAAGATCGTAGCTGAGGTAACAAGCTAAACGTCGAAGTCCACGCGGAACCACTAGCGAGACTGAAGTCTCTCTGCAAAAACATAAATTAAGCAAACATGAGTACAAAGGTACTCAGCAAGACTTACATCAGAACTAACTACATATGCATCAGTATCAACAAAGGGGTGGTGGAGTTTGACTGCAGCAAGGCAGCTTTGACTCAGTGGCTATCCTAAACTACGACTGCAAGTAACCCTTTTGAGGTGGCGCACACGAGTCCACATATTCACCAACCAATACACCACTATGGATCTGCTTCCGTCTCCCTACGAGAAGGCCATCCATAGCACTCACACTTGTCTTGAGTATTTTAGAGTATCCACTTTCACTTGTCTATGTACCAAGTAAGCATCCAAGAAGTCCATAACCGCGGACCCGGCTATTCGAATAGATCACGTTAACCCTGTAGGGGTGTACTTCTTCACACACTCTCTCGCCACTTACCGCCATGTACACGTCGTGTATCTCGGCAACCTTCAAAGCGGAAGCCTGGCGAGGGTGTCGGCCACGACCTGACTAACCACACAAGACTCTAGTCCAGGTTTATCGCCTATTCGGGTTCCATCCGTAAGGAGATCCGGCCGGTGTGTCGCTCACGGCCCCAAATGATGTGTGCAGGGTTCCCAAGCCCACCTCGACGGATGGATCTACGCTTGGTACACCGTGCCACGGTGCCTAGTCTGACCCAAGCCCACATGTACTGTGTGCCACTTGGCAGACTACTAGCACTACCTACAAACACCAGAAACTAGTTGCAACTCCTGGACAGAGATCGAGTTGATTAATAAGTCAAGAGGGGCACTTAAGCATTCCAATGCATGGTAGTAGCTAGTCATTGGATAACTTACACAGAACTCAGTTCTTAAGGACGGTTCCAGTAAGACAACCCACCATGTACTCCTACATGGCCTCTCACTGCTACCTTTACCAAAACGTGTTCACACACTTAGCTCTCAACAGTAGGACATGTTCATATCTTTCCAATTCATCCCCGATGAATCAGACCTGACACGACTCTAAGCAATAGCAGGCATAACCAGAAAGCATGAATGAGTAGGCACAACATGGCTCAAACAACTCCTACTCATACTAGTGGGTTTCAAATATTTACTGTGGCAATGACAGGCCATGCAGAGGAAAGGGGCTCAGCTACCACAGCAAAATAGCAGTTCAATCGTTGTTGTCCTAATGCAGTAAAGGAGAGCAGGAGCGAGAGAGTGGAATTGTATCGGGATGCTCAAAGGGGGTTTGCTTGCCTGGCACTTCTGAAGATAGTAATAGTTCTTCATCGGTGTCATCGAACTCATCGTCGGAACTCGTCTACTGAGAGGGAACAAAACCGACAAACAAAGAAAGAACACAATCAATGCAATGGACAATATGATGCATGATCATGACATGGCATTATGCTGTGATTTGAGGTAATGCAACTAGCAACAGGTTAAATGAAGTTGGTTTGAATCCAAGATTCAAATTCAAACTCCATATGTGGATATTCAAATGCCATTTATATGATTTGGCCTAAACAGCAGCCATAAGTTGTTCTAACATGCATGAAAATGCGGTAAACAGATTCCTCATATTTTTCTGATCATTTTTCATATATAAATTATTTTCATCTGAGGTACGGTTGATTTTATATGATTTTTAGAAGTTTTTACTATTTTCTGAAATAAATAAATCATTTCTGATTTATTTAAAATTCCAGAAAAGCATTTATGACATCAACACTATGTCATTCTGATGTCACCTAGTCAACAGGGTCGGCCAGGGTCAAACCTGACGCGTGGGACCCATTGGTCAGTGTCACGTGTTGGGTGGAGTCACTGACGGGTGGGGTCGGTCAATGGCCACGTCAGCTAGGTCAATGCTGACACGTGGGGCCACTGTTATTAAAATAAACTAAACATGATTTAAGCTGTGGTTAGTTAAGGGTGTGGGGCCCATGTGTCAGTGGCTCTAGAGGTGATTAGTGGGGTAGTTAGTCCCTAATTAAGTGGCCACGTTGGCAGTCACCGGAGACAGGCCGGCGGCGACCAAAACAACGGCGGAGGCTCGCCGGAGTTGCTCGGGCTCGCGCTACAGACGGCGGGAGGACGCGCGAATGCCACCAGAATATAGCCCGCACACGCCCGCATCTAGCTGGCTGCTCGGGAGGTCGCGGGGTCGTCGGGAACGACGGCCACGTCCACGGAGGCGGCGGCCGGAGTTCGGGCGTTGATGGAAACGAGGCCACGGTGCACTAGAGGAGGAGCTGGTGGGTGCTGCGTGCTCCTGGAGGTGCGCTGAGTGCGAAGGCGTACTTGGACGCGTGCTTCGGCAACTGCAGCCACGACAACGACATGGCCGGCGGACCACAGCTTCGGCCGGAGGTGGAGCCGTAGCTAGAGAACGCGGAGAGGCCGGGGGAGAGGGGGAATCGAAGTGGGAGCTCACAGGGAGGCGGTAGGGTAGCTCAAAGGGCTCGGGGACGAACTCCAGCACACGAATCAACGGCGACGAACGGCGGCACCCGAGGTTGAAGAAGGCGTCGGGGGTGGCACTTCGAGGCGTCCGGCGTCGCATGGCTTGGCGAGGAGGCCTTAGACGTTGCGGCGGAGCTCCTGGCTAGCTCAGGGAGGCGAGGCGGTGGCTGTGGCTGCGGTGGTGGCGAGCGGCGGCGACGAGCCCGCTCGGGTGGGTGCATGCGAGGGAGACAGAGGAGGGGAGAGGAGGAGTGGACAGGCCAGAGGGGTCGGGGGGGTTGCGTGGCGCTCGTCCAGGGCGTCGGGGAGGGAAGCAGGCAGGGAGGAGGTGGCAAGGCATCGCCGGCGCGCTCGCCACGCACCTGCCTGTCCTCCTGACAGGAGGAAGAAGACCACACAGCCCCTGGTGGGCTGGGCCTCTTCTGCCAGGTAAGGCCCAGGTGAGGTTCCACTCTCTCTCTCTTTTTCTAAAATTAGTTTCTGTTTTCTATTTTTTTGTATGTTTTTGATTTAGTTCGAAGACCAAACCATTTTGATAAATCATGAAATAAGTTGTGGGCACCTATTGAAATATTTCTAACAGCCCTCAACTAGTTTCACAATTATTAGAGCATTTAAACTATTTTAAGAATTTAAATGCCCCAATTCAAATACAATATGGATTAATTCAAAGCCCAATAATTCCCTAAAAATGTTCAATATTTTTGGTTTGGGTCAAAGCCCTTGCCAAAATTATCACACATTGACGAAGGCATTTTTGGGTTTATTGAAAAGGATTTTTATTTGAACCTACTTGAGTTCATTTAGTGCTAGGGTTTGATCAATCCCCAATTCAAGTTTAGCAAAATTTAAACATGATGACATGATGATCAGGCAAAGACCACAGGGGTTGATCTAGGGATGTGACACTGATACATCTCCAATGTATCTATAATTTTTGATTGTGCGATGCTATTATTTATGAAGTCATAATTTGTTGTAGTATCGAGTTGTAATATCGAGTTGTAATGAAAGTGTGATGATCATCATTATTAGAGCATTGTCCCATGGGAGGAAAGGCTAAATCTATAAAGCCCCTCCACAAAAAAAAGGCCAAAAAAAAGAAAGGCCCAAAAAAAGAAAAAGAAAAAAAAGAAAAAAAAGGGACAATTGCTACTATCTTTTTTCCACACTTGTGCTTCAAAGTAGCACCATGTTCTTCAATGTAGAGAGTCTCATGTTTAGTCACTTTCATATACTAGTGGGAATTTTTGTTATAGAACTTGGCTTGTATATTCAAACAATGGGCTTTCTCAAATGCCCTAGGTCTTCGTGAGCAAGCAAGTTGGATGCACACCCACTAGTTTCTTTTGTTGAGCTTTCATTCATATTTAGCTCTAGTGCATCCGTTGCATGGCAATCCCTACTCACTCACATTGATATCTATTGATGGGCATCTCCATAGCCCGTTGATACGCCTAGTCGATGTGAGACTATCTCCCTCCTTTTTTTCTTTTCCACAACCACCTCTATTCCACCCATAGTGCTATGTCCATGGCTCACGCTCATGTATTGCGTGAAAGTAGAAAGGTTTGAAAAGATAGAGTATGAAAACAAATGCTTGGCTGAAATCGGGGTTGTGCATGATATGAATATTTTGTGTGATGAAGAGGGAGCATAGCCAGACTATATGATTTGTAGGGATAACTTATTTTAGCCATAGTATTTTGAGAAGACATGATTGCTTTGTTAGTATGCTTGAAGTATTGTTATTTCTTATGTCAATATAGACTTTTATCTTGAATCTTTCAGATTCGAACATCCATGCCACAATTAAGAGAATTACATTGAAAAACTATATTGGTTAGCATTCCACATTAAAAATTCTTTCTTTATCATTTACCTACTCGAGGACGAGCAGGAATTAAGCTTGGGGATGCTTGATACGTCTCCAACGTATCTACAATTTTTGATTGTTCCATGCTATTATTTATGAAGTCTTGGATGTTTAATGGGCTTTATCATACACTTTTATATTATTTTTGGGACTAACCTACTAACCCAAAGGCCTAGTCCAAATTGCTGTTTTTTGCCTGTTTTAGGGTTTTGCAGAAAAAGAATATCAAACGGAGTACAAATGGAATGAAACCTTCGCGAGAGAAATTTTTTGGAGAAAATAACGCACGCTGAGCTTGAGAACCACGTCAGGGGATCGAGGGCTAGCACACGAGGGTGGGGGGCGTGTCCCCCTTCCCAGGGCACGACCCCTGCCTCGTGGCCCCCTAGAGCGTCCCCCGGTGCCCTTCTTCTTCCTATATAAGTCTACGCACCCCAAAACCTCCGTGAACAGAGAGAAAACACTAATTCCACCGCCGTACCTTCTGTTCCCGTGAGATCCCATCTTGGAGCCTGTTCCGGAGCTCCAACGGAGGGGGATCCATCACGGAGGTCATCATCATCATCATCATCGCCCTCACCATGAGTTGTGAGTAGTTTACCACAGACCTTCGGGTCCATAGCTAGTATCTAGATGGCTTCTTCTCTTTCTCTGGATCTCAATACAAAGTTCTCCTCGGTCTTCGAGGAGATCTATTCGATGTAATCTCTTTTTGCGGTGTGTTTGTCGAGATCCAATGAATTGTGAGTTTATGATCAAGGTTATCTATGAAAGATATTTGGTTCTTCTCTGAACTTTTTATGTGTGCTCATAATATCCTTGCAAGTCTCTTCAAATTATTGGTTTCGTTTGGCCTACTAGACTATTGTTCTTGCAATGGGAGAAGTGATTGGCTTTGGGTTCAATCTTGCGGTGTCCTTTCCCAGTGACAGTAGGGGCAGCAAGGCACGTATTGTATTGTTGCCATCGAGGATAAAAAAATGGGGTTTATATCATATTGGTTGAGTTTATCCCTCTACATCATGTCATCTTGCTTAAGGCGTCACTCTGTTCTTATGAACTCAATACACTAGATGCATGCTGGATAGTGGTCGATGTGTGGAGTAATAGTAGTAGATGCAGGCAGGAGTCGGTCTACTTGTCTCAGACGTGATGCCTATATGCAATGATCATGCCTATATAGTCTCATAATTATTCGCTTTTCTATCAATTGCTCGACAGTAATTTGTTTACCCGCCATAGAATATCGCTATCATGAGAGAAGCCACTAGAGAACACTATGGACCCCAGATCTATTCTCAACATATCAATCTACATGTACTTTACCTTTATCGCTTTTATTTTCTGTTCTTATAAACCAAAAATACCAAAAATATAAACTATCATCTCTATCAGATCTCACTTTCGTAAGTGACCGTAAAGGGATTGACAACACCTTATCGCGTTGGCTGCGAAGTTCTTATTTGTTTGTGCAGGTGCGAGGGACTATTGTGTGGTTTCCTACTGGATTGATACCTTGGTTCTCAAAAACTAAGGGAAATACTTACGCTACTGTGCTGCATCTCCCTTTCCTCTTCGAGGGAATACAACGCAAGCTCGAGAAGTAGCAAGAAGAATTTCTGGCGCCGTTGCCGGGGAGGCTTACGCAAAAGTCATATACCAAGTACCTATCACAAACCCTTATCCTTCACATTACATTTATTTGCCTCTCGTTTTCCTCTCCCCCACTTCACCCTTGCCGTTTTATTTGCCCTTCTTCCGCCATGTGTTTATTGTTCGCTCGCTTCTTGTTTGCTTGAGTGTGTTGGATAGCTTCCTTGTCATTATGGCTAGTCCCTTATCCGCTCCTTTGTCTCCCGAGTTTGAAGTACTTCACTTCAAGCAGAAGCAAGGAGAAAATTTAAAAGATTCTTGGTTTAGGATGATGGAATCTTATCATAAGTGCACCCTAGAGGTGAATTTTAGAATCTTGCTTCGCAATTTTTATGTTGGGTTGAACATGTCTCATAGACAACTCTTGGATTGCGTTGCCAAAGGGAATTTTATCGAAGTTGATCCTAGTATCGTGCATGAAATTATAGAGGGAATAGTGGGAACACTACCTTCCCAAAAAGGGTCAAATTCAACCCCGGAAGGGACGCAAGTTTTGAGAAAATTTGCAAAGTAACAAAAATATTACAAAAGTCTCTTGAACGTCTTAAAAGTGTTAGTGGGAATCTCCACCGCTTGAATATGTTGATTACTCTTTGTAATAAGCGGTTGGATGCTTTAGATCTAAAGATTTTCGAATATGAAGGGAAACCTAAAGAACCTCCTGGATTCGAGCTTGACACCATCAAAAGGGTGAAGATCAAAGATGGCAATACCTAGATCTATCTTGTATCATGCCTAGCTAGGGGCGTAAAACGATAGTGCTTGTTGGGAGGCAACCCAATTTTATGTTTTTTGTTTTTGTTGCTGTTAGGCAATAAATATTGCATCTAGCCTCTCATTAGATGTGTTTTCATGTTTTGTTTAGTGTTTGTGCCAAGTAGAACCTTTGGTAAGACTTGTGTGAAGTTTACATGATCTTGCTGTGAAAAACAGAATCATTAGCGCTCGCTAATGTGGTCTTCAGATTTTACTGGAGCGTGCTTTTTAGTTGATTCTTTTTGCAGATGATTGGTAGACAAATTCCGCAAATTTACCAATTTAGTTTGAATTTTTTGGAGTTCCATAAGTAGGCCAAACCTGCAGATTACTATAGAGTGTTCTATTTTTGACAAATTCTTTTTTTCGTGTGTTGTTTGCTCATTTCAGTGCTTCTATGAGTAGTATTGGAGGATATGAACCATAGAGAAGTTGGAATACAGTAGATTTAACACCAATATAAACACAGAATGAATTCATTGCTGCACCTTTGAGTAGTGGTTTGCTTTCTTATACTAACGGAGCTCACGAGAATTTTTGTCTAAGTTTTGTGTTGTGAAGTTTTCAAGTTTTTAGTATTGCTTTGATGGACTATGGAACAAGGAGTAGCAAAGGCCTAAGCATGGGGATGCCCATGGAACCCCAAGTAATTCAAGATAATCAAAAGCCTAAGCTTGGGGATGCCCCGAGAAGGCATCCCCTCTTTCGTCTTCATCCATCGGTAACTATACTTGGAGCTATATTTTTATTCGCAACATGATATGTGTTTTGCTTGGAGCGTCTTGTATAATTTGAGTCTTTGCTTCTTAGTTTGCCACAATCATCCTTGCTGGACACACCTATTTGAGAGAGTTAAATATGGCCTAGGAATTGTTAGAACCCTCTATGTGCTTCACTTATATCTTTTGAGATGAATATTCTTTGCTCTAGTGCTTCACTTACATCTTTTAGAGCACGGTGGTGGTAATATTTTGTAGAAATTTTTGAACTCTCATGCTTCACTTATATCTATTTGAGAGTCTCTTAAAACAGCATGGTAATGTGTTTAGGCTAAAGAAACTAGTCTTCACATGATAAACATCCAATATCAATGTAGTAAATTTTTCACACTAAGTGCATTGAATAGAATGAGATGTTGGATGCTTGATAATTGTTTTGAGATATGAGGATAGTGATATTAGAGTCATGCTAGTGGAGTTATTATGAAATTGAGAAATACTTGTGTTAAGGTTAGTGATTCCCATAGCATGCACGTATGGTGAACCGCTGTGTGACGAAGTTAGAGCATGAGGTATTTGTAGAGTGCCAACCTTTGTGTGGAGGTCGGGGCGTGCGATGGTTAACTCCTACCAACCTCCCCCCTAGGAGCATGCGTTCATTTCTTTGTTTTGATGACTTGTAGATTTTTTCAATAAGTATATGACTTCTTATGACTAATGTTGAGTCCATGGATTATACGCACTCTCACCCTTCCACCATTGCTAGCCTCTCTTGTACCGCGCAACTTTCGCCGGTGCCATAAACCCACTATATATCCTTCCTCAAAACAGCCACCATATTATTCCTCAAAACAGCCACCATACCTACCTATCATGGCATTTCCATAGCCATTCCGAGATATATTGCCATGCAACTTTCACCGTTCCGTTCATATGACACACACCATATTTTCATATTGCCATGCATGATCATGTAGTTGACATCGTATTTGTGGCAAGGCCACCATGCATAATTTTCATACATGTCACTTTTGTTTCATTGCACATATCGGTACACTGCCGGGGGCATTCATATAGAGTCATACTTTGTTGTAGTATCGAGTTGTAATATCGAGTTGTAATGAAAGTGTGATGATCATCATTATTAGAGCATTGTCCCATGGGAGGAAAGGCTAAATCTATA
>LR738711.1:787229415-787322031 GCA_902687465.1 Secale cereale | reverse complement strand
CCCCCCCCCCCCCCCGCAAAAAAAGGCCAAAGAAAAAAAGAAAGCCCCCAAAAATAAAAAAAATAAAGAAAGAAAGGGACAATTGCTACTATGTTTTTCCACACTTGTGCTTCAAAGTAGCACCATGTTCTTCATTGTAGAGAGTCTCATGTTTAGTCACTTTCATATACTAGTGGGAATTTTCGTTATAGACCTTGGCTTGTATATTCCAACAATGGGCTTCCTCAAATGCCCTAGGTCTTCGTGAACATGCAAGTTGGATGCACACCCACTAGTTTCTTTTGTTGAGCTTTCATTCATATTTAGCTCTAGTGCATCCATTGCATGGCAATCCCTACTCACTCACATTGATATATATTGATGGGCATCTCCATAGCCCGTTGATACGCCTAGTCGATGTGAGACTATCTCCCTCATTTTTGTCTTCTCCACAACCACCTCTATTCCACCCATAGTGATATGTCCATGGCGCACGCTCATGTATTGCGTGAAAGTTGAAAGGTTTGAAAAGATAGAGTATGAAAACAAATGCTTGGCTGAAATCGGGGTTGTGCATGATATGAATATTTTGTGTGATGAAGAGGGAGCATAGCCAGACTATATGATTTGTAGGGATAACTTTTTTTAGCCATAGTATTTTGAGAAGACATGATTGCTTTGTTAGTATGCTTGAAGTATTGTTATTTCTTATGTCAATATAGACTTTTATCTTTAATCTTTCAGATCTGATCATTCATGCCACAATTAAGAGAATTACATTAAAAACTATATTGGTTAGCATTCCACATCAAAAATTCTTTCTTTATCATTTACCTACTCGAGGACGAGCATGAATTTAGCTTGGGGATGCTTAATTCGTCTCCAACGCATCAATAATTTTTTATTGTTCCATGCTATTATTTATGAAGTCATGGATGTTTAATGGGCTTTATCATACACTTTTATATCATTTTTGGGACTAACCTACTAACCTAAAGGCCGAGTCCAAATTGTTGTTTTTTGCCTGTTTCAGGGTTTGGCAGAAAAAGAATATCAAACGGAGTCCAAACGGAATGAAACCTTCGCGAGAGATATTTTTGGAGAAAATCACACACGCGGAGCTTGAGAACCACGTCAGAGAATCGAGGGCTGGCCCATGAGGGTGGGGGGGCTCGCCCCCTTTCCCAGGGCACGCCCCCTGCCTCATGGCCCCCTCGAGCATCCCCCGGTGCCCTCCTTCTTCCTATATAAGTCTACGTACCCCAAAATGTAATGCCCCAGATGTAACACTTTCCAATAATGGCAATAAAGCTTCCTCATTTGATCCTTGTCTTTATCCTTGGGGGTTCTTGTCTTTTATTTTCTTTGCATTGCCATATCATTTATTATTTTTGCATCCTTGCATTGCTCATCATCATACCATCATGGCATCATAGTTTACTTTATTGTTGTGCATGTGTGAGCCCCTTGTGATGTTGTGTGTGTGGTTTAGCTATGCCTAGCTAACCCTACCCCTTCTCCCTCTTCTTATTCTTCTTCTTCTTCTTCTTCTTTCTTTTCTTCTGCCCTATCTTTGCTCTTTTGTGCAAGCCTCATAACCAAGCCCACTTTTGTTCTTTGTTCTCCTATAAATCTTGCACCATGTCTACAATCTTCTCCACCAAATATTAGCCTATTTGAAAATGATTCGGTTGGGTTTTAAAATACCAAGAGTTTGAACCATATTCAAACTTCTTTTATTTTTCTACCTCTAAAAATGTCCAAATCAATTTATTTAAATAGGGCATAGATCACTGAGCATGATGATAATTTTCTTTTCCCCTAACTCCTCTCCTTTTATTCTGTGTTTTTCTTTTTCTTTTATGCCTGAGGATAAAAGAAAAAGAAAGAAAAGCAGCTCCAGCAGCCTTCTCTCTCTCCCCCAGGCCCATCTCTTCTCATCTCTGCGTAGCGCAGGCCCAACTCCACCCGTAGGCCTAGCCAACAGGCGCAGCCGTCGCGCCGTGGCTTTTTCGTGCCTGGCCCCACCTGTCTGTGTCATAGGGCCACGTCGCCGTCTTCCTCCGCCAGCAGAACAGAGTAGCGCGTGTTGGAAATATGCCCTAGAGGCAATAATAAATTGGTTATTATTATATTTCCTTGTTCATGATAATTGTTTACTATCCATGCTAGAATTGTATTGATGGGAAACTCAGATACATGTGTGGATATATAGACAAACACCATATCCCTAGTAAGCCTCTAGTTGACTAGCTCGTTGATCAACAGATGGTCACGGTTTCCTGACCATGGACATTGGATGTCGTTGATAACGGGATCACATCATTAGGAGAATGATGTGTTGGACAAGACACAATCATAAGCCTAGCACAAGATCGTGTAGTTCGTATGCTAAAGCTTTTCTAAATGTCAAGTATCTTTTTCTTAGACCATGAGATTGTGCAACTCCCGGATACCGTAGGAATGCTTTGGGTGTACCAAAGGTCACAACGTAACTGGGTGGCTATAAAGGTGCACTACAGGTATCTCCGAAAGTGTCTGTTGGGTTGGCACGAATCGAGACTGTGATTTGTCACTCCGTGTGACGGAGAGGTATCTCTGGGCCCACTCGGTAGGACATCATCATAATGTGCACAATGTGATCAAGGAGGGGATGATGTGTTACGGAATGAGTAAAGAGACTTGCCGATAACGAGATTGAACAAGGTATCGGGATACCGACGATCGAATCTCGGGCAAGTGCTATACCGATAGACAAAGGGACTCGTATACGGGATTGATTGAATCCTTGACATCGTGGTTCATCCGATGAGATCGTCGTGGAACATGTGGGAGCCAACATGGGTATCCAGATCCCGCTGTTGGTTATTGACCGAAGAGTTGTCTCGGCCATGACTGCATGACTCCCGAGCCCGTAGGGTCTACACTCTTAAGGTTCGGTGACGCTAGGGTTATAGGGAAAGTATGTACGCGGTTACCGAATATTGTTCGGAGTCCCGGATGAGATCCCAGACATCACGAGGAGTTCCGGAATGGTCCGGGGATTTGGCCAACGGAAGTGTTCCGGGCATCACCGGTAATGTACCGGGACCATCGGAAGGGTCCGATGATCCACCGGGAGGGGCCACCAGCCCCGAAGGCCTACGTGGGCCTATAGTGGGGAGGGACCAGCCCCTAGATGGGCTGGGGCGCCTCCCACTAGGGCCCAAGGCGCCTCCAAGAGGGGAGGGGGGCAAACCCTAGGGCAGATGGGCCCTAGGGCCCAACTTGTTGCGCCTCCCTCTCCCTCTTCCCCTCTGGCCACCACCCTTGATGGGATCTAGGGCTGCCGCCCCCCCTCAGGGAGGGAACCCTAAAGGGGGCGCAACCCCTCCCCTACCCCTATATATACTTAAGGTATGGGGCTGCCCAACATATGGTTTGACCTCTCTCTCTTGGCGCAGCCCTACCTCTCTCCCTCCTCGTCTCTCGTAGTTCTTGGCAAAGCCGTTCTGGGGTCCCGCGCTCCTCCACCACCACCACGCCATCGAGCTGCTGTTGGACAGAGTCTTCCCCAACCTCTCCTTCTCCCCTTGCTAGATTAAGGCGTGGGAGACGTCACCGGGATGCACGTGTGTTGAACGCGGAGGCGCCGTTGTTCGGTGCTTAGATCGGAATCAACCGCGATTTGAATCGCTACGAGTACGACTCCTTCATCCGCGTTCTTGTAATGCTTCCGCATCGCGATCTACAAGGGTATGTAGATGCACTTCCCTCTCCCTCGTTGCTAGATTACTCCATAGATTGATCTTGGTGATGCGTAGAATTTTTTTGATTTCTGCTACGATCCCCAACAGTGGCATCATTAGCTAGGTCTATGCGTAGTTTCTTGCACGAGTAGAACACAAAGTAGTTGTGGGCGTCGATTTGTCAATTTACTTGCTGTTACTAGTCTTATCTTGATTCGGCGGCATCGTGGGATGAAGCGGCCCGGACCGACCTTACACGTACTCTTACGTGAGACTGGTTCCACCGACTAACATGCACTAGTTGCATAAGGTGGCTAGCGGGTGTCTGTCTCTCCCACTTTAGTCGGCTCGGATCCGATGAAAAGGGTCCTTATGAAGGGTAAATAGAAATTGGCATATCACGTTGTGGTTTTGGCGTAGGTAAGAAACGTTTTTACTAGAAACCTATAGCAGCCACGTAAAAACTTGCAACAACAATTAGATGACGTCTAACTTGTTCTTGCAGCATGTGCCGTGTGATGTGATATGGCCAAAAGGATGTGATGAATGATATATATGTGATGTATGAGATTGATCATGTTCTTGTAATAGGGATCACAACTTGCATGTCGATGAGTATGACAAACGGCAGGAGCCATAGGAGTTGTCTTATTTTATTGTATGACCTGCGTGTCACTGAAAATGCCATGTAATTACTTTACTTTATTGCTAACCATTAGCCATAGTAGTAGAAGTAATGATTGGCGAGGTGACTTCATGGAGACACGATGATGGAGATCATGATGATGGAGATCATGGTGTCATGCCGGTGACGATGATGATCATGGAGCCCCGAAGATGAAGATCAAAAGGAGCAAAATGATATTGGCCATATCATGTAACTAATTGATTGCATGTGATGTTTATCATGTTTTACATCTTATTTGCTTAGAACGACGGTAGTAAATAAGATGATCTCTCACTAAAATTTCAAGAATTGTGTTCCCCCTAACTGTGCACCGTTGCTAAGGTTCGTTGTTCCGAAGCACCACGTGATGATCGGGTATGATAGGCTCTAACGTTCGCATACAACGGGTGTAAGCCAGATTTACACTCGCAATACACTTAGGGTTCACTTGACGAGCCTAGCATGTACAGACATGGCCTCGGAACACGGAAGACCGAAAGGTCGAACATGAGTCGTATAGAAGATACGATCAACATAAAGATGTTCACCATTGATGACTAGTCCGTCTCACGTGATGATCGGACACGGCCTAGTCGATTCGGACCATGTATCACTTAGAGAGATGTCTATCTGAGTGGGAGTTCATTAGATGAACTTAATTGTCATGAACATTAGTCTAAGTTGTCTTCGCAAATTATGTTGTAGACCAATAGCTTGCATTGTAGCTCCCTATTTAATACGATCCTAGAGAAAGACTAAGTTGAAAGATATTGTAAGCAATGATGTGGACTTGGTCCGTAGTCCGAGGAGTGTCCTCACTGCTACACAGAAAGCTTACGGTTTTGATGCACCGCTCGATGTGCAAACCCCTACAACGTCGTCTGTGGATGTTGTGAACACCTGACAGACACATCCTGATGACTACTTGATAATTTAGTGCACCATACTTTACGGCTTAGAATCGGGATTCCAATGACATTTTGAACGCCATAAGACATATGAGATGTTTCAAGAGCTGAAATTGGGATTTCAGGCTCATGCCCGTGTTGAGAGGTATGAGACCTCTGACAAGTTCTTTTGCCAACAAGATGGAGGAGAATAGCTCAACTAGTGAGCATGTTCTCAGAATGTCTGGGTGCTAAAATCACTTGAACCAAGTGGGAGTCAATCTTCCAGATGAGATAGTGGTTAACGGAATTCTCTAGACACTATCACAAAGCTACTAGAACTTCGTGATGAACTATGACATGCAAAGGATGGAGATGATCCCGGAGCTATTAGCGGTGCTTAAGATCGCAAAAGTAGAAATCAAGAAGGAGAATCAAGTGTTGATGGTTTAACAAGACGACTGGTTTCAAAAGGGACAAGGGCTAGAAGGGAAACTTCATGAATGGCAAACCAGTTGTCGCTCTAATGAAGGAACCCAAGGTTGAACCCAAACCTCGAGACTAAGTGCTTCTATTGTAAGGGGAACGGTCACATGGTAGAGAAACTACCCCAAATACATGGTAGATAAGAAAGCTGGCAACTTCAACAAACTATATTTGATATACATGTTATTAATGTGTACCTTACTAGTACTCCTAGTAGTACCTGGGTATTGGATACCGGTTCAGTTGCTATTATTAGTGACTTGAAGCAAAAGCTACAGACTGAACGGGGACTAGCTAAGGCCGAGGTGACGATGTGTGTTGGAAGTGTTTCCAAGGTTGATAAGATCACCATCGCACGCTCCCTCTACCTCCGGGATTAGTTTTGAACCTAGATAAATGTTATCAGGTGTCTACGTTGAGCATGAATATGATTAGATCATGTTCATTGCAATACAATTATTCATTTAAGTTAGAGAATAATGGTTATTCTGTTTACATGAATAATACCTTTATGGTCATGCACCCAATGGTTTATTGAATCTCGATCATAGTAAAACACATGATGATAATATTAACGCCAAAAGATGTAGAGTTAATAATGATAGTACCACTTTCTTGTGGCACTGCCGCTTAGGTCATTTTGGCATAAAATGCATGAAGAAACTCCATACTGATGGATGTTTGGAATCTCTTGATTTTGAATCGCTTGACACATGCGAGCCATGCCTGATGGGCATGATGACTAAGATCCCGTTTTCAGGTACAATGAAACGGGCAAGTGACTTGTTGGAAATCACACATACTGATGTGTGTGATCCAATGAGAATTAAGGCGTGTGGTGGATATTGTTATTTTCTCATCTTCACTGACGATTTGAGTAGATATGGGTATATTTACTTAATGAAGCAAAAGTCTGAAATGTTTGAAAAGTTCAAGCAATTTCAGAGTGAAGTTAAGAATCATCATAACAAGAAGATCATGTTCCTACGATCTGATCAAGGGGAGATTTTCTGAGTTATGAGTTTGGCAATCACTTAAGACATTGTGGAATTGTTTCGCAGTTGAAGCCACCTGGAACACCACCGCGTAATGGTGTGTCCGGACGTCATAATCGAACCTTATGAGATATGGTGCGATCTATGATGTCTCTTACCGATCTACTGCTATTATTTTGAGGTTATGCATTAGAGACAACTGAATTCACTTTAAATAGGGCACCATCTAAGTCCGTTGAGACGACGCCGCATGGTTTGGCAAGAAACCAAAGTTGTCGTTTCTTAATGTTTGGGGCTGCGATGCTTATGGCTTCAGCCGGGAAAAGCTCGAACCCAAAGCGTACAAATACATCTTCATAGGATACCCAAAGGTAATAGTTGGGTATACCTTCTATCTCAGATCCAAGGGCAAAAATGTTTGTCGCTAAGAACGGGTCCGTTCTCGAGGAGGAGTTTCTCTCGAAAGAATTGAGTGGGAGGAAAATAGAACTTGATGAGGTTGTCGAACCCTCACTTCAACCGAAGAGTAGTGCAACACAGAAAGATGTTTATGTGGAATCTACGACTATTGAAGAGGAAACTAATGATACTGATCATGAAGCTTCGGATCAAGTTGCTATCGAACGTCGTAGGTCGACAAGGATATGTACTACTCCTGAGTGGTACGGTGATCCTGTCTTAGATGTCATGTTGTTGGACAACAATGAACCTACGAACTATGGAGAAACTATGGTGGGCCCGTATTCCGACAAATGGTTAGAAGCCGAGAAATCCGAGATAGGATCCATGTATCAAAACAAAGTATGGCCTTTGGTGGACTTTCCCGATGATCTGCAAGCCATTGAGATAAATGGATCTTTAAGAAGAAGATGGACGTGGACGGTAATGTCACCGTCTATGAAGCTCGACTTGTGGCAAAGAGTTTTTCACAAGTTCAAGGAGTTGACTACGATGAGATTTTCTCACCCGTAGCGATGCTTAAGTCCGTCGGAATCATGTTAGCATTAGCTGCATTTATGAAATCTGGCAGATGGATGTCAAAACAAGTTTCCTTACCAGTTTTCGTAAGGAAAGGTTGTATGTGATACAATCAGAAAGGTTTTGTCGATCCTAAGGATGCTAAAATGTATGCTAGCTCCAGCGATCCTTCCATGGACTAGAGCAAGCATCTCGGAGTCGGAATATACGCTTTGATGGAGTGATCAAAGTTTTTGGGTTTATACAAAGTTTGTTAGAAACTTGTATTTACAATAAAGTGAGTGGGAGCACTACAACATTTCTGATAAGTATATGTGAATGACATATTGTTGATCCGAAATGATGTAGAATTTCTGGAAAGCATAAAGGGTTGTTTGAAAGAAGTTTTTCAAAGAAAGACCTGGATAAAGCTGCTTACATATTGGGCATCAAGATCTATAGAGATAGATCAAGACGCCTGATGATACTTTCAAAAGAACACACACCATTGACATGATTTTGAAGGAGTTCAAAATAGATCAGTCAAAGAAGGAGTTCTTACCTGAGTTGTAAGGTGTGAAGTTGAGTAAGACTCAAAGCTTGACCGTGGCAGAAGAAAGAGGAAGAACGAAGGTCGTCCCCTATGCTTTTGTCATAGGCTCTATACGGTATGCCATGCTGAGTACTGCACCTGATGTGTGCCTTGCCGCATGTCTGGCAAGAGGGTACAAAGGTGATCCAGGAGTGGATCACTAGATAGCGGTCAAAATTATCCTTAGAGGAATATGGAAATGTTTCTCGGTTATGAGGTGATAAAGAGTTCGACATAAAGAGTTACGTCGATGCAAGTTTAACACCTATCCAGATAGCTCTGAGTAGAGATACCGGATATGTATAATGGAGCAACAATTTGGAATAGCTCCAAGTGGAACGTGGTAGCAACATCTACGATATGACATAAAGTTTTGCGAAATACATAGGGATCTGAATGTTGCAGACCCGTTGACTACAACCTCTCTCACAAGCCTAACATGATCAAACCCAGAACTCATTGAGTGTTAATCACATAGTGATGTGAACTAGATTATTGACTCTAGTAAACTCTTTGGATGATTAGTCACATGGAGATGTGACCCGTGAGTGTTAATCACATGGCGATGTGAACTAGATTATTGACTCTAGTGTAAGTGGGAGACTGTTGGAAATATGCCCTAGAGGCAATAATAAATTGGTTATTATTATATTTCCTTGTTCATGATAATTGTTTATTATCCATGCTAGAATTGTATTGATGGGAAACTCAGATACATGTGTGGATATATAGAAAAACACCATGTCCCTAGTAAGCCTCTAGTTGACTAGCTCGGTGATCAACAGATGGTCACGCTTTCCTGACCATGGACATCGGATGTTGTTGATAACGGGATCACATCATTAGGAGAATGATGTGATGGACAAGACCCAATCCTAAGCCTAGCACAAGATCGTGTAGTTCGTATGCTAAAGCTTTTCTAAATGTCAAGTATCTTTTTCTTAGACCATGAGATTGTGCAACTCCCGGATACCGTAGGAATGCTTTGGGTGTACCAAACGTCACAACATAACTGGGTGGCTATAAAGGTGCACTACAGGTATCTCCGAAAGTGTCTGTTGGGTTGGCACGAATCGAGACTGGGATTTGTCACTCCGTGTGACGGAGAGGTATCTCTGGGCCCACTCGGTAGGACATCATCATAATGTGCACAATGTGATCAAGGAGTTGATCACGGCATGATGTGTTACGGAACGAGTAAAGAGACTTGCCTATAACGAGATTGAACAAGGTATCGGGATACCGACGATCGAATCTCGGGCAAGTGCTATACCGATGGACAAAGGGAATCGTATACGGGATTGATTGAATCCTTGACATCGTGGTACATCCGATGAGATCGTCGTGGAACATGTGGGAGCCAACATGGGTATCCAGATCCCGCTATTGGTTATTGACCGGAGAGTTCTCTCGGCCATGTCTGCATGACTCCCGAGCCCGTAGGGTCTACACACTTATGGTTCGATGACGCTAGGGTTATAGGGAAAGTATGTACGCGGTTACCGAATGTCGTTCGGAGTCTCGGATGAGATCCCGTACGTCACGAGGAGTTCCGGAATGGTCCGAAGGTAAATATTGATATATAGGAACTAAGGATTTGGCCACCGGAAGTGTTCCGGGCATCACCGGTAATGTACCGGGACCACCGGAAGGGCCCGGGGGTCCACCGAGAGGGGCCACCAGCCCCGGAGGCCTACGTGGGCCTATAGTGGGGAGGGACCAGCCCCAAGATGGGCTGGGGCACCTCCCACTAGGGCCCAAGGCGCCTCCAAGAGGGGAGGGGGGCAAACCCTAGGGCAGATGAGCCCTAGGGCCCAACTTGGTGCGCCCCCCTCTCCCTCTTCCCCTCTGGCCGCCACCCTAGATGGGATCTAGGGCTGCCACCCCCCCTCAGGGAGGGAACCCTAAAGGGGGCGCAGCCCCTCCCCTCCCCATATATATACTTGAGGTATGGGGCTGCCCAACACATGGTTTGACCTCTCTCTCTCTCTCTCTTGGCGTAGCCCTACCTCTCTCCCTCCTCGTCTCTCGTAGTGCTTGGCGAAGCCCTGCTGGAGTCCCGCGCTCCTCCACCACCACCACGCCGTCGTGCTGCTGCTGGACGGAGTCTTCCCCAACCTCTCCTTCTCCCCTTGCTGGATCAAGGCGTGGGAGACATCACCGGGCTGCACGTGTGTTAAACGCGGAGGCGCCGTTGTTCGGCGCTTAGATCGGAATCAACCACGATCTGAATCGCTACGAGTATGACTCCTTCATCAGCGTTCTTGTAACGCTTCCGCATCGCGATCTACAAGGGTATGTAGATGCACTTCCCTCTCCCTCGTTGCTAGATTACTCCATAGATTGATCTTGGTGATGCGTAGATTTTTTTTTGATTTCTGCTACAATCCCCAACAGCGCGCGCCCGCGTCGTCGTGCCGTGAACTCACGGACGTCGAGGCCGTCACCGCCCCCTTTTTAAACCCGCAATATAGCGACCAGACCTCAAACAGTCTGATCTTTGTGCATCAGTGTCATCCCTGGATCAGTAATGCTGACACGCACAGTACTTGAAGGATTTATAACAGAGTAGCAATCAAACATTTATTACATCGATAGTCCAACGATGAATCCAATACAAATAATATGGCTGAAGGCCATCTAACACGATAACAGAGGAAGGCTTGGAAGATAAGTGAGTCCATCAACTCCTGCGGCATCACTGAGTATAGAACCACGACCTAAAAGGGGCATCTTACTCGTCGTCTGAAAAGTCTGCAACATGAAACGTTGCAGCCCGAAAACGGGTGAGCACATGGAATATGCTGGCAAGGTAACACAAGAGAATGCAATGAAAGTAAGGCTACACTAGATGCAATATTTGACTGGTGGAAAGCTCTATGGTTAAGTTTTTGCGTAAAGCCAATTTTTCCCTACTTCAAAGGAATGCATTTTAATTTACTATCATGGTAGTTGAAACATCGTTGAGAAGATAGACATCCTCTCAACCCCAATTAAAATAATCATTAAACCCAACAAAATTAAATTAAAGTAACATGATGAGATTCACATGATAATCCAAGTACTAGATACTCAAGACGTCCATAACCGGGGACACGGCTAATCATGATCAGTTTGTACACTCTGCAGAGGTTTGTGCACTTTTCCCCACAAGACTCGATCGCCTCCTTTTGGTTTCTCGCACTGCATGGTGTTTGAGAAACGGATGACCGAGACACAGTCTTTCCGAAGAGGTCCCCTTAACCAGATAGATAGGCCAGTACACCTACAAAACCCACTACATCTGCTAGCCCACCATGGAAAGGTTTCCCACAACTTACTCAACTATGCCAGAGCCCATATTGGCATGTGGCTGCACACGGAAGTTTCTAGTATGAAAAATCTCATGATCCCTTTGAGCCTGGGTGGCGGTCCAAAAGAAAAACATGCAATCATTGGAATACCCAGATGCCTCAATCCACCCAGATGTGTATTAATGTTGCCACCTTAAGTTGAACCATTAATTAACAAACTCACATCTGTCATGGATTTCACTCACCCAATCCACGTCTACGAGCATAGCATGTCCTAATAGAAAACGTAGAAGTAACTCCCAAAGGTTTGAATGTAATGCAGGTAATAGGTACTACCTCAAACTACTACCCAATCCCACAAGTTAATTGATCCTACTCATGCAATTCGTGAGGGTCTGACTAATGCAAAGAAAACTGGGTAATTGGAAAGTATGATCAAAGTGTTACTTGCCTTGCTGATGATCCGCAAAACCTAGAGACTCAAAGTAGCAAGCAGCGCACTCCGGGTACTCTATCGCAATCAAACAAGAATATAATAAGTACTTAACTAATGCACGGGTAAAACTCAAATAAGAGATCAAACCAGATAGTTCAACTTAAGAACTCCGGTTTGCAAAAAGAATCAACTCTAAAGAAGCAACGAAACTCAAACTGCAAAAGAAACGAGCTCCGGTTTACTAGTTGGCCTAGAGTCAAACTTTACAGTAGCCAAAACTTTGTTCAAGTTGATCTAACGTAAAGAGGGCATCGAGGCGAAGATCTGGGATTTTGAATCACCTGATTCCGACTCTCGAGCAAAAAGAAAAACGAAAAACAAGATCGGGGCAGAAATCACAATCGGAACAACCGCAGATAAATACCCCGAAAAGAAAAACGACGAACAGGCTAACAAACAAACGTTCGCTATCTGCGGTTAACTAACGAAAACCGTTCGTTAAAACGAACGTACGGACGAACGTCCGCTAATTAATTAAACCGAAAAAAACCGAACCGATCTATTCTAAAAAAACAGATCTACGGTTTTAAAAAAAACCGAGCGGTTTCTAGAAAAAAAACCGGCATCGACCTCGCGAACTCCGGCGAGACAACAGCGGCGGGGCGACGGGGCGGCGGGTGGTGCGGCGGCGGCGGTCAGGGCGGCGGGGCGGCGGGTGGTGCGGCGGCGGCGGCGGCGGTCGCGGCGGCGGGGCGGGGTAGCAGCGGTGGTGGCGGCGGCAACCGGCGGTGACTGGCGGCGGCGGTCGCGGCGGCGGCGGCGTGGCTGGTGAGGCGCGGCGGCTAGGGTTGGGGAGGCGCGGCGCGAGGCGGGCTGGCTGGGGCGACGGGCCAGATTCGGGCGCTTATAAAGCCCAGGAGTCCTAGGCTAATAAGACTCCTAGTCGGTTTCCTTTTTTTTTAAGAGAGTCCCGGCGCAGAAAAACTAACGAAAGAAATACCAAACGGACTCCAAAATTCCCGAAATAAATTTTCACCGTCCTATAATAATATTTAGGACAAAGTGAACATTTTTCCCGGACCTAAATGCAATTTTGAAAAACGCGTATTTTTCCAATGCAAATAAATCCAGAAAAAAACCAAAAGTGATTTTAACATTTTTCCTCCAATATTTCTGTTATTTTCGAGAAGTCATATTATCTCCGCTCATATATTTTATTTAGAAATATTTTTAGGAGGGAAAAATAATTAGAATCATACTGTCCTCGTACCGGTATTCGAGCGAACTCAAATACGAAAACGGTAATATTCTCAACTCTCTCCATAGGACCTTGAGTTGCTTAGAATTTCGAGGAACGCCACGAACAAAAATGCAAAATCATGAAATTCAATTATGATATATGTATAACATTCCAAATTGAAAATTTGGGATGTTACAAACCTACCCCCCTTAGAATGAATCTCGCCCTCGAGATTCGACTTGGCTAGAGAACAGGTGTGGGTGGTCCTGGCGTAGATCATCTTCTCGTTCCCAGGTGGCTTCTTCCTCGGTGTGGTGACTCCACTGAACTTTGCAAAACTTGATAACTTTGCTGCGAGTAACTCTGCTCGAAAATTCGAGAATCTTAACAGGTTTCTCCTCGTAAGTCAGATCACTGTCCAACTGAATTGCTTCCAGGGGTACTGTGTCTCTAAGCGGTATATCGGCCATCTCCGCATGACACTTCTTAAGCTGCGAAACGTGAAACACGTCATGCACTCCTGACAATCCTTCGGGTAATTCCAACTTGTAGGCAACCTCTCCCATGCGTTCCAAAACACGGTAAGGTCCCACAAATCTCGGGGCTAATTTCCCTCTAACTCCGAAACGTTTAACTCCTCGCAGAGGCGATACTCTCAAGTACGCTCTATCTCCGATCTCATAGGTTATCTCCTTGCGCTTCGAGTCTGCATAACTCTTCTGCCTGGACTGAGCTACCTTCAGTCTATCTCGAATCAACTTCACCTTCTCCTCAGACTCTTTGATTAAGTCTGGTCCAAACAGCTGTCGGTCTCCAACTTCATCCCACGACAACGGTGTTCGGCATCTCCTTCCATACAATGCCTCGAACGGTGCCATCTTCAAACTGGCTTGATAACTGTTGTTGTATGAGAACTCCGCGTAGGGCAAATTGTCATCCCAACTAGATCCATAATATAATGCACAGGCTCTTAGCATATCTTCCAAAATCTGATTGACTCTCTCCGTCTTTCCATCTATCTGAGGGTGAAACGCGGTGCTAAACTCTAGCCTGGTACCCAAGGTTTCATGTAACTGATTCCAGAACTTTGAGGTAAACTGGGTTCCTCTATCCGATACAATGCTCCTCAGAACTCCATGCAGACATACAATTCTGGTCATGTATATTTTTGCCAACTTTGCACTGGTATACGTGGTTTTCACAGGAATAAAGTGGGCTACCTTCGTCAATCGGTCTACTACTACCCAGATTGAATCATATCCTGCTTTGGTCCTGGGCAATCCGGTGACAAAATCCATGCCAAGCTTCTCCCACTTCCATTCGGGTATTGGCATAGGTTGTAACAATCCTGCTCGCTTCTGATGTTCTGCCTTTACTCTCTGACACACATCACAAACTGCTACATACTCCGCAATATCCTTCTTCATACCGGTCCACCAGAAAATATCCTTCAATTCCAAATACATCTTGGTATTTCCTGGGTGAATCGAGTATGGTGAATCATGGGCCTCCTGTAAAATCAACTTCCTGATCTCCGGGTCATTGGGCACATAGATTCGATCCTCAAACCATAAGGTGTCGTGTTCATCCTCACGAAAACCTTTAGCTTTTCCTTCGCTCATCCTCTCCTTTATAGAGACAACCTCCTTGTCAGCTTTCTGAGCTTCTCTGATTTTATCCATCAGAATAGACTGGATTTCTAACGTTGCTACATAGCCTCTCGAAACTATCTCCAAACGTAGTTCTCGTAGGTCCTCGGCTAACTCCTTTGGAAATTCTTCCATCATTAGGGTATTGACATGGCTCTTACGGCTTAGCGCATCGGCTACTACGTTAGCCTTTCCGGAATGATAATGCAATCTCATGTCATAATCCTTAATGAGCTCCAGCCATCTCCTTTGCCTAAGATTCAACTCCTTCTGAGTGAATATATACTTCAAACTCTTGTGATCCGTATATACTTCACAATGGTTTCCAATGAGAAAATGTCCCCACGTCTTCAATGCATGCACTACGGCTGCTAACTCCAAATCGTGGGTGGCATAGTTCATCTCATGAGGTTTTAGTTGTCGTGAAGCATACGAAACAACTCTTCCTTCCTGCATAAGAACAGCTCCAAGTCCTCGACGTGAAGCGTCGCAATACACCTCATAATCCTTACGTTGATCTGGCAGAATCAACACAGGGGATGAGACCAAACGTTTCTTTAATTCCTGAAAACTGGCCTCACATTCTTCTGTCCAACTGAACTTGGTGTCCTTCTTCAACAACTCCGTCATTGGCTTCGCAATCTTCGAGAAATTCTCAATAAATCTCCGGTAGTATCCTGCAAGTCCAAGAAAACTCCGGATCTCTCCAACTATTGTTGGTGCTTCCCAATTGGTCACAGTGTCTACCTTTGCGGGATCTACTGCTATTCCTTCTCCGGATATAACATGTCCGAGGAATCCGACTTCCTTCAACCAAAACTCACATTTGCTAAACTTGGCATATAACTTATGTTCTCTGAGCTTCTCCAATACCAAACGCAAATGCTCTGCATGCTCCTCTTCATCATTCGAGAAGATCAATATATCATCTATGAACACTACGACGAACTTATCCAAATACTCCATAAACACTTTGTTCATGAGGTTCATAAAGTATGCCGGTGCATTCGTCAAACCAAAAGACATGACGGTATACTCATACAACCCATACCTAGTGGTAAAGGCCGTCTTAGGTATATCCTGCTCCCGGATCTTCAACTGATGGTACCCTGATCGTAGATCGATCTTGGAAAATATCTTAGCTCCTTGCAATCTATCGAATAGATCATTGATCATTGGTAGTGGGTACTTGTTCTTGATCGTTACTTCATTCAATCCACGGTAATCAACAACCATTCTTAATGATCCATCCTTCTTCTCCACTAGAAGTACTGGCGAACCCCAGGGCGAAGAACTTGGGCGTATGAATCCTTTATCCAGTAACTCCTTAATCTGCTTCTTAATTTCCTCCAAATCCTTTGCGGGCATCCTATATGGTCTCTTAGAAATTGGCCCGGTGCCTGGCAAAAGTTCAATCAAAATCTCTATTTCTCTATCCGGTGGCATGCCAGGTAACTCCTCTGGAAACACATCGGGATAATCCTTCACTACTGGCACTTCCTCCTGAACAACTCCCGTGAGAGAATGCACTTGAGTCCTTGTAGGTGAATGCCTTGATACATACCTCATCCTTTTTCCCTCTAGGGTGGTGAGCAAAATAGACTTACTGGCACAATCAATGTTACCTCCATACTTCGATAGCCAATCCATGCCTAATATCACATCCAATCCTTGTGACTCCAGAACTATTAGGTCAGAGGGAAAAGTATGGCGTCCTATGATCAATGGCGTCTGAAAACATCCTTGGTGTGCCATATAATCTGCTCCAGGTGAACTTACTAACATGGGGGTCTTAAGAACTCGGGTGGACATCCTATGTCTATTTACGAATCCCCTTGAAATATATGAATGCGATGCTCCAGTATCGAAAAGAACTATTGCGGTAAATGTGTTAACCAAATACTTACCGACAACAGCATCTGGTTGCTCTTCTACCTCCTCCACGGTCATGTGGTTCACTTGTCCTTTGTTGAACGGGTTAGGCTTCTTCCCGGCGCTTCCATTGCCGTTCCCATTCTTAACTTCTGGGCATTCATTGGCATAATGTCCAGTCTTCCCACACTTGTAACAAGTGACATGGCTAAAATCCCTCTTGGTGGGTGTGGACGGTGTAGGGCGGTTCTGGTTTCCATTGGCTCCATTCCCATTCCCATTGCCATTGCCATTCTTGGTGCCATTGTGGTTGTGTGAGCTACTTCCTCCATGGGTATGCTGAAACTGTCCTACCGCTTTAGGGGTAAAGCATGGCTTCTGCTGAGCTCCAGAATTATACTTTCCTTGCCCATACTTCCTCTTGCGACTCTCAATCTGCTGATGCTTCCTTTCAATCATGAGGGCGCGATCAACCAACTCCTGGTAATTGTTGAAAGTTGCCACCATCAACTGTACACTCATCTCATCATTTAGCCCTTCCATGAATCTCTCCTACTTCTTGGCATCTGTAGCCACATCATCTGGGGCATAACGAGATAGGGTACTAAACTCATCCACGTACTGGGCCACAGTACGATTCCCTTGTCGCAAATTGCGAAACTCCTGCTTCTTCATACTCATGGCTCCAGTTGAAACATGGGTGGTACAAAAGGCTTGCTGAAACTGATCCCAAGTCACATTGGCTACGGGGTAAGTGGCTGTGTAATTCTCCCACCATGCTGCGGCTGGTCCAGACAACTGGTGTGCAGCAAATCGCACCTTCTCAGCATCCGAGTAATTGGCGGTGGTCAAATCCCTTCCAATCTTGCGTAGCCAGTCATCAGCCACAATTGATTCGATGCTGCTAGCAAACACGGGTGGTTGCAACCTTAAGAAACGTGTCAGGTTGTCCACGGGTGGTAGTGGTAGAGGGTTGTTGTTGTTGTTCTGGTTGTTCTGAGTGTTCTGGACAAGAAGTTGCATCAGGGTGTTCTGCTTCTGGATCAACTGGGTGAGCTCAGGGGGAAACTCGAATTCACGTCTTGGAGGCATCTAATGGGTGTAGAGGGAAGAGATTAGAATAGAAAAGAGGTCCAAGGGAAAATCACTACCCATATGCACATGAGACAAACACACAATCATATCACACCAATCAATTTCAAACAAGGTCTTACAAATCTAATGATTGTTACAAAAGTGCTCTGAAACTAATATATGGAAGTAAACTACTAGTCACAGGGTGGTCATCTAAAAATATTGATCGGCAGAGGATTCCATAATATCTGCTCCAGCTTCATCTTCATAGTCTTCGTCCTTGCTATCCTCAGCTTCCGAATCTGTGTCATCTATGATGATATAGTCTTCCGGTGGAATCTCCTTGGGTTCTTCTTCCTCGTCTTCTTCTCCCATGAGTATCCCTAACTTCTTGGTCAAATCATCATTCTTCTCGACAAGTATCTTCATCTCCTCCTCATATCCGTCGCGTGTAGACTTGAGTTCTTCTTCTAGCTCCAAATTCCTATTCAGGGCTTTCTTCAAATCTATCATCCCAGCACACATCTGGTGCTCCTGGCGACGAATGTGGTGGTTCAGCTCCTGGATGAATGCTGCAATGGATATACCCTTCCGGGTGCTGATCATATCACAATTCTCATATCAGCGTCCACAAATCTGGTAGATAGTTTCCTTTAGCTCCTGCTGGTAAACTTCTCCAATCCTTTCCATAGCAATGTGGGCTGCCATGCTCCTTCCTAGGCTCCATGTAGGTGCATTAAAGGAAAATGCTATGAGTGAGGTGACGGGTGCAAACGTCCTTCCTGGAACTTGAGCTTGAATCAACCAACGCTCCTCCTCAGGTAGAGTGGCATTGTAGGTTCCGGTGAAACTTGGTAATCCAATGTTGAGATATCTTGTGACTTCCTTCAGGTGTCGTCCAAAGGGTGTATCATCATCCGGTTGCATGAACTTGTGCTTTGCTTCCATCATCGTAAAGAGTAGAAAAGATGAGGAGTCAGAAAAGAGAAGAGTGAATTGTGCTCTAGGGCTTGTCTTAGTGGTCGTGTCCTACAGTCAGCGTATGCTCTGATACCATCTTGTAGCGACCAGACCTCAAACAGTCTGATCTCTGTGCATCAGTGTCATCCCTGGATCAGTAATGCTGACACGCACAGTACTTGAAGGATTTATAACAGAGTAGCAATCACACACTTATTACATCGATAGTCCAACGATGAATCCAATACAAATAATATGGCTGAAAGCCATCTAACACGATAACAGAGGAAGGCTTGGAAGATAAGTGAGTCCATCAACTCTAGCGGCATCATTGAGTATAGAACCACGACCTAAAAGGGGCATCTTACTCGTCGTCTGAAAAGTCTGTAACATGAAACGTTGCAGCCCGAAAACGGGTCAGCACATGGAATATGCTGGCAAGGTAACACAAGAGAATGCAATGAAAGTAAGGCTACACTATATGCAATATTTGGCTGGTGGAAAGCTCTATGGTTAAGTTTTTGCGTAAAGCCAATTTTTCCCTACTTCAAAGGAATGCATTTTAATTTACTATCATGGTAGTTGAAACATCGTTGAGAAGATAGACATCCTCTCAACCCCAATTAAAATAATCATTAAACCCAACAAAATTAAATTAAAGTAACATGATGAGATTCACATGATAATCCAAGTACTAGATACTCAAGACGTCCATAACCGGGGACACGACTAATCATGATCAGTTTGTACACTCTGTAGAGGTTTGTGCACTTTTCCCCACAAGACTCGATCGCCTCCGTTTGGTTTCTCGCACTGCATGGTGTTTGAGAAACGGATGACCGAGACACAGTCTTTCCGAAGAGGTCCCCTTAACTAGATAGATAGGCCGGTACACCTACAAAACCCACTACATCTGTTAGCCCATCATGGAAAGGTTTCCCACAACTTAATCAACTATGCCAGAGCCCATATTGGCATGTGGCTGCACACGGAAGTTTCTAGTATGAAAAATATCATGACCCCTTTGAGCCTGGGTGGCGGTCCAAAAGAAAAACAGGCAATTACTGGAATTCCCAGATGCCTCAATCCACCCAGATGTGTATTAATGTTGCCACCTTAAGTTGAACCATTAATTAACAAACTCACATCTATCATGGATTTCACTCACCCAATCCACGTCTACGAGCATAGCATGTCCTAACAGCAAACATAGAAGTAACTCCCAAAGGTTTGAATGTAATGCAGGTAATAGGTACTACCTCAAACTACTTCCCATACCCACAAGTTAATTGATCCTACTCATGCAATGTGTGAGGGTTTGACTAATGCAAAGAAAACTGGGTAATTGGAAAGTATGATCAAAGTGTTACTTGCCTTGCTGATGATCTGCAAAACCTAGAGACTCAAAGTAGCAAGCGGCGCACTCCGGGTACTCTATCACAATCAAACAAGCATACAATAAGTACTTAACTAATGCACGGGTAAAACTCAAATAAGAGATCTAACCAGATAGTTCAACTTAAGAACTCCGCTTTGCAAAAAGAATCAACTCTAAAGAAGCAACGAAACTCAAACTGCAAAAGAAAATGAGCTCCGGTTTACTAGTTGGCCTAAAGTCAAACTTTACAGTAGCCAAAACTTAGTTCAAGTTGATCTAACGTAAAGAGGGCCTCGAGACGAAGATCTGGGATTTTGAATCACCTGATTCCGACTCTCGAGCGAAAAGAAAAACGAAAAACAAGATCAGGGCAGAAATCGCGATCGGAACAACCGCGGATAAATACCCCGAAAAGAAAAACGACGAACAGGCTAACGAACGAACGTTCGCTGTCCGCGGTTAACTAACGAAAACCGTTCGTTAAAATGAACGTACGGACGAACGTCCGCTAATTAACTAAACCGAAAAAAACCGAACAGATCTATTCTAAAAAAACAGATCTATGGTTTTAAAAAAAAATCGAGCGGTTTCTAGAAAAAAAACGGCATCTACCTCGCGAACTCCGGCGAGACGGCAGCGGCGGGGCGGCGGTCCGGCGACGGGGCGGCGGGGCGACGGGTGGTGCGGCGGCGGCGGTCGCGGCGGCGGGGCGGCGGGTGGTGCGGCGGCGACAGTCGCGGCGGCGGGTGGTGCGGCGGCGGCGGCGGCGGTCGCGGCGGCAGGGCGGGGCAACAGCGGCAGCAACCGGCGGCGGCTAGCGGCGGCGGTCGCGGCGGCGGCGGCGCTGCTGGCGAGGCGCGGCGCGAGGCGGGCTGGCTGGGGCGACGGGCCAGATTCGGGCGCCTATAAAGCCCAGGAGCCCTGTGCTAATAAGACTCCTAGTCGGTTTCCTTTTTTTTTTCTAAAAGAGTCCCGGCGCAGAAAAACTAACGAAAGAGATACCAAACGGACTCCAAAATTCCCGAAATAAATTTTCACCGTCCTCTAATAATATTTAGGACAAAGTGAATATTTTTCCCGGACCTAAATGCAATTTTGAAAAACGCGTCTTTTTCCTATGCAAATAAATCCGCAAATAAATCCAGAAAAAAACCAAAAATGATTTTAACATTTTTCCTCCAATATTTCTATTATTTTGGAGAAGTCATATTATCTCCGCTCATATATTTTATTTAGAAATATTTTTAGGAGAGAAAATAATTAGAATCACACTGTCCTCGTACAGGTATTCGAGCGAACTCAAATACGAAAACGGTAATATTCTCAACTCTCTCTATAGGTCCTTGAGTTGCTTAGAATTTCGAGGAACGCCATGAACAAAAATGCAAAATCATGAAATGCAATTATTATCTATGTATAACATTCCAAATTGAAAATTTGGGATGTTACACGCAACTTGTCCTCTCCCTTCTCCGAGGGTTCCCCTTTCCCCTCGTCGCCGCCTAGAGAGCCGAGCACCCCCAGATCCGTCGATCCAGTCAATGCCGAGCGCATCTGAGAGCACGACCACGTCGCCAGCGAGCTCCTCGTCGACCGCAGCCTCGCCAACGTTGTCTATCAGCTTCCACGACGTCGACTCCTTCGTCTACGTCGACTACTCGGACCCGATCGCCTCCACGACGAGCTCTTCTTCCTCTTCTTCTTCTCCGGTGGCCGTAGGTATTCGAGACGCGCCGTCGTCGACTCCATCCATGACTAGGCCAGCCGAGCACACCGTCGTGCTCGGGGTGAGCTCCTCTCTCTCCCGTACCTTTTTCCCCTTCCTGCGCGTCCTCTAGGCCCTAGTTCTTCGAGCGCCCGAGCGCATCGCCATCGGACCTCGTCGCCGGCGAGTGTTCCGACCCCTCTGGTGCTTCGCTAGCTGTTCGTTTGCTTCGTCTCGTCGTATAGAAGTTGCCTGTCTAGCCAGTGCTCCGCCTATGCCTCTGCATCGCCTCGCCGTGGCTCCGTCGCCGCCGTGCTGTCATTACTCGCCGCCGGTGCTACAGTAGTCGTTAGGTGCTGCTAGCGTGCTGGATGGATGCGGAACTCCTCCAGGAGCATCTCGCACCACTCCGCCGTCTTGTTTGGTCGCCGGAGCGGCTCCGACGAGGCGAGCGCTTCCCCTGCTTTCTGCTTTTTGCTGCTTAGTCTTCAGAGTTTGCATCTGCTATCTGTCGTGAAACTTTCAGTAGCGCAGTGGTGTGTCTCTTCGTCAGTAAGCGAGAGGTCTCGCGTTCGAATACGGTGCGGGGCAGGTGTTTACGCCCCCTTTTTGTTTTTCTTCTATGGCTGACAGCAGGGCCCCACCTGCCAGCCACTCAGCGGCTTCTTCACCCCGCGCGCACCCACGTTGCCATCTCAGCGCCAGCTGGGCCCTCTGTTAATGGCTTGGGCTAGCTGAGCCTGGGTCGATCTAGACCTTGGCGCCTGTTTTGTTTTGTTTTCTTTTTCTGTTTTTCTTTTTCTTTTCTGTTTTTCTTGTTTATTTAATATCTTCATAAATATGTTTCTAATGAATTTGAGTTATATATGAAAAGTGCTTAGAATTTCATGTAGATTATGAATATGCTACCCGCTGCCATGTTTAAAAACATTTAAATGTTGTTTGAATTTATTCTTGTTTTATATATGCTAAAACTTGTAAAAATCATAACTAAATATCTACAACTCCAAATTTAACAAACTTTATATGCTTTTGGGGTGGAAAAATGTGTAGAATATTTTGGTGCTGTTGTTCAGCATGTTTGACAACTCCAACACAAAAAGTTTTTCAGATCTGTCCCAAATGCAAATAAATTAATATGGGAGTTTATGGATATTGTTGTTATTTTTTTCCAGCCCTTTTAAATGTGCTAGCATGTTGATGTTATGTTAGTTGCACCCTTGCCATGTTAACCAACTTATTTAAAACATGTTGCATGCTTGTTTGAAACACTACATAAACTTGTTGAGTTGTTCCTTTGCTTGTTTCATGCTTGTGAATGATCTTGTTTGGTTATGATGATATTGCACTCTTGTGACCCTAGACCATGCATCATATCTACCCTTGCCCTTGTTCTTCATGTTCATGCATCATGTGGTTGAGCACTGCATGTTGATTGATTTTGTTCCGTTGTTGCATTGTTGTGTTTGGTTAGAGCCCCGTGACGATACGGAGTATGAGGTTTCTACCGAGGTTGAGTGTGAGGAGCAAGGTTACGATCCCTCCGTGGAGTCAACAGGTAAGATGACCTTACCCAGATATCACTACTATCTTTGCCTATGCTAGATGTCTCGCTATTTATCTTATTGCCTCGATGCCTATGTCTATTTGTCAGCCTCCTATTGTTGCCATGAAACTCTCTAACCACCCAACTTAGCAAACCGTTGTTTGGCTACGCAAGCATCGCTCAGCCCGTCTTATACCATTGTTAGTTGCAGGAGAAGATTTGAAGATTCTTGCTTCATGATGAAGTTATTGTTGGGATATCACATTATATAATCTGTTAAACTAAATCATCTATATATTTGGCAATGGGTGGAAGGCTAAGTCTTTGCTTGGTGTTTTGTTCCACTCATGCCACCCTAGGAACCGTTTAAACCGGTGTTATGTTCCTTGATTTTGCGTCCCTAACATGGTTGGGGTTTATGGGCCCCCCTCGTTAACCCGCTTAGCGCTAAAGCTTTTCCAGCAAGGCCCAACATTGGTTTTACATTTGCCTAATAACTAAAACTTGCATAAGGACGTTGCAAACCCGAGTTCTTAATTAACAACCCGGGCCAGTGCTCCAAATGAGTGTTGGTCCAAACTGAGCAGACTGCGAGGCCACCTCGAGGAAACTCAGGGCTGGTAAAAACCTGTAGGATGACTTATCTAGTCGTGTCCTGAGACGAGATACGCGCAACTACTATCAGGGTGTCGGCACGCCGAGAGGACTTGCTGGATTAGTTTTACCTTTGTCGGAATATCTTGAGCACGGGATTCCGAGAATACTCGGGTCTTCCCACCTTGGAGTTGCGACTCCGCAGATCGTGAGCTTGTGATGGGCTAAGTTAGGACACCCCTGCAGGGTTTGATCTTTTGAAAGTCGTGCCCGCGGTTATGTGGCAGATGTGAATTTGTTAATATCCGGTTGTAGAAAACTTGACACCATGATCATAATACACTACCAGCGTGAGTAACCGTGATGGTCGCTTTACGAAGGGGTTCGGGAAGTGAACACGGTGGGGTTATATTTGACGTGCTTAGTTAGGATCACTTCGTGATCACTTTGGCGATCGTTGTCATTTTCTCTTCTCGCTCTAAACACGTAAGCTAGTGCTAGTGCTGCTGCAACCTTGTTTAAGCCTTTACCACACCTAAGGCTTTGATGGTATTGCTACCCGGGAACAGGATTGCTGAGTCCTTCGTGGCTCACAGATTCTACACAACACCAGATGTAGGTACCATTGAGAACTACACAGCTGGTGGTTCAGAGTTGTATTGGGAGTTCGATGAAGAACGTGGGCGATACTACGTGTCTTACCTAGAGGATAAGTAGGGCTCTTACTAGGATGATCGGGACCTTGTGTTGCTTTATTTATGGTATCTTTCATTTGGATCTTCGTCCGTAGTCAGACTCTGATGTTATTGGATGATGTATGTTAATGTATTACATTGTGTGACGTGGCGAGTTTAAGCCAACTACTCTTTTACATTTTCATCCCCTCTTTTACATGAGCTGTGCAAAGATACCATACTTGAAATCATTCTAGTATGAGATTATGCCTTTAAGTCGTGCCTCAACACGTAGGAGGTATAGTCTCATACTGGGCATTAAACAAAACCTCCGTGAACAGAGAGAAAACCCTAATTCCACCGCCGTACCTTCTGTTCCCGTGAGATCCCATCATGGAGCCTATTCCAGAGCTCCACCGGAGGGGGATCCATCACGGAGGTCTTCATCATCATCATCATCATCGCCCTCACCATGAGTTGTGAGTAGTTTACCATAGGCCTTCGGGTCCATCGCTAGTATCTAGATGGCTTCTTCTCTTTCTCTGGATCTCAATATAAAGTTCTCCTCGGTCTTCGAGGAGATCTATTCGATGTAATCTCTTTTTGCAGTGTGTTTGTCGAGATCCGATGAATTGTGAGTTTATCATCAAGGTTATCTATGAAATATATTTGGTTCTTCTCTGAACTTTTTATGTGTGCTCATAATATCCTTGCAAGTCTCTTCGAATTATTGGTTTGGTTTGGCCTACTAGATCTATAGTTCTTTCAATGGGAGAAGTGCTTGGCTTTGGGTTCAATCTTGCGGTGTCCTTTCCTAGTGACAGTAGGGGCAGCAAGGCACATATTGTATTGTTGCCATCGAGGATAAAAAGATAGGGTTTATATCATATTGCTTGAGTTTATCCCTCTACATCATGTCATCTTGCTTAAGGCATTACTCCGTTCTTATGAACTCAATACACTAGATGCATGCTAGATAGCGGTCGATATGTGGAGTAATAGTAGTAGATGCAGGCAGGAGTCGGTCTACTTGTCTCGGACGTGATGCCTATATACAATGATCATGCCTAGATAGTCTCATAATTATTCGCTTTTCTATCAATTGTTCGACAGTAATTTGTTTACCCGCCATAGAATATCGCTATCATGAGAGAAGCCACTAGAGAACACTATGCCCCCCGGGTCTATTCTCAACATATCAATCTACATCTACTTTACTTTTATCGCTTTTATTTGTTGTTCTTATAAACCAAAAAATACCAAAAATATAAACTATCATCTCTATCAGGTCTCACTTTGGTAAGTGACCGTAAAGGGATTGACAACCCCTTATCGCGTTGGCTGCGAAGTTCTTATTTGTTTGTGCAGGTGCGAGGGACTGGCGCGTGGTGTCCTACTGGATTGATACCTTGGTTCTGAAAAACTGAGGGAAATACTTACGCTACTGTGCTGCATCTCCCTTTCCTCTTTGAGGGAATACAACGCAAGCTCAAGAAGTAGCAAGAAGAATTTCTGGCACCGTTGCCGGGGAGGCTTACGCAAAAGTCATATACCAAGTACCTATCACAAACCCTTATCCTTCGCATTACATTTATTTTCCTCTCGTTTTCCTCTCCCCCACTTCACCCTTGCTGTTTTATTTGCCCTTCTTCCGCCGTGTGTTTATCGTTCGATCGCTTCTTGTTTGCTTGAGTGTGTTGGATAGCTTGCTTGTCATTATGGCTAGTCCCTTATCCACTCCTTTGTCTCCCGAGTTTGAAGTACTTCACTTCAAGCAGAAGCAAGGAGAAAATTTAAAAGATGCTTGGTTTACGATGATGGAATCTTATCGTAAGTGCATCCTAGAGGTGAATTTTAGAATCTTGCTTCGCAATTTTTATGTTGGGTTGAACATGTCTCATAGACAACTCTTGGATTGCGTTGCCAAAGGGAATTTTATCGAAGTTGATCCTAGTATCGCGCATGAAATTATAGAGGGAATAGTGGGAACAATACCTTCCCAAAAAGGGTCAAATTCAACCCCGGAAGGGACACAACTTTTGAGAAAATTTGTGAAGTAACAAAAATATTACAAAAGTCTCTTGAACCTCTTAAAAGTGTTAGTGGGAATCTCCGTCGCATGAATATGTTGATTACTCTTTGTAATAAGCGGTTGGATGCTTTAGATCTAAAGATATCCAAATATGAAGGGAAACGTAAAGAACCCCCCGGATTCGAGCTTGACACCATCAAAAGGGTGAAGATCAAAGATGGCAATACCTAGATCTATCTTGTATCGTGCCTAGCTAGGGGCGTAAAACGACAACTCTTGTTGGGAGGCAACCCAATTTTTTGTTTTTTTGTTTTTGTAGCTGTTAGGGAATAAATATTGCATCTAGCATCTGATTAGATGTGTTTTCATGTTTTGTTTAGTGTTTGTGCCAAGTAGAACCTTTGGGAAGACTTGTGTAATGTTTATATGATCTTGCTGTGAAAAACAGAATCGTTAGCGCTTGCTAAAGTGGTCTTCAGATTTTACTGGAGCGTACTTTTTAGTTGATTCTTTTTGCAGATGGTTGGTAGACAAATTCCGCAAATTTACCAATTTAGTTTCAATTATTTCGAGTTCCAGAAGTAGGCGAAACCTGCAGATTACTACAGAGTGTTCTGTTTTTGACATATTCTGTTTTTCGTGTGTTGTTTGCTTATTTCAATGCTTCTATGAGTAGTACTGGAGGATATGAACCATAGAGAAGTTGTAATACAGTAGGTTTAACACCAATATAAACAAAGAATGAATTCATTGCTGCACCTCTGAGTAGTGGTTTGCTTTCTTATACCAACGGAGCTCACGAGAATTTTTGTCTAAGTTTTGTGTTGTGAAGTATTCAAGTTTCGAGTATTGCTTTGATGGACTATGGAACAAGGAGTAGAAAAGGCCTAAGCATGGGGATGCACATGGCACCCCAAGTAATTCAACATAATCAAAAGCCTAAGCTTGGGGATGCTCCGGGAAGGCATCCCCTCTTTCGTCTTCATCCATCGGTAACTATACTTGGAGCTATATTTTTATTCGCAACATGATATGTGTTTTGCTTGGAGCGTCTGGTATAATTTGAGTCTTTGCTTGTTAGTTTGACACAACCATCCTTGCTGGACACACCTATTTGAGAGAGTTAAATATGGCCAAGGAATTGTTGGAACACTCTATGTGCTTCACTTATATCTTTTGAGATGAATAGTTTTTGCTCTAGTGCTTTACTTACATCTTTTAGAGCACGGTGGTGGTAATATTTTGTAGAAATTTTTGAACTCTCATGCTTCACTTATATCTATTTGAGAGTCTATTAAAACAACATGGTAATATGTTTAGGCTAAAGAAACTAGTCTTCATATGATAAACATCCAATGCCAATGTAGTAAATTTTTGACGCTAAGTGCATTGAATAGAATGAGATGTTGGATGCTTGATAATTGTATTGAGATATGAGGATAGTGATATTAGAGTCATGCTAGTGGAGTTATTATGAAATTGAGAAATACTTGTGTTAAGGTTAGTGATTCCCGTAGCATGCACATATGGTGAACCGCTATGTGACGAAGTTAGAGCATGATGTATTTGTAGAGTGCCAACCTTTGTGTGGAGGTCGGGGGCGCGCGATGGTTAACTCCTACCAACCTCCCCCCTACGAGCATGCGTTGATTGCTTTGTTTTGATGACTCGTTGATTTTTGCAATAAGTATATGAGTTCTTATGACTAATGTTGAATCCATGGATTATATGCACTCTCACCCTTCCACCATTGCTAGCCTCTCTTGTACCGCGCAACTTTCGCCGGTGCCATAAACCCACTATATATCCTTCCTCAAAACAGCCACCATATTATTCCTCAAAACAGCCACCATACCTACCTATCATGGCATTTCCATAGCTATTCCGAGATATATTGCCATGCAACTTTCCACCGTTCCGTTCATATGACACACATCATATTGTCATATTGCCATGCATGATCATGTAGTTGACATCATATTTGTGGCAAGGCCACCATGCATAATTTTTATATATGTCACTCTTGTTTCATAGCACATACCGGTACACCACCGGAGGCATTCATATAGAGTCATACTTTGTTGTAGTATCGAGTTGTAATATCGAGTTGTAATGAAAGTGTGATGATCATCATTATTAGAGCATTGTCCCATGGGAGGAAAGGCTAAATCTATATAGCCCCTCCGCAAAAAAAAGGCCGAAGAAAAAGAAAGGCCCCAAAAAAGGGACAATTGCTACTATCTTTTTTTCCACACTTGTGCTTCAAAGTAGCACCATGTTCTTCATTGTAGAGAGTCTCATGTTTAGTCACTTTCATATACTAGTGGGAATTTTCGTTATAGAACTTGGCTTGTATATTCCAACAATGGGCTTCCTCAAATGCCCTAGGTCTTCGTGAGCAAGCAAGTTGGATGCACACCCACTAGTTTCTTTTGTTGAGCTTTCATTCATATTTAGCTCTAGTGCATTCGTTGCATGGCAATCCCTACTCACTCACATTGATATCTATTGATGGGCATCTCCATAGCCCGTTGATACGCCTAGTCGATGTGAGACTATTTCCCTCCTTTTTGTTTTCTCCACAACCACCTCTATTCCACCATAGTGCTATGTCCATGGCTCACGCTCATGTATTGCGTGAAAGTTGAAAGGTTTGAAAAGATAGAGTATGAAAACAAATGCTTGGCTACAATCGGGGTTGTGCATGATATGAATATTTTATGTGATGAAGAGGGAGCATAGCCAGACTATATGATTTGTAGGGATAACTTTCTTTAGCCATAGTATTTTGAGAAGACATGATTGCTTTGTTAGTATGCTTGAAGTATTGTTATTTCTTATGTCAATATAGACTTTTATCTTGAATCTTTCAGATCTGAACATTCATGCCACAATTAAGAGAACTACATTGAAAAACTATATTGGTTAGCATTCCACATCAAAAATTCTTTCTTTATCATTTACCTACTCGAGGACGAGCAGGAATTAAGCTTGGTGATGCTTGATACGTCTCCAACCTATCTATAATTTTTGATTGTTCCATGGTATTATTTATGAAGTCTTGGATGTTTAATGGGCTTTATCATACACTTTTATATCATTTTGGGACTAACCTACTAACCCAAAGGCCCAGCCCAAATTGTTGTTTTGTGCCTATTTCAGGGTTTTGTAGAAAAAGAATATCAAACGGAGTCCAAATGGAATGAAACCTTCGCGAGAGATATTTTTGGAGAAAATCACGCACACGGAGCTTGAGAACCATGTCAGGGGATCGAGGGCTGGCGCACGAGGGTGGGGGCGCGCCCCCTTCCCAGGGCACGCCCCCTGCCTCGTGGCCCCCTCGAGCATCCCCCGGTGCGCTCCTTCTTCCTATATAAGTCTACGTACCCCAAAACCTCCGTGAACAGAGAGAAAACCCTAATTCCACCGCCGTACCTTCTGTTCCTGTGAGATCCCATCTTGGAGCCTGTTCCGAAGCTCCACCGGAGGGGGATCCATCACGGAGGTCTTCATCATCATCATCATCGCCCTCACCATGAGTTGTGAGTAGTTTACCACAGACCTTCGGGTCCATAGCTAGTATCTAGATGCCTTCTTCTCTTTCTCTGGATCTCAATACAAAGTTCTCCTCGGTCTTGGAGGAGATCTATTCGATGTAATCTCCTTTTGCGGTGTGTTTGTCGAGATCTGATGAATTGTGAGTTTATGATCAAGGTTATCTATGGAAGATATTTGGTTCTTCTCTGAACTTTTTATATGTGCTCATAATATCCTTGCAAGTCCCTTCGAATTATTGGTTTGGTTTGGCATACTAGATCTATAGTTCTTGCAATGGGAGAAGTGCTTGGCTTTGGGCTCAATCTTGCGGTGTCCTTTCCTAGTGACAGTAGGGGCAGCAAGGCACGTATTGTATTGTTGCCATCAAGGATAAAAAGATGGGGTTTATATCATATTGCTTGAGTTTATCCCTCTACATCATGTCATCTTGCTTAAGGCGTTACTTTGTTCTTATGAACTCAATACACTAGATGCATGCTGGATAGCAGTCGATGTGTGGAGTAATAGTAGTAAACGCAGGCAGGAGTCGGTCTACTTGTCTCAGACGTGATGCCTATATACAATGATCATGCCTAGATAGTCTCATAATTATTCGCTTTTCTATCAATTGCTCGACAATAATTTGTTTACCCGCCGTAGAATATTGCTATCATGAGAGAAGCCACTAGAGAACACTATGGCCCCTGGTCTATTCTCAACATATCAATCTACATCTACTTTACTTTTATCGCTTTTATTTGCTGTTCTTATAAACCAAAAATACCAAAAATGTAAACTATCATCTCTATCAGATCTCACTTTTGTAAGTGATCGTAAAGGGATTGACAACCCCTTATCGTGTTGGCTGCGAAGTTCTTATTTATTTGTGCAGGTGCGAGGGACTAGCGCGTGGTCTCCTACTGGATTGATACCTTGGTTCTCAAAAACTGAGGGAAATACTTACGCTACTGTGCTACATTTCCCTTTCCTCTTTGAGGGAATACAACGCAAGCTCAAGAAGTAGCAGACACCGCAAGATTGAACCCATCACAAAGTACCTCTCCCATTGAAAGAAAAACCAATCTAGTTGGCCAAACCAAATCAATAGATCGGAGAGAAATACAAAGCTATCTTAAGCATGCATAAAAGAGTTCAGAGAATACTCAAATAATATTTATAGGTAATCTGATCACAAATCCACAATTCATCGGATCTCAAGAAACACACCGCAAAAGAAGATTACATCGAATAGATCTCCAAGAACATCAAGGAGAACATTGTATTGCATACCAAAGAGAGAGAAGAAGCCATGTAGCTACTAGCTATGGACTCATAGGTCTATGGAAAACTACTCACACATCATCGGTAGGGCAGCAAGGTTGATGTAGATGCCCTCCGTGATCGAATCCCCCTCTGGCGAAGTATCGAAAAAGGCCTCAAGATGGGATCTCATGAGAACAGAAGCTTGCGGTGGTGGAAGAGTATTTTTGGCATCCCCTCTGATGTAGGGGGAGTATTTGGGTAGTTATAGAGCTAAGATTAGGGTTAGAAGAGCCACGAGAAGCCCAAAAGCCCTAGGGCGTGTCCCGATAGCTTGTGGCCTCCTCACGGGTCTTCTGGACTCTTCTCGAAGCTTCGTGGATGCCTTCTGGTCCAAGAAAAATCACCATAAAGTTTTATTCCATTTGGACTCCGTTTGATATTGATTTTCTGTAAAAGACAAAAATAAGGAAAAAACTGGCATTGGGCACTAGGTTAATAGGTTAGTCCCAAAATGATATAAAATAGCCTATTAATGCATATAAAACATCCAAATTAGATAATATAATAGCATGGAACAATAAAAAATTATAGATATGTTGGAGACGTATCATCTAGCATCGACGTAACCATTTGCGATGAGCTATTCGTCACCTCCATAAACGAGAAACATATCCTTGGTTCTTTTCAGGTACTTCAGGATATTCTTGACCACTGTCCAATGATCCACTCCTGGATTACATTGGTACCTCCCCGCCAAACTTATGGCAAGGCACACATCAGGTCTGGTACACAACATGGCATACATTATAGAACCTATGGTTGAGGCATAGGGAATGACTTTCATTCTGCCTCTATCTTCTGCCGTGGTCGGACTTTGAGTCTTACTCAATTTCACACCTTGCAACACAGGCGAGAACCCTTTCTTTGACTGGTCCATTTTGAACTTCTTCAGAACTTTTTCAAGGTATGTGCTTTGCGAAAGTTCTATTGATCGTCTCAATCTGCCCCTATAGATCTTGATGCCCAATATGTAAGCAGCTTCACCGAGGTCTTTCATTGAAAAATTCTTATTCAAATATCCTTTTATGCTATCCAGAAATTTTGTATCATTTTCAATCAACAATATGTCATCCACATATAATATCAGAAATGCTACAAAGCTCCTAATGACTTGTAAATAGAGGCTTCACCATAAGTCTGTATAAAACCAAATGCTTTGATCACCTCATCAAAGTGTATATTCTAACTTTGAGATGCTTGCACCAGTACATAGATGGATCACTGGAGCTTGCACACTTTCTTAGCACCCTTAGGATCGACAAAACCTTCTGGTTGCATCATATACAACTCTTCTTTAAGAAACCCATTAAGAAATACAATTTTGACTTCCATTTGCAAGATTTCATAATCATAAAATGCGGCAATTGCTAACATGATTATGACAGACTGAAGCATCGCTATGGGTGAGAAAGTCTCATCATAGTCAACCCCTTGAACTTGTCGAAAATGTTTTGCGACAAATCGATCTTTGTAGACAACGATATTACCATCAGCGTCCGTGTTCCTCTTGAAGATCCATTTATTCTCAGTGGCTTGCCGATCATCGAGCAAGAACAACAAAGTCCACACTTTGTTCTCATACATGTATCATATTTCAGATTTCATGGCCCCAAGCCATTTGTCAGAATCTGGGCTCATCATAGCTTTTTCATAGTTCGTAGGTTCGCCGTTCTCTAGCAACATGACTTCTAGGACAGGATTACCGTACCACTCTGGTGTGGTACGTGTTCTGGTCGACCTACGAGGTTCAGTAGTAACTTGATATGAAGTTTCATGATCATCATTTGCTTCCTCTCTGGTTGGTGTAGGCATCACGGGAACGGTTTTCTTTGATGTGCTACTTTCCAATTCGAGAGAAAGTACAACTACCTCATCAAGTTCTACTTTCCTCCCACTCACTTCTTTCGAGAGAAACCCCTTCTCTAGAAATGACCCATTCTTAGCAATGAAGATCTTGCGTTCGGATCTGTGGTAGAAGGTATACCCAATAGTTTCTTTAGGGTATCCTATGAAGACACACTTCTTCGCTTTGGATTTGAGCTTATCAGGAAGAAGACTTTTGACATAAATGTCGCATCCCCAAACTTTAAGAAATGGTAGCTTAGGTTTCTTGCCAAACCAAAGTTCAGATGGTGTCATCTCAACGGATTTATACGGTGGCCTATTTAACGTGAATGCGGTTGTCTCTAATGCATAACCCCAAAACGATAGCGGCAAATCAGTAAGAGACATCATATAATGCACCATATCTAATAAAGTACGGTTATGATATTCAGACACACCATTATGTTGTGGTATTGAATTGCATTGTTTCGTTCAAATATGCAATATGATGTTCAATAGTTGGGGTACAAATTTGTATTCTTATATGTCTGAAAAATATATAGAATTTTGCTCTACTAAATACATGAGAAACATATACAAATACTATAGTTTTTTTGGTGTTAATCATGTCGTTGTCAACATGCCTATCCATGGCTTGATCTCTTGGATCTACATTGTGTTTATTCTTCAACATGTTATTGGGAGTATGCAAATTGTCACATAGCCTGATCAATACCCACCTTATGTAATTGCAGGGTAACAATGGGAGACGGTGATGTTTACCAACGAGGTTTGCACATGGTCCTTTATTTGGCTTATAACACATTATTATGCAAGTGGAGAAAATATATATAATATTTAGGTATGGCACATCGGTCCTCGTGTCATCCATTTTGCCCATGGGAAATGAGATGTCCATGAATATCAATCAATTCAAGAAACTTAGAATGATTATTAGGATAAAGAAACCAGAGAGGAAAACCAAGAAACTATTTGTGTGCCCAATGAAGAAGACATCAGCCAACTATTGGACGACACTAATCGTCTTACCTTGTCTGTTTCCTATATTCCGACCATTCAATATGTGGAAAACATATTTATGCATATTGTTTTCAGTTCTTTCCAAAGCAGTTTGATACGTCTCGAATGTATCTATAATTTTTGATTGTTCCATTATGTTATATTATCATTCTTGGATGTGTTACAATCATTTTATAGCCATTTCATATCATTATTTGGTACTAACCTATTGACATAGTGCCAAGTGCCAGTTGCTGTTTTCTGCATGTTTTTTACATCGTGGGAAATCAATATCGAACGGAGCCCAAACATTGCGAAACTTTTTGGAGAATTTTTATGGGCCAGAAGACACCTGATGGGCCAAGGCAGCACCTAGGGGGTGCCTCAAGGTGGGCACAACCCACCAGGGCGCGCTAGGCCCCCTGGCACGCCCAGGTGGGTTGTGCCCACCTTGGTGGCCTCCCGCACCGCCTCTTTGCTCTATAAATATCCCAATATTCGAAACCCTAGGGGAGTCGACAAAATATTCATCCAGCCGCCGCGGAGTCCAGAACCACCAGATCCAATCTAGACACCATCTTGGATGGGGTTCACCACCTCCATTGGTGCCTCTCCGATGATGCGTGAGTAGTTCTTTGTAGATCTTCGGGTCCGTAGTTAGTAGCTAGATGGCTTCCTCTCTCTCGCCGAATTCTCAATACAATGGTCTCTTGGAGATCCATATGATGTAACTCTTTTTGCGGTGTGTTTGTTGGGATCTAATGAACTTTGAGTTTATGATCAGTCATATCTTTTTATATCCATGAAAGTTATTTGAGTTTCTTTGATCGTCTCTTATATGCATGATCTCTTATAGCCTCATATTTCTTCTCCGATATTTGGGTTTTGTTTGGCCAACTTGATCTATTTATCTTGCAATGGGAAGAGGTGCCCGATAGTAGGTTCGATCTTACGGTGCTTGATCCCAATGACAGAAAGGGAAACAACACGTATGTATCGTTGCTAATAAGGTTAAAAGGATAGTATCTATATCTACGCAATAGATAAACGGATCTTGTCTACATCATGTCATCGTTCTTATTGCATTACTACATTTTCCATGAACTTAATACACTAGATGCATGCTCGATAGCGGTCGATGTGTGCAGTAATAGTAGAAGATGCAGGCAGGAGTCGGTCCACTAATCTTGGACATGAGGCCTATGTAATGATTATTGCCTGGATATCGTCATAATTATTTGAGGTTCTATCAATTGCCCAACAGTAATTTGTTTACGCACCGTTTGCTATCTTTCTCGAGAGAAGCCACTAGTGAAACCTACGCCCCCGGGTTTTCTTTCTCATATATTTGCTTGCGTTCTACTTTTCCTTTGCATTTTTATTCAGATCTATTAAAACAAAAATACAAAAACACTTTGCTGCATTTTATTTTATTTATCATCTATTATTCCAATCTATTACAAATTTCTGGCATCGTTACCTGAAAGGGATTGACAACCCCTTTAACACGTCAGGTTGCGAGGTGTTGTTATTTGTGTGCCGGTGTTGTTTACCTTGTGTTGCTTGGTTCTCCTACTGGTTTGATAACTTTGGTTTCATCACTGGGGGAAATACCTACCGTCGCTATGCTGCATCATCCCTTCCTCTTTGGGGAAATACCGACGTAGTCCTAGCAGACAGGAGCTTTTCTAGCGCTATAGTCACAAAGCAATCACATTTCACGGCTAATTACCTCTCCAAACTCCTGAATGCTCAGGATGTGAGGAAGGTATTTATACAACACCCATGGTATAATATTGAAGTATTACTCAAGAGGGTGAAGGATGGGCGGGCGATCTTCCACAGACGCTTGACTAAAGATTCAAGGACCTTCAACATCGTCGAAGGCTCAATATTCCCCTTTGTTTAACAATTTTGCAGATGATATTCATCTGTCTATTTACCATCAATGATGCTACTGTTGGGTATCGTAGTAATAATTCAAAAATTACCTACATGTCACAAAGATAAATCTAGGAGATGCTAGCAACAAGAGAGAGGGAGTGCATCTTCATACCCTTGAAGATCGCTAAGCGGAAGCGTTACAAGAACACAGTTGATGGAGTCGTACTCGCGGCGATTCAAATCGTGGAAGATCCGACCCAAGTGCCGAATAGACGACACCTCCGCGCTCAACACACGTACAGACCGGGGACGTACACTCCTTCTTGATCCAGCAAGGGGGGAGGAGAAGTTGAGGGAGAGCTCCGGAAGCACTACGGCGTGGTGGTGGAGCTTATGGTTCTCCGGCATGGCTTCACCAAGCGCTACAGAGGAGGAGGAGGTGTAGGAGGAGGGAGGGTCGCGCCAGGGGCAAGGGGTCCAGCTCCCATGCACCTCCCACTATATATAGGGGTGGAGGGGGCTGGTTTCTTGCCCTCCAAGTCCATTGGGGCGTTGGCAAAGGTGGGAGGAAAGAAATAACATCCTTTCCCTTCCCCACCGATTGTTATCCCCCCTTTTTAGGGATCTTGATCTTATCCCTTCGGGATATGATCTTATACCTTCTAAGGAGGGATCTTGGTGCGCCTTGACCAGGGGTGTGGGGTCCTTCCCCCATTACCCACATTCATGTGGGTTCCGCCATGCAGGTGGGCCCCACTCTAGAACCTTATAGAACCTTCCCGGTACAATACCGAAAAATCCCGAACATTTTTTGGTGGCCAAAATAGGACTTCCCATATATAAATATTTACCTACGCACCATTCCAAAACTCCTCCTGGCGTCCGGGATATCATCCGAGACTCCGAACAACTTTCGGTAACCACATACAATTCCCATTACAACTCTAGCGCCACCGAACCTTAACTGTGTAGACCCTACAGGTTCGGGAACCATGCAGACAAGACCGAGACACCTCTCCGACCAATAACCAATAGCGGGATCTGGATACCCATATTGTCTCCCACATGTTCCACGATGATCTCGTCGGATGAACCACGATGTCGGAAATTCAATCAATCCCATATACAATTCCCTTTGTCCATCGGTATGTTACTTGCCCGAGATTCGATCGTCGGTATCCCCATACCTCGTTCAATCTCGTTACCGGCAAGTCTCTTTACTCCTTCCATAACACATGATCCGTGACCAACTCCTTAGTCACATTAAGCTCATGATATGCATTACCGAGTGGGCCCAGAGATACTTCTCCGTCATACGGAGTGACAAATCCCAGTCTCGATTAGTGCCAACCCAACAAACACTTTCGGAGATACCTGTAGTGCACCTTTATAGTCACCCAGTTACGTTGTGCCGTTTCATACACCCAAAGCATTCCTACGGTATCCGGGAGTTGCACAATCTCATGGTCAAAGGAAATGATACTTGACATTAGAAAAGCTCTAGCAAACGAACTACACGATCTTGTGCTATGCTTAGGATTGGGTCTTGTCCATCACATCATTCTCCAAATGATGTAATCCTATCATCAATGACATCCAATGTCCATGGTCAGGAAACAATAACCATCTATTGATCAACGAGCTAGTCAACTAGAGGCTCACTAGGGACATGTTGTGGTCTATGTATTCACACATGTATTACGGTTTCCGGTTAATACAATTATAGCATGAACAATAGACAATTATCATGAACAAGGAAATATAATAATAACCATTTTATTATTGCCTCTAGGGCATATTTCCAACGGTCTCCCACTTGCACCAGAGTAAATAATCTAGTTACATTGTGATGAATCGAACACCCATAGACTTCTAGTGCTGATCATGTTTTGCTCGTGGAAGAGGTTTAGTCAACGGATCTCCGACATTTAGGTCCGTATGTACTGTACAAATATCTATGTCTCGGTCTTGAATATAACCACGAATGGAGTTGAAGCTGCACTTGATGTGCTTGGTCTTCTTGTAAAACCTGGGTTCCTTGGCAATGGCAATAGCTCCAGTGTTGTCACATAACAGAGTTATCGGGCCGGATGTATTGGGAATAACTCCTAGGTTCGTGATGAACTCTTTCATCCAGACTCCTTCATGCGCTGCTTCCGAAGCAGCTATGTACTCCGCTTCACATGTGGATGCTGTCACGACGCTTTGCTTGCAACTACACCAGCTGACTATCCCACCATTCAAATTATACATGTATCCGGTTTGTGACTTGGAGTCATCCGGATCTGTGTCGAAGCAAGCATCGACATAACCCTTTACGATGAGCTCTTCATCACCCCCATAAACAAGAAACATATCCTTAGTACTTTCCTGGTACTTCAGGATATTCTTGACCGCTGTCCAGTATTCCATACCGGGATCACTTTGGTACCTCCCCACCAAACATATGGCAAGGTTCACATCAGGTCTAGTACACAACATGGCATACTTAATAGAGCCTATGGCTGAGGCATAGGGGATGCCACTCATCTTTTCTCTATCTTCTGCCAAGGTTGGGCATTGAGTTGCGCTCAATCTCACACCTTGGAACATAGGCAAGAACCCCATCTTGGATTGGTCCATATTGAACTTCTTCAATATCTTACCAAGGTATGTGCTTTGTGAAAGACCGATGAGGCGTCTCGATCTATCGATACAGATCTTGATGCCTAATATGTAAGCAGCTTCTCCAAGGTCCTTCATTGAAAAACACTTATTAAATTAGGCCTTTATGCTTTCCAAAAGTTCTATATCATTTCCCATCAACGATATGTCATCCACATATAATATGAGAAATGCTACAAACCTTCCACTCACTTTCTTGTAAATACAGGCTTCTCCAAAAGTTTGTATAAACCCAAACGCTTTGATCACTTCATCAAAGCGAATGTTCCAACTCCAAGATGCTTGCACCAGCCCACAAATGGAGCACTGGAGCTTGCATACCTTTTCAACATTCTTAGGATCGACAAAACCTTCCGACTGCATCATATACAATTCTTCCTTAAGTAAACCGTTAAGGAATGCTGTTTTGACGTCTATTTTCCTGATCTCATAATCATAGAATGCCGCAATTGCTAACATGATTCGGACAGACTTCACCATCACTACGAGTGAAAAAGTCTCATCGAAGTCAATTCCTTGAACTTGTTGATAAACCTTAGCGAAAAGTTGAGCCTTATAGATGGTCAAATTTCCATCCGTGTCAATCTTCTTCTTGAAGATCCAGTTGTTCTCTATGGCTTGCCGATCAACGGGCAAGTCCACCAAAGTCCATACTTTATTATCATACATGGATCCTATCTCGGATTTCATGGCTGCAAGCCATTTGTTGGAATCCGGGACCACCATCGCTTCTTCATAGTTTGAAGGTTCACTGTTGTCTAACAACATGATTTCTAGGACATGGTTGTCGTACCACTCTGGTACGAAACATGTCCTCATGGACCCACGAAGTTCAGTAGCAACTTGATCCGAAGTTTCATGATCATCATAATTAACTTCCTCTGTAGTCGGTGCATGCACTACAGAAACATCTTCCTGTGCTGCGCTACTCTTTGATTCAAGAGGGGGTACAATTACCTCATCAAGTTCTACTTTCCTCCCACTTCTTTCGAGAGAAACTCACTACTGCAGGTTGCTGCTAACACGACACTACGATCAGAAACCCTTTGACGAAACTGTGTGCGATGCATTAATCACAAACGGGGATGTAAAAAAATCGTCAAAAAAGGTGCAAAACGTTTGCGATGGAGGATGCATCAAACACGGTTCAGATTTTAGTTGCATGTGCGATGTAGGGCACACGGTTAACCCGTTCGAACTGTTTGCGATGAGGCAAAACAACATAAACGGGCAGCCATATCAATGTGTGTGCGATAAACGGCATACCGTTCGCTCAGATGAACCATTTGCTATTAGGGAGTGCAACATAAACGGTTAGCCAGATTAGGGTGTGTGTGATATAGGGCATACGGTTCACTCGGACGAACTGTTTTCGATTAGCGAACGCAACAAAAATGGTGCAACTTAACAAGATGTGTGTGATACATGGCAAACAGCCAACTCGGATGAACTATTTGCGATGAGAATTTACACCACAGACGGGTAATACAGTTAGTTCGTGTGGGATTCTGTGTGTACAAAAAACTTTGAAAAATGCAAACTAGTTGCTCGCGATGGCTAGGAGTATCGCACGCGATGCGTCTGCGACTACTCGTGTGCGATGATTAGTAAGTTACACATGCATTTCCTTATGTTAACACTTGTGTTATAAATAACACGTGGCATCAGATACGGTATTCGGGTTGTGTGTGTGCTCCACTTAGTCTTCCCGCGCTCCAGCGAATGCTTCCCGCGCTCCACATGGCTGAATTGTAAAATCCACGCATATTCCCTCACCGGATTCCAGCCACCAGCTAACGGCTTGCTCCATATAACCCAGACGGTAACGCACCGCCACGACACTCTGTGAAGATCTAGTCCTCACCCATCTACCATTAGTTATTCCAAGCATGCGAGGCAACGACCAAAGCTTCGACGTTGACGCCTACCTGTGTTACATCTTCGGCGAGGAGAACGAGCTGGAGTAGGTCGGGGAGCAAGAGCCTCACCAGTCGGTGCAAGCACCATGGCCCATCGGCAGCGATATCAGCGTCACAGTCCTTGGGAGCACAATCAACATATTGTAGAGGAGGTGTGATGAGCAGTTTGCCATCCACCGTGCAAAAGATTCAGAGCTGCTCGGTGGCATGATCAACGACCCACCCGAAGAACCACCGTCACCAGTGCTCGTCGAGAGCTTGATGCCCCTCAAAGAATGGGCAGAGGACCTCTATGATTCAGTCAAGACAAAGGCAGCCTGCGGCTTCATCATAGCCCGCGGCGGTCGTGTCAACCTTGATCCCGATGATGTGGTGGCTAGGCTCGAGCACATCCTTGGCGGAGTTGACGTCCCCGACGAAGTAGAACATCGCCAACGTGATATCTTGAGGATGCAGGTGATCGGCGGAATTTGCTACCAGGCCAGAGACATGGAAATGGAGCGGTTCCGTGGAGTTGTCATGCGCACGATTGCACGCTGTCAAGCTCTTATGGAAGAGGCCCAGCAATCCCAAGAGCCTCCAAGCGCCAGCAGCTCCATAGGCAGAGGCGGGCCGGGACACTCGGAGTGAACGGTCGTAAGGGTGCTATGCTGATCATAGAGTCCGAGAAGACCATCGTTGGAAGGCCACCAGCTCAGCCTTTTAGCTTATATTTTATTATAATTCTATGCATATATAGGTCGTGAGTGTTCTGGGCCTTGCCGCATTTGGCATTTTAAATTATCCTGAATACGTAAGACAATTATTAAGAATTATTAACCGTTGCTATTGTAACTTTGCCTCAAGGGCGAGCAGAGCGCTTGCAGGGACGCCAGAGCGGAGCGCGCTGCGGACGCCTCAACGGCGAGCAACCACGTGGTCAACCATCTGCCATCAATAAACTTTGACCTTATTTCTCGTCACATTTCTGATTACAACGCAATAAGTAATTGCAAATCTGTTCACACCTATCAAACTAATATTTGCTCACACTTAGCACTGGGCTATAAAAACTACCCACTCGAAAATTACTTAACAGTTCCTCTCCTCATCACTCACAAAACTCGTTTTTTCTGTCAAGTCGTTCCGCCATGACTGGTAGGAGGAGTTTAGGGTGGACATATAACAGGGCAGCAAAGACCAAGGCCGCAGAAGCACTAGAGAGGTCCCGCCGCGAAGCCGCAGCCGCAGCAGAGATGTCCCAGCGCACCGCGGAACCCTCGAACGAGGTTTCACGGGCAGTCGGGCACGCGAGGGCTCTCACAAGCGCATCTCCGGTGTCGGCCATCGCGATGAGCCGGTGTTTCTAAAGTCCTTCACCGGCGACGACGACATTCTCGCTGGCATCACTAGGGAGCAGGAGCTGGTCGACGGCTTGGTGAAGCCGCTCAAGATCAGCGATGCCTCGGTTGACAAGGAGACCGGCCTCGTCGAGATACTCATGGGCGACAATGCGAAGCTCCTCAAGTTGGTCGCCGAGAAGTAGGAGGAGGTCGTCGACTAGAAGATACTGCATGAGCAGAGCAGTGCCTAGGAGATAACGCTAAAAGCGGTCATCGAGGAACTGATGGGTGGCTTGAGGAAGCTCCGGATCTAGCACGATAAGGAGGTGGAGGAATCGGTGGCTGCTTTCAAGCAAAGTCACGAGGAATTGAAGAAGGGGCTAGAGAATTTCGCCTCCCAGCGATCCATTGACGAGTAGAGACAGTAGAGACCCAGATCGTTGTCTGCAATTTCCTTCTTCTCTTGCCCCCGTGTCTTACGGGCTTTGCCGCATGTGGCATTTTAAATTGTCCGGAATATGTAAGACAATTATTATCTGCGCCATTGTAAATTTGTCGTCGTATTATCCATTGCCATTTTATTTGTGGTCGTATTATCCGTTGTCCTATGTGGCAATTTAAATTAGAGTGGAATATGAGTTGAAAACATGAACAAAGCAAATGCTGCCATGGGATCACAAGCAAACACCCTCCGTCTAGGTGCTTTAATTAACCCATTAATGGAGAAGTTGTGAGCGAGGTGGGCGGCGGCTGGTGCATGGAGGTCAAAGCGCTTGCTTCCCGGTGAGCATGGGAGGCCTTGCTGCTCGCACGTGTCCCGTCGAGCCTGTGAGGTGGACAGGATGCACTTGTCCCATCGAGCCTATGCAGCGGACTACTCGCACGTGTTCTGTCGAGCCTGCAAGGCGGACTTCTCGCGCTCGTCCCGTCTAATCAAACAATTGCACGCACGTCGTCGAGTATGGTTAAATTTCGACACGGTAAATATAATACAACCGTTTGCGATATTAACGTGCCCGTTTTTTGTTTCAAAAAGGACTTTGTTGGCTACTAATGTGTGCGCCTCTTCATAAACTGGACGATTTTTGTCCCACGACATATATGTGCCATGTCATGAAACCATGCCAAGTTTCATGTTTTTTGGGTGACTTTTTGATTTACTGGGATTTAAAAACCCAGATTCTCATTGTTTCAGGACGATGACAAGTTTGTAATTCATTCTCATTCCTTAAACGAGACCTAAACATGCACCCAATGACACATGTATGATTTCCCACCCATTTTGCTTCACTGGAGCATGTGGTTGTAGTTCAAATTTGAATTATGGACTACATTAAATGCATAGAAAACTTAGTAATTAGTAATATATATACAATGGCCAAACGAACCCTGAACAGTTTCAAATTTCAGACCGACACTCCTGTTATTCTATATTGCCTGTAGAAAACAAAGTTCAAGGCAAGAAGAGGTAGCGATTATCGTTTCGCCCACAAGAGGGGCATGTATCCCTACCGGAACCACGAGGGTTGCGACAGGCTCTGTTTGTAAAAGGCTTGTAATATAGCTTGTAAGTGCATCTAGTGCCCCTTAGTGATTTTGGTGTATTGAAGACTTATAGGTTAAGGGACTAATGTGTTTATTAGTGTACACAGGTCTATAAGTCTATGAGGAGTTTCATATTTACAGAGGAAGTCGACCCCTAAAAATGAAGTTCTTCGACTGAAGACTTTGGATTTCTGAAGACTTTGAAAGTGAAGAAATTGGTGTGACCTTCAAGACTTGGTATTCATTTAAGGAACATGAAACGTGAAGACTTTTGTTTTCGTAGTTTCAGTTTCTCTTTCTTGAGTCATAGGAAACAACGTACTGTTAAAGGGGGTCGAGGAAATACTAAGGAAAAATTTCGATGTGATGCTCAACTCAAAATCCTGCACCTACCAATCCCTTCGAGTGAAGCCATAGGAAATCTCATACAGTTCAGTCATATTCTTCAGTGACAGAGATGAAGTTCTTCTGGTCTTTGAGGAATTTGTTCTGACTAAGGAGTTAGGAATTCGCCAGTGCGAATTTCCTACACAGTGAGGAACATGATAGCCCTGAGGAATTTGATACTCAAATTTCCGACCGTTGCTGTGCTACGTGCCAGCTGTCCCAAAATATCTACCTACCTAACGGTCATATCATTAAAGGGCATTTATGTCTTATCATGTCAGGCTGCTCCCTAGGCTATAAATAGCCACCCGCTACAACCACTAGCTGGTTGGTTGCTCCGAGAGAAACTGACACTTATCATAAGAGCAACCCATCCTCCGAGGACTTTGAGCGAAAATCATCAAGTGAGGAAAAACCCAAAACCAAACCCAAACACCTACAAACCCAAAAGTGAATGAGCATCACTGAAGAGATTGATCCTGCGTGGATCTGATGCTTGTTACCTTTGAGGACTGTGCTTCTTCCAGACGGTTAGGCGTGATGGTCTAGAGCATCCAAGAGGAATTGTGGATCGCCGAGTGACCGAGTCTGTGAAGGTTCGGAAGTCACCTGAAGACTTGCCACGGGTGATTGGGCGAGGTATGTGTGACCTTAGCTCAAGGGGAATATGGTGAGGACTTGGTGTCTTGGACTGTGTGTCCAGGACTGGGTGTCCGGGACTGTGTGTCCTCAGGTTTAAATACCTAGCCACCCTAACCAGATGTACAACTGAGACAGCAGTTGGAACTGGTCTAACAAATCATTGTCTTCACCAAGCTTACTGGTTCTATTTCCTCAACTCTTTCATTTCCTCATATCTGTGTTGTATGCTTGTTCATATCTGTTTGAAGACTTTGACTGAAGACTTTCTCAATTTCCTCAGTTCAGTTTCTCTAGTCTATTTGTCTTCATCTTGTGCTATCCTGTGTTTACGCTTTCTGTACTCTATGTTTGTCTTCATTTTCTTCATGATGACCATGCTTGTATTCTGTTATGTTTACTTCTGAGTACTTATTCCGCTGCAAGTATTTCTTCGCTAAGGAATTTCCTCAACAACAAATTCCTCAGTGAAGAATTCATAAAAATCTCCTATTCACCCCCCTCTAGTCGATATAACGCACTTTCAATTGGTATCAGAGCAAGGTAGTCCCTTGTTCTGTGTGATTTTGGTTTAACCGCTTGGAGTTTTAGTTATGTTGACCACATGTATGATCAAGGTCTCAGCTGGGTGTCCTACCTTTGATGGGACGTACTACCCCTACTGGAAGAACAAGATGCGAATGCATCTTGAGGCAATTGATAACGATCTCTGGTATGTTGTGGAAAATGGTGTTCCCTCTGTATCACCTTCTCTGAATGCTGCTGATGTAAAGAGATTCAAACAACTCGATTCTCAGGCGAAGAATATCATTTGTGGCCATCTGAGAAAAGGACAGTATGGAAGAGTGAGTGCTTTGGAAACTGCTAAGCTTATCTGGGATAGGCTGTCCAAAGTCAACGAAGGAGTCTCAACACGGTGTGACTCTCAAATTGATGTTCTTCGCAATCTCTTTAACCGTTTCAAAAGACTTGACAATGAAAATGTTCAGCAAACCTTCGATCGCCTCACTGACATCTCAAATGAACTTCAAGCACTTGGTGCTACTGACATCACCGACCATGAGGTGGTGAAGAAATTGCTGAGATCGCTTGATTCCTCGTTTGATACTCTAGCATTGATGATTCAAGAGCGCGGTGATTACAAGTCACTTGATCCCGCTGATATCCTCGAAAGGCTAAACACTCATGTGTTCCAGCTTGCTGAAAAGAGAGATCTCTATAGTCCAAGCTATGGCAGATCACATGCCCTGAAGGCCAAGGTCATCTATGAATCTGAAGGAGAAGATTCTGGTAGTAGCCTTGGTGATCCTGAAGAACTGAGACAGGAGCTAGCATTGCTCGTGAAGAAATTCCAAAGGTTCTCAAGACGTGGTCGCTTTGGAAAGTTCTCAAAGAGAAATGATTCCTCATCCAGTGACTACAATAAAAGGCTATGTCACAAATACAAGAAGCCTGGTCACTACATTCAAGATTGTCCTCAGTGGGAAAAGGACTCTAAAAATAATAAATACAAGGATTACAGTTCTGATGATGCAAAGAAGAAGAAGAAATTGTCAAAATCTTCATCATCAAAATTCTCAAAGTCTTCATCTCACAAGAAGAACAGCTCCAAGAAAGCTTGAGCATTCATTGGCAAGGAAATGGACTCTGAAGCTGAATCTGAGGATCATGAGGAAGAGGAGGAATCTGAGGAATCCGAGTCTGGTGTGGCGAGTCTAACTCTCGCTAATGCATTCGTCAGCAAGTCTATCTTCAACACTGAAGAAAATGGCTTCACCAACAAGGCTGATGAATACAATGATGACTATGCTCCCACCTATTGCTTCATGGCAAAGGGTGCCAAGGTACTCAAATATACCTCCTCTGAATCTAGTGAGGATAAATCTGATGAAAACCTTAAGCCCAGCGATTCTAAACTTGCTAAGATTGCTGTGTAGCAACAAAAGGCTCTTGATAAGGTTCAAAACATGCTAGATAAAAGTGATGATATGTTGGGTGAAGAAATGGATCGATCTAAAATATTGACTGAAAATCTTCAGAGACTTCAGTCAAAGTATGATCACCTTCAAGGTCATCATAACACTCTCTTGTCTGATCATGAGAAGCTTTATTATGAATTTCTTCAAAGAAAGCAAGATCTTGAAAAGCTAAGAGTGAGTTATGAAGATCTTCAGAAGGAGCGCGATTCATTACTTGTTCAACAAATCAGTGCTTCTCGGGAAGAATTCATTCCTCCATGCTTGAAATGCATTGACCGATAAACTGCTAATTCTTTACCTGAATGTTCAAATGCTTCTAATGCTACAAATTCCTCAACTGTCTCTGCTATCACTAATTCCTCATCTGAGGACATTGCTAGTATCACTAACAATGCAGGGCTGAAGGAATTGTATTTAACAGGCATGTACAAAAGCCTCAAAGGGCATCAGACTATTTGTGATGTGCTTAAAAAGCAGATCCTCAACAGGAACCCTAGGAAAGAGGGTATTGCCTTTGAGAGGAAACTTAATGCTGATGGTTCATATTGGAAGCCTGAGTAGTACCCCAAAACCTCATGGGTTGCTGCAAAGGGACCTCCAGTTGATCCATCCAATTTATCTGGCTTTACATGTGAATCTCCTCATTCTTCTGATGAGTCATTGGACTCAAACTATAAACTATTCAAAAATCAGAATGGTGAAGTGTTTGCTAGATATGTTGGAACTAACTGGAGGAATGGCCCCCCTATGAAGAAAATCTAGGTCCCTAAGAGGCACCTTGAAAATCTTCAAGTGAATGTCCTCATGACACCTCGTGTGAGGAATAGGAATCGCAGATCCAATTCTTCATATGGATCAAAATCTTCATATGGATTCAATTTCTCATATGGATCAAATTCCTAAAAAGGATCAAAGTCCTCATATGAATATCATCGTGCTATCAACTCTGTTTCGCAGGGAAGAGCTAAGGGCTATGAATATGAGCATTATTCTTCTAACCATTATGTTCATAAGTCCTCAAAGAATTACTCTGCTTATTCATATGCTTATCCTAACTCCTCTAATGTGAAACGAAATGGGATGTCATCTATGCCACCATTCTCGTATGGAGCTCGCAGAGTGATGAACTCTTTGCCACCCCTTCAGATGTGGGTGGTGAAGAAAAAGAACTAATCTCTTCTTCAAGGTCAGGTCTTCAGACGTGCTGAAATGTTTGAATAATTTGATGGAGACCTGAAATGTGCCTCAAAGGACGCAGGCTAATCACGAAGAAATGAACTCTCATTTCTCACGTCCTCATACTGCTTTATCTGTTGCATTGCTTGATGAAATTGATCTGATGATTTGATATCATATTCTTCACTGATGAAGTATATGAGTTTGTAAGATGCACTAATTCATCTACAGGATGATCAACCTAAAGCCACTGAGTGGGTCCTCGATAGTGGATGTACAAATCACATGACTGGTGACAAGAATCTCTTGATGGATGCTCCCTTATCACCATCTCATCTGAAGCACATCATCTTCGCTGACAAAGGCAAAAGTCAGGTATTGGGTCTAGGTAAGGTTGCGATCACTAGGGATCGACACATGGACAAAGTCATGCTTGTCGAGTCCTTATGATACAACCTCATGTCTGTCTCAATGCTTTGCGATCTTGATATGGTTGTTGCCTTTGGCAAACATCGTTGTGTTGTGATCATGGAATCTAACAACTCCATAGTCTTCGAAGGCTTTAGGAGAGGAGACTTGTATGTTGTTGATTTCTCTACAGGACCTCAACGAGCTGTATGTCTACTTGCAAAAGCTTCAGAAGGCTGGCTATGGCATCGACGACTTGGTCATGCAGGCATGAGGAATTTGCACACACTTGCGGAGAAGAAGCATGTCATTGGCATTGAGAATGTCAAATTCCTCAAGGATCACTTATGTGGTGCCTGTGAAGCTGGAAAGATGACCAAGGCCAAGCATCCAGCAAAGACTATCATGACTACTACTCGACCATTTGAATTGCTTCACATGGATCTCTTCGGTCCAAATCATTATTCTGCAGTTTCAAATGATGCTTCTGAATATGGCTTTGTTATTGTTGATGATACTCTCGATACACATGGGTACACATTGTTACTTACAAACATGAAGTGCAGGAAGTCTTCAAACAATTTTCCTCGAGGGCTTCAACCAACTTTGGTGTGAAGATCAAGCACATCAGAAGTGACAATGAAACTGATTTCAAGAACTCTGGTCTCGATGGCGATCTTGATGAACTTGGTATTACTCATGAGCTATCTGCTCCTTATACTCCTCAGCAGAATGGCGTCGTGGAGCGCAAGAACAGGACTCTTGCTGAGATGGCCCGCACTATGCTTGATGAATACAAAACGCCTCATTGTTTCTGGATTGATGCAATTGATACTGCATGCCACATCATCAACATAGTATATCTTCACAAATTCTTCAAGAAGACTGCATATGAACTCCTCACTGACAAGAAACCCAATGTGAGTCATTTCAAAGTCTTTGGTGCTAAATGTTGGATTAGAAATCCTCATCACAACTCAAAATTTGCACCGAAAGCACATGAAGGGTATATGCTTGGTTACGGAAAGGACTTGCACACCTACAGAGTCTTCAACAACGTTCTTCACAAGGTTGTTGAAACTGTAGATGTGCGGTTCGATGAAACTAACGGCTCGCAAAGAGAGCACCTACCTACTGTGATTGATTAACCAGCACCTGAGGAAACAATCAAATTCAAGGCTACTGAGGATGTCATTCCTACCGAAGAATCTGCTGAAGAATTCATTCCAGAACCTGAAGAACGTCGAGCTGATGCACCTGATGAAAATGCTGAAGAAAATGGTGCTGAAGAAAATCCAGATCAAATTCCTCGACGACAACCAGCTCATCCTCGCGTTGCAAAAGAAGTGCAGATTGAGAAAATCATCAGCGACATCAATATACCAGGTCCTCTCACACGCTCAAAAGCTTCACATTTATCTAACTTTTGTTGGCACTTTGCTTTTGTCTCTATCACAGAGCCCACTAAGGTAGATGAAGCATTTCTGGAGCCTGAATGGATTCATGCTATGCAAGAAGAATTACATCAGTTTGAGCTCAACAACATCTGGGAACTGGTCAAACGTCCAGATCCTCGCAAGCATAATATCATTGGCACAAAATGGATCTTCCACAACAAGCAAGATGAAAATGGCCTTGTGGTGAGGAATAAGGCACAGCTTGTAGCTCAAGACTACACACATGTTGAAGGAATTGATTTCGATGAAACTGTTACACCTGTTGCTAGACTTGAGGCTATTCGCATATTACTTGCTTATGCTAACCATCATGATATCATTCTCTATCAAATGGATGTGAAAAGTGCATTCCTCAATGGTAAACTTGAGGAAGAAGTATATGTTGCTCAACCCCCAGGTTTTGAAGATCCAAAGAATCCTGACAAAGTCTTCAAACTCAATAAGGCCCTCTATGGCCTCAAGCAGGCCCCTCGGGCTTGGTATGATACTTTGAAGGAATTCCTCATGAAGAAAGGCTTCAAACCTGGTTCACTTGATCCTACTCTCTTCACTAAATCTGATGATGTTGAACTATTTGTGTGCCAAATATATGTTGATGATATTATCTTTGGCTGTACTGACCAACGTTATAGTGATGAATTTGCCTATATGATGAGTGAAGAATATCAAATGTCTATGATGGGAGAGTTGAAATTCTTCTTAGGTCTTCAAATTCCTCAACAACGCAATGGCATATTCATATCTCAGGAGAAATACCACAAGGATGTTCTGAGGAAATTCAGCATGCATGATTGCAAAGGCGTCAAAATTCCTATGCCCACAAATGGCCATATGTGCACTGATGATAATGGTATTGACTTCGATCATAAGGCATACCGCTCCATGATTGGTTCTTTATTGTACCTATGTGCATCTAGGCCGGATATAATGCTTAGTGTTTGCATGTGTGCCCGATTTGAAGCTACACCGAAGGAATCACACCATAAGGCTGTGAAACATATTCTTTGATATCTAGCTCACACACCAAAAGTAGGATTATGGTACCCCAAGGGCTTGGCTTTTGATCTCATTGGATATTCAGACTCTGACTATGCTGGTGATCGTGTGGACCGCAAATCAACATCTGGTACATGTCATTTCCTCGGAATATCTTTGGTCTGTTGGTGCTCGAAGAAACAAAACTATGTATCACTGTCTGTTGCTGAAGCTGAGTATATTGCTGCTGGCTCTTACTGTGCTCAATTCTTATGGATGAAGCAAACTTTCAAGGACTATGGCGTCAACGTGAAGAATGTGCCTCTTTTCTGTGACAATGAGAGTGCCATCAAGATTGCTCACAACCTAGTTCAGCACTCGAAGACAAAGCACATTCAGATGCGTCATCATTTTCTTCATGATCATGTGTTGAAGGGCGACATTTCTATTGAACATGTGAAGACTGAAGAACAGCTAGCCGATATCTTCACAAAGCCCTTGGATGAGAAGAGATTTAGCAAGTTGCGGTGTGAGCTAAATATCTTAGAATCTTTGAATGTTCTTTGAATTGGACACTCATCCTAACACTTATGCAAAATTGATGACTTAGATGTGCAACACATGAAGAAATTGTTTTTCTTCAATCAATGAAGAATAACGCTCTAAGTGTGAAGAAATTAATGAAGAATTTGATTCTTAGAACCCTACGACAATTGTACGCGGTGGCTGAGATCATCATTCTTATACGGTAGGTTACGCCACCACAAAAGTTGAAAATCTTTAATTTGAGTGTTAAAATTCCTTAGTTGCTCATATTCTTCAACTTTGCATTGTCTTCATTGTTTCTGTCTCTTTTTCTTCATTGGATATATATATATATATATATATATATATATATATATATATATATATATATATATATATATATATATATATATATATACAGCCGGTCTATTCTCATAACATTATGAGAATAATATTCTCATAACACTTCCGAACTGCATTGCAAAATTGCATTGGAGAGCTAAACGCACCGCACCACAGAGACCAGCAAACTTCATGTTGAAAAAATTGTACGTGTTGTTTTTTCGGTACCTTTTTTGCTCTAGTTTTTTAACCGTTTATCGGAATTATGCGTGTAATATACCGTTCAAAAGCTATGGAGTAGACGCATATTCGCCATGTTGAACACTTTTCAAGATTCTGCACGGTTTAAGAGCAGTTTCGAAAATCGTGCGGCTCACAACGAATGGCAGCGAGCGTTTTTTGGCGTTTTTTTCTAAACCGCTCGTCGGAACAAAACATATGATACACCGTTGGAAAGGTATCGTCGCCACGCATCTTTTTCATATCTATTATTTTTTCTAATTCTCTACGGTTTAAGAGCAGTTTTGAATTTACTAAATCGCGGAATTGTGTTTTTCGAATTTTTTCAAATTTTCGGTACTGTTTTCACTCCAGTTTTTTAACCGTTTGTCGAAACAAGGCGTGTAATATACCGTTGGAAAGCTACGAACGAGGCGCAACTTTCATATGTTGAAATTTTTTTGAGATTCCTTACGGTTTTAGTTAAATTTGAAAATCGTGCGGCTGACTACGAACTGCAGCGCGTTGAGAAGTGTTTGAGAAGTGAGCTGCTTTCCGATGTGTGTTTTGTTTTTTGATCACGAAGTGAACCGCATTACTCTTTTTGTGTTGTTTTTTGCGCGCGTTGAGAAGTGTTTGAGAAGTGAGCTGCTTTCCGATGTGTGTTTTGTTTTTTGATCACGAAGTGAACCGCATTACTTTTTTGAGAAGTGTTTGAGAAGTGAGCTGCTTTCCGATGTGTGTTTTGTTTTTTGATCACCAAGTGAACCACATTACTTTTTTGTGTTGTTTTGGTAACAATTTTTTTTTGAGATTCCGTTTTTTTTTTGCATTTTCATGTTGGGGCAAGTGAACGGCATCACTTAAAAAGGGACACAAATAGTACACACGAGAACACACCTAACTCAGTACCCAAAAGAACACACCAAATTCAGTATACACATTTTTCTTCGTCACACAATGACCAAGTGCACTGCAGATGGAGCATAGAGATAAGGAGCTGCTACACAAATTGCAAACGCCCACACCTCCTTAGTCTCAGAAAGTGCATTAGACAAAGAAGTGAACCTCTCATGGGGAATTCTATTTTTTTTACAAAGCGAACCACCTAGATGAACTGAACAAAACATGCACGATGATGGAAGGACAACGCGAGCGAACTGCATTTAATGTTTTATTTTTGTTCCCCGCATTCTGTAGGAAACAAAAAAAAATTAAAGTAAATGAAAATCGGTGCGCAAGTGAACATCAACACTTTTGAAAGTAAATCGTAACACTCTCGAAAGTGGACCGCATTATTTTTTGCTAGTGAAGTTGGAAACATTTTTCTTCAATTGTCGCACAAACAAAACAATGTGCATTAAGAAAAGAAGTGAACCTCTCATGGGTATTTGTTGTCCTCTTTTTTGCAAAGTGAACCGCCAACCACCAACCGTAACACTGTCTTTTTGTGCTGCAAAAAACAATGGACCGCAAGAACAACAAACACTGGAACCGTATCTGCCGCAGCACCTTCATCCGTCTCATCCCACCTGTTCCTCTCACAGAGGGCGTCGCGTCTCCTACACGCCCAGGGGTGGCGTCCCAGCGCCCAATTCCAGGAGTTGCATCAGGGGCATCCCAATCTGAGGCTGTCTTTGCCTTCTTCTTGGCACCAGCATCTGCAGCTGCAGAATCGCCCTCCTGCGACTGATCCCACCTATTGTGCCGTTTCGCCGGCGCGGCTGGCGGTGGCTGAGGCACGTCCTTCTTCTCCTTGGCTCTCTCCTCCTCCTTCCTAGCGATCTCCCGCAGCGTGCGCTCCTTCTCCTGCAGCGCGTTGGCCTCGCGCATGGCGTCGCCGTAGGTCCGGACGGAGGGGGCCGGGGTGGCCTTGCCCGCGGCGAACGCGTCGTGGCGGTCGGGCGAGAGGCAACAACCTGCCAATGTCCAGAAGAATATAGCTTAGTCTCACCTCATGCTTCAGGTCTGATTACTCTTAAAAATCACAAGACCGTTAACATATCAAGAAAGCTTCATTTATCTCATAATGATCTTTTTGTGAATCTCAAAGACCTGAATTTGATACAGCGTTTGGGGTAGCAAGCATCCCATATGTACTTCAGTGCACCAATTAAGAGAAGTCTGATTGCAAAGCTCTAGCGTTGGTTCATACTAAACGAGTTCTTAGGGGAAACGAGCGGCGAATCTCGAAGAGACTGTCTGAAAAGAAGAAATCTGGAAGGGAGCAGACCTTGTTTGTCCGCTTCTCCTTCTCACCCCGCCTCCAGCCCAGTTCTTGGCCTGCTTGGCCCCCCTTCCAAATTCCATGTCCCAACAAACAAGATGGAAGCGAGGCCTTAGGGATCAGTGCTTGCTCTGAAATTAAAGAAACCAGTAGCAGGGATTGCATGTTTGAGGCGAACAAGAACCATCGCAAAATCAAGTCAAATTCAAAGAAACAGAGGGTTCCTAATCCTCACCCGCATCCGCAGGACAGATCGACCGGAGGAGGAGGAGTGGATCTGCTTGACTATTTGGGAGGGAGGGAGGGAGGCGAGCTGGATGGGTTCAGTCATGAAGGAGGTGGGCTTGCTGCTCTGCTCCATCTCCATTGGGGAAAGGGGAAGGCGGCATGAATGAATGAGACTGATGAGAGGCGGGTTTCGTGGAGCAAAGCGTCGGTCGATGATGCGGCGGGGCTTGCTGGCGAGGGGCCTCACCGCGGGTCGGTGTCGAGCGCGATGTGGAGCGCCTGGTTGACGGCGGTGAAGAGGTTCACCGCCTTCGCTCCTCCCCCATCTCCCCTCCCCGCCGCCCCCACCGGAGCAGCAGCGGCGGCGGCGCTGTCGGAGAAGCGCCTGCTCCCTCCGATCCCCGCCGCCCCGGCCCTCCTCCCTATCTCCCTTAAAGCTCTCGTGGCCATCGAAGCCTCGCGAGGCGGAAGCGGGCTCTTCGCCGGCGCTCTCTCCTACGAGGACGGCTTAATTACCTGGTGACGGATTCTGGTGGGCGGTGGCGGACGGGAGGTCGCGGGAGAACTGGCCGGTCTGGGGAAGGGGAGGAGGCCGGCAGCTGCTCGGCGCGCCGTCGCCGTCCGCGGGCAGGAGGTGGTTCTCGCCGGAATTTGGAAAGTGGAGGAGGAATTGGTTGGGGAGAACTCGGGGTTGTGGACGCCGCCGTGAGTGGGGATGTAGTGGAGGATGAGAGGAGGGGGCCGTCGTCTGCGGGCGCCGCCGCGCTAGAAGGCGGGGTGGGGAGGGGGTTGCTGTCCCGGGGCGCTGCCGCGCTAGAAACCAAGGTTAAGTGGGGTGTTATGAGAATAAGGCTAGTGTTAGGAGAATAGGGTCTTAAGGGGTGTTATGAGAATAGACCCACCCTATATATATATATATATATATATATATATATACAGCCGGTCTATTCTTATAACATTATGAGAATAATATTCTCATAACACTTCTGAACTGCATTGTGTTACTGCATTGGAAAGCTATGCGCACTGCTTTCTTCTTCTGTTCTGTACCGCAGAGAGGAGTAGTAGCAAACCTTCATGGAGCAGCGTTTCTGGCTAGTTTGATCGTTTTCTATTGTTTTATTTGTGTGTGCGCTGATTTAATATGTGATTAAACACGCAATTCTGCGAGAAAACAACGGAAATCGATGGATTTGGCGGATCTGTCTCTGTTCTTCCGCACGGGCAGGAGCTTCGCATCTTGCTGCGGGGTTCATATTCGATTTCATCTTGCAGCAGCATTCAGAAAAGTTCGCGTTCATGTTTGTGTTATTCCGCGGCAGATTAATTTGCTAATAGGATTGAAATTTTAGGATAATTGGTCGAGTTTCTCTCTGTTCTAGCGCAAAAATGGCAAGGTCTCTGTCCTCCCGCTTCCGGATCGAAATTGTTGTGTTTTTGTATGTAATTTTTCTGTTGTTTTCGGCAATTACATGCTGTCTTAAACCAATCTGTATGAATTGCAGCGTATTAAGTTGTTAATTTTGAAGAATTTAACTTTTATCCATGCTTTTTGTGTTCGAGCGGGCGCCACTAGGTTGGTCGTTACTCAAGATGTTTTTTGAGTTTTTGCGCATTACATAGTTTTTAGAACTGCATTACAACCTGTGTTTTTCGTCTGCGAATCGCGGAGGTGTGAACTGCAGTAATATGCAATGCGCGGTGAATATTGTAGCATGATGAACTGCAGTAATATGCAATGCGAGCCTGTATGAACTGCATTACAGCCACGGGGGGACTAGTTTAATTAGTCTTTTGCTTGGTCAAGCGCGGTGAACTACAGTAATATGCAATGCTAGCTGCACCGTGTCATGTTACCGCACTGCTTTATTTGTTGTTTTACTTTTTTTTGGGTTGTGTCTGTACATATATATATGGCTGGGCCAATTGGCTCCCCTCCCACCTTATCCATGTCGGCTCCCCTCCCACCTTATCCCTTGCGGCGAACATTGCCTCCTCTTTTTGCCACTCCTCCTTGATCTGTCTTCTTCCCAACCAAACCATATGCCTGGTAATGGATTGCGCGTGCGGCTACCTGGCAAGGATGGAGCCCATGCTGGAGACCTGCGTTTTTTCTGAAGGGTTGGTTCTGAACCAGATGCAGCGGCACAACACGCTATGTTCCCTGCTCTATTCTTCAGGTATTGGATTTCGGGCTCCATTCGTCCATCAGATGACTAACAATGATGTCAATGATTCATGGGTATGTATTTCTCGCATAGTCTTTTCATGTGTCATGTGTAGTTAACACTATGTGAATATTTGTAGCAGTATTAGTTTCTGAAGAAACATTTTTCACTAAGTATAAGTGAACTGCTTTTCACATAGAGTTTTATTATGAACATTGTAATAGCAGCAGCAATTTTGTCTAGTCAATATTATTATATGTTGACATCAATATTTATTATGAAGATTGTAGCAGCAATTTAGTTTCTGAAGATTGTAACCTTGTCCTTATTTGTTCTTATTTTCTGTTCTTGTTGATTTGCTTGCAGAAATTCCCTTCTGGTCTAGTCAGGGTAACAGAAAGCTGTGTTAATTTGGTCTTGGTTAGCAAGAATGGATATCATGATGTTGATGTTATGTATTATGTTGGCTTTGATGATTGTTTGGTTCTCAAAGATGGCTGGAAGGAATTTGTGGAGGAAGCTGGTCTTCAGGCTGGGGATGTTGTCATGGCTATGTTTTACAGGCATGCAAAGTGTTTGGAAATCAAGTTAAATTTGCTTTAGATCAGTCTTGCTTGAGCAGCAGCAGCATGAGACAATTTTGTTGTAATAATTCGACATTTTTGTGTGGCTTCTAGTTTATTTTCTAGAAGAAATCTGAGTATAAGTGAACTGCTTTTCACAGATAGTTTTTCATGTGCATCCTATCAGCAACAGGAGTTGAAGCAATATACAGACCAGAAACACCCACTGAGCTTTCTTTTTTTCTTTAACCCACATATGGAACTAGAGTGCTTAATAAAAGAGGACTGCATTAAACATTATAGTAGCAGCAGTTTTGTGAAAGAAAACTCTCTGTGAACTGTTTTCATAGAGTTTTTTATGTGTATCCTAGCTGCAGCAGCAGTTGAAGCAATATACATACTGAAAACAAACCACCGAGAACTGCAAATTGTTGATAGATACAAACCAAGGTTCTGTGCTCATAATTAACAAAGTACATCATCAAGCAAACTAATGCAACATAAGCAAACATTGTGCCAAAGCAAATTACAACGAAAGCAAACTAATCTACATAAGCAGAAGGAATCAAATTGAGCAGCAATTGTGACAGGAATCCTTGGCTATCAGCATCTGGCCTGCTTCACCAGTTCCACCCGTGGGAGGTGGAGGTGGAAGTTGATCCCCCCTTGCCCGCCACCCTCCAGGATGACCTCGGGCGCTTCCTTGTCTTCTCTTTTATAGAACGGGTGAGGCCTTTCTGCACTATGGTAATGCGGTTCCATATCTTGAACGCAATGTAGGCGTCCTTGGCAGCATACTCAACGTGCCTCATGCTGAGAATCGAAGTCCACTGGCGGTGGTCTTGGTCTGTCATCTTTTTCTTCAAGTCTGCGTATTCATCGTCGATGATGGCAGCAGATACATCGCCAAGTGAGTCCAGTGTCTTCGTTCCTTCAGGCACCCTCCAGTTCGCCTGAATGTCGACGAAGTTGGGGATGTGGAGGTTGCAGCGTGAAAGCTTTTCCTTGTCCTGGTCGATGCAGAAAAGAGCGAACTCGTACCTAAGCGAAGTGAACCACAAGTTATTCTTTTGGGAACTGCACACATATGACAAGGAGAGACCCATCTGCCTGCAACTATATTTTACTCAGCAGAAAGAATGGCTTACCTTGGGTCGCTGAGGAACCTGTCGAAGGTGATGCACCTATCGCCCATTGTAGCGCATACTTGGAAAAGCAGCACTGGGTGATATTTGCCGATGGAGAGTTGAATCACGGCCGCTTCCCTCTTGTCGGGTGTGTACTCGAGGTCGATGCCGACGATCTTCTCGCGGCGCCCCCGGAGAACTTCCTTGTACTCTTCGACGTACGTCGCCACGGCGTGCACATCGTTGGTGTAGACCACCTTGAGCTTGGTCTTTCCGTGCGCCAGGACATCATCGTAGATCTTGGTGAACGGCATGGCTGGAAAGAGGAGGAACAGGAGGAGGAAGCGCAATGTTGTGTGTTTCTGCGAATGATCAAGTTAATGGAGCGCGGAATTTAAAGGGGAGCGGCAGCAACTTCTGCTGAGCGCACGATCTCGTCCTCCAACTGGCATGGCGATCGTGTGTTCGTGATGATCGTGGCCTTCGCGCGTTTTCCAACCGGCCGGATAGAGGAGCGGGCGCGCGGCGCTTCGGGCGATCGTGGGCGCATATATTTCGGGCAGGCGAACCGATTCGTTTTTTGTAAGCGGACTGCATCGTTTTATAACCGAGCCATTTTTTGTAACCGAACTGCATCGTGTTATAACCGAGCCGTTTTTTATTTTTGTCTATGACCTGTGGGCCTGTGGGCCTTCTATTCATTAAGCATCTCTTTTCTTCTATGTTTCTTGGAGTCCCCTTCTCATTCGTCTCCCCCGCACAAAAATCCCCTCGTCTCGCGCTCTCGTGTTGGAGAGCGACGACGCCCGCAGCCGCCGCCATCCGTAGGGGCGCTGTCGTGGTGGAGAGCGACGACGCCCGCAGCTGCCGCCATCCGTAGGGGCGCTGTCGTGGTGGAGAGCGACGACGCCCGCAGCCGCCACCGTCCGTAGGGGCGCCTCCTCCGCCGTCGCCGTCCGCAGCCGCCTCCTCCGGCCGTCACATCATCTCACGGTGAGCCCCAAATCGCCCCCATCCCGTTCCAGATCTGGTGCTAGGGTTATTTTTTGAGCCAGCATCCTCTTCTTAACTTCGTTTTGTATGCTTGGAATTGCAACGCCCTATGGATTGTAAGTTTTTCTCTGCCTGTTTTTGGGTTGCTGTCTAGGGTTTAATTATTATCCTTTTCTGATTGCAGATACGACATGGCTTCTTCCTCCCTAATTCATGCCTCACCAGTCAGCACGGCTCCCCCATCTGGTACTACATCAAAGTGAACTGCATTTTTTATACACGGTCAATTGCTTTTTGTTGAACGAAATAGTGCACTGCATCGTAGATTCCCTTACCAAGGCCCATTTTCAGTCATGTGGCAAATTGATATAAACTGCCTCAAGTTAATTGTTTTTATGTTTTTGGAATTACATTAAGTTTCTTTTTTTATGTTTAATTATTAACATAAACTGCTAAGAGAGCACTGCATTTGGACATTGCTTTGTATTTTTTTTGCCTATCCACAATGCGGTTGCCAAATTGATATGAGCTGCATTAAGTTTTAGTTTTTCCATCTCACGGAACTGCATGAATTTGTTTTATTTTGTATATCTAACCGCACTTCATTTTATATGTGGTCATTTGCTTACTGAACGAATTAGTGCACTCCATCATATATCCCTTTACCAAGGTCCATTTTTAGACATGCGGTAAATTGATATTCAAGTGACATGAACTGCATTAAGTTTTCTGTTATGTTTTAATTGTTAAACATAAACTGCTAAAGAGAGCACTGCATTTCTACATTGTGTTGCCAAGTTGATATGAGCTGCATTAAGTTTAGGTCTCCCTCTCACACACATATTTTTCTTATGTTTTTCTTACCCATAGTTTTATGTCCTGGTGGGTCCGGGGGTGGTGGTGTTAACTATTTGATTACACGTTATTTCACAGCCGATGTTGTCGGTGGCGGGACATCTGATCAGGGCAGCATTCTACCTGAAATGAGTGAAACCCAGTCGCAATCTGTTGATGGCACAGAACCAGTTACACAGGATTGGATGGTCCCTGATCAGATTGCAGCTGATGTTGAGAGGAAAAGGCAGAAAGCGATTGCGCTCGGTAATACTTTCGTGAAGGCTCATAAGGCGAAGCAAGTAAAGTTTGATGAGGGTAAGGAGATATGAAGGAGGATTGCAGATTCAAAGAAGTCTGCTAAGTTTGCCCCCGCAAAGAATCCTATGAAGAGAAAACTCAACACTGTTGCAGACCAAGGTTTAAGTTCTCCACGGCGGAGCCCGCGTGTTGATTACTCAAAGAGGCCTAATTATGCTGAGGTTGATGTGCATGGGATTCAAGGAAAGCGGAGACGCGCGGACGATCACTCGGGTGTTGATTCTGAGCGTCGATATAAGCTGGCGCGGGAAAATGCAGCTGGAGAAGCGCTGGACAGTGATTCTGATGAGGAGGATGTTGATGTTAGGAAGGTATACACTGTTTATTTATTTTTTCTTCTGTTTTTTAAGTTGTTTCGCATGAGTTTGCTGATGTGAACTGCATTTTTTATTCTTTCTTTTTGTAGAGTCTAAGAGTACCAAGAGGAAGAGGTCTGAAGATGATGTTACGCATGAATGGCATTTTAACAAGACTGTTCGGCTGCCATTCCAAACGTATGCAAAGCTATTGCCTTGTTAGATGAGCCGCATAGAACTTTGGTGCGGCAAGCAGGTTTTGGCATAGTCTTCGACCTGAAAGTACAGAAGAATGTTTCTCGTGTTCTCATGTTCAAGCTGATGGGAAAGATCGACCCTGATATGATGAGATTGGACTGCGGGTCAAACAAGGTTCTGGAAATCAATCGTGAGGCTGTCCATCACATTTTTGATTTCCCTATGGGTTCTCACACTGCTCCCAGGCCTGCTGTCAGCGGCCATGATGATTCGCTAGCTAATCTGAAGGATGAACTTGGTTTCAACCGTTCTCGTAGCATAGATGTGAAAGACCTGCTTATTTTACTTCGCACGCTGGCTGCAGACCGTGCGAAGATTAATAAGACTGTGAAGGTTTTTTTCTCATTGTTTTCCAGAGCTTGCTTTGTCCCAGCCCTGCAACTCGGTTGTCCAGGGTAGCTGCTATGGTTGAAAACTTGGATTTTGCATCTATGGCTAGCATGGACTTTTGTTAGCTTGTTGTCGACGAGCTGCAGGCCGCTGTGTACAAGTGGAATTCTGAAGGGAGCAAGCAGAACTGCGCTGAGGGTTGCACCATCGTGCCCCTGTTCATGTACCTCGATTCATTGAATCTTCGCACTGTATCGGTTATGCATAGACGGATGCCACGCGTTGCAATACTGTCCCATGTGCAGTTGAAGAAGATTCACAACGCCGACATTATTGTCAAGGGAAAGATACACCTGGATCTTACAAGTTTGGCAAGCTGCCGGTCAGTGCATAGCCAACCTTTGTGTTTGTTTTATTCCTTTTTTTTCGCCATGCTAAATGTGAACCTCTTATGTACTTTTTTTTGTGAACTGCATCTCTTTTTTTGTTAATTTGCTCAGTGGAAGGCGGAAGGGGACATTGTGTACAAGCGGACTGCAGTTGCCGAAGCGCCTGAAGTGTTTTGTGAGCCTCTTGCTAGGGCGGCTCCAATTCGACAGGTTCATGGTTTTGCTAGGGCGGCTGCTGGAGGTTTTTCTGGCGAGGCTTCTGCTAAGGGCAATAAATTTGTTCAGGTCGATGAGCTTCTTGATAGGGTCATCAATTTAACTTCTGATTTCCCAACATCCAGTTCCAGGATGAGGAATATTGCTGGATTGTTTCCTGAAGGCAAAGGCCCTTCTGAAGCAGAAATCGAGGCCCCTCATAACTTTGACCTTGGGCAGCTTGAATTCCTTAAGCAGACAGTTACGAATATCAGGGCTTCATTCGTTCAGTTTAAGCAGTCTTAGGACGACAAGTGTGCTAGGTATGAGCAGGAAGCTGAGGCAATTGTGAAGGAAATGAACAGGCGTGAAGATGTTGTCCGGCCTTCTTTGCCTGACCGTGTAGCTGTGGATGTATGTTTTTTTTTCATATGTGAACAGTTTTTTTACCCATTTTGTTATCGATTTTTTCTGTGTGTTGTGGCATTGACTATTTGTTTTCGCATCCTTTTGTTCTTTTTGCAGTGTGGAGGAGAATCTTCTAATGCTAACGCTTGCCGTGATGATGACCACCAGGACCACTACGGTGTTGATTCTGATTATTTGTTTGATAGGCCATTGTCCCCTGTTGACGAAGATGCCAAAGACAATCCTCTTGACGAAGGCGTCATCGACAAGGTTTGATTTCTTCCTATTTTTTTACAGGGGACTTCATTGTTTAATTTTTTGTAGTGTCAAAAATAAACAATCATATTTTTGCACCAGCAGTGGTAGCGAACTGGAGTTTTTAAAAAAAAATTAGTGTGCACCAGTAGTGGTAGTGCACTGCAGTTGTTGTTCAGAGAAGAAGCATCATTTTTTAGCAGTGAACTGCATGATCTGGTGTTGGCTTTTGTTGTAGAACTGCATTTTGGATAATAGTTTTATTTATGTTTTTTTAGGACGGCGAATCAAACGTCGAAATACATGGGAAGGAGGCAGAGGGTGACGCTGGCAAGGACGATGATGCTGACAAGTCAAAAGAGATGGAAGGCGAAGCTTCTCTGGTGAGTATAGAGAATTTGCATTTTGTGTTTTATTTTTATTTTTCATGCGAGGTTCATGGTCCATTTTATTAGTGAACTGCATTCTCTCTTTTTGTGTAATGTGTTTTATTTTTTAACTCATCAGAACTGCGGATTAAATGTTGAAATCCAAGCGGAGTGCATCATGGAGGATGATAATGTGGAAGTGAGAGGAGGGGAGGAGCCTAATGCGGAGGTTGATAAGGCAGAAGGTAGAGAAGGAGGGGAGTGTTCTGTTGAGGCTGATAAGGCACAATAGAGAGAAGGAAGGGAGGATATCGTGGATGGTGATAAGCATGAAGAGAGAGAACGAGCTCCTCGTGTTACAGTTGAAATTGCAGAAGAGAGAGAAGGAACTCCTAGAGTCGGATTTGACGCTGCGGGGACATCCGCTGGCATTGATGGTGTTGTTGGGCCTACTGTTTTGTTGGTTGGCGATGAGGTGCCTGAGAAATTTTGTGTCGTCCCTCGCGCCCCCGAGCAATCTGTTGGCAATCTGGCTTTCCCAGCCGAGACAACCAAAGTCCCAGCTGAGACAGTTTTGATTGGTTCTGAAGAGGAACAACCAAGACTCTCTCAGAACATGAGAAATCAAGCGTTGCTTGACGATGATATTTGATGACCCACAACCGTAAGGGATCTATTGCAGCGTTTTCGATAAGTAAGAGTGTCGAACCCAACGAGGAGCAGAAGGTATTGATAAGCGATTCTGAGCAAGAAATTACTGCAAGCACTGAAAGATAACTTTTTAGGGGTTTTCTCGATATAGGCAACAGGAAGGTAAAAGCAAGCAATGTAAAAGGCACTGAGAGTAACAAGTGGCCCAATCCTTTCTTAGCAAAGGAGAGGCCTATCAACTGAACTTATAAAGACTAAAGCATTCCTGAGGACACACGGGAGAGGTAGTCATGTGCTTTCACCATATTCCGTATCGATACTATGTTATGTGTTGATAAGTGTTGAGTGGGTGGATCTATGCTAGTACACTCTCTAGACTAAGATGAGTGCACTCTTATGATTAAACACCTTGCAAGCATCCGCAAATACAAGATAGAATTTAAGGCAAAAGCCTAACCATAGAAATACGATCGAGGATCCATTATTCCCTTATGCAAAAGCGTGCGAACTGGGGTTTAGGTTTCTGTCACTCCGGCAACCCACCATAAGCATTCTTTATACACAATGTATTCTCGTAGGTCCTTAATAAGGCGAAGTGTTGGGTGTTCGACTCACACAACACCACTAGTAGAATGACAACGCAACTTAAGTATCAAACAACACATATTACTTCAACAACATATGACTACTAACAACAAGACTTTTCCCATGTCCTCAAGAACTAAGGTAACTACTCACGAGACATAAAGGAGATCATGATCAGTGGGTATAAATAGGTGATAAACAATCTGGACATAATAATATTTCTCCAACAAAACTCAATAGCATTCACCACAAAGTAGTAATCAACACCGATGGAGTAGAGAGGATAGGTAGTACGAGTTACAACATAAGTTACGATTGTAAGATGAGATTTGGATGAAGATGGAGATGGTGCTGGTGTTGGGGATGATGTTGATGATGATCTCGATGATGCCCGTGATGATGGTGATGACGATGGCGACGATCTCCCCTTCCGGGAGGTGATCTCCCCGGCGGAATCTGCCCGCCGGAGATGGCTTTTTCTTCTCTGTAGGTTTCCGCCATGGAGCGGCGGCGGAACTCCGTAAAAATTCCCGTCTCTAGGGTTTTTGGATAACGGAGAGCATATATGCAAAAGGGGGCGGCCAGAGGTGGGCCAGGGGCTCCAGGCGCCCCCCCGGCGCGGCCAGGGGGGCGCGCCCCCAGGGCGCCTGGGCACCCTGTGGCCCCCCTCTGGTTGCCCTTTCGCGTGCCTTCGTGATCCGTCTGAAAAATATCTCCCGTCAATTTTCAGGTAATTTGGAGGTATTCTTCTTCAGCAACTCAGTGTCCACTTTTTACTGCTGAATCCTGCGTCTGCTGCTTCGGCATCGGAAAGTTTGCAAACTATGTAAAATAGACCAAAACAACATAAGAACATCACCGTAACGTGAAATATATCAATGAATAAGGATAAATTATGATACAAAATAGTGATGCATTTTGGACGTATCAACACCCCCAAGCTTAGACCTCGCTTGTCCCCAAGCGAATATGAACTCGGTAAACCTGTCCACAAGTTTAGAGAGTGAAGTGTCGATAAATAGAATACGGACAAGAAGCATCATAGTTTCTTTATCAACTCAAATATCCTCAACAGCAATCTTCAATTCATAAAGCCCTTATAAAAGAGTGATAACACTTATATTCGAAAGTAGGGCTAAGGAAACTCATTATATCATGACAAACATGTCCTTTGGTCAACGAACAACAAATAGATTATACTTTTGCTCTTATATTTTGATGAGATCAATTGAAGCTTTTTGAAATAACATGTTAATAGGCAAGAAGTGAAAGTGTTAACACAAAGGATGATATTTGCCTTAGCTGGGCATGACAAACAACTTACTTATCGAATGATAATGTCAACAAGGATATGATATGACAAATCTTAATGCAGCTTTATATGAATGAATCCTTATCAACATCAAACGTCTGCTCTCTTTGAGAAATAGAAGGAAGTAGAAATAACTGACTCAACTTAAAATTAAAAGATAGGCCCTGTTCTAGGGTAGTAGGGAAAACTCATGTGCTATCCTCAAATCAAACAGAATGAAAACAAGTTTTGAGGGGTGCATTATTTGTCAATGAATGCTAATAGATAACTCAACTATTTCTTGAGCTGGACAAGTTTCGAGGAACGGCTCCCGCACGAGGATGATCACATCCTCTTATTCTCCTTTGTTAATCACTGCCAAAGTTTTCTGATTTCTCATGAACAAAGCGTGAAGGAGGGTTTGTTTGTTATATTATCTTTTTGAGCCGGGCGCACTCAATGCCAGCTCCTTCTCGTATTATGGGTTTGCACATTATACATGCAATCCCGGGGTGAAGCTTGTCCAACTCAAAAAGACTATGAATTAGCTATTACTTCCTCATGAGCTAAAACAGAGGCACAAAATAAAAGATTTTGAACAGTTGAGGATAACACATAAATTCTATACTTTAGGAGGTGGTAGTGGAATACCACGAGTAGGAAGGTATGGTGGACTCATAAGGAAGGTATTGGCTTAAGGGTATGGATGCACAAGCAGAATACCGCTTAGTACATAGTTAGGCTAGCAAAGGTTTTGAGAGAGCAGACAACTGATGATGACTAAGATGCAAAGCGATATAAAGCATGAACATTGAAATAAGCATAACACATCAAGTTGTCTTCCTTGTCAGCATAACACTTCAAGCATAATAACATAAAGGTTTTGGCTATGTTGATACTTTAAGAAAATCATGCATGTTGTTATGACCAAAGCTATGTTTGCCAAGATTAAATAAAGTTTTCACAGCCATACCTGATATAAGGTCAATACTCCCCATAAGAATCATCATATAAGGTCGATTGCGTGAAGAGAATACCGAGTGCAGCAAAAGGAACCAATAAACTTCTCATTAATATTCCATCATGGACGACTCCACACTCACGGATACAATTCTTCACCGAAGGAGTGATAGACCTCAATGCACACACCTATCTCATATAATAACCTCCCTAGACATGATACGACTCTACTTGACTCTAAAAGACAAAAGGTAAAGATAAAGATACCGGGCACTCCCCCAAGCTTGGAACAAGCCAAGGGAATGCCATTACCCCAGGAGATTTCACTCATCATCCTTGTTGGCGTTGATCAAGTAGTCCTTGGCGAAACGCTTCCATGGAAGGGGTTCTCCAGTCTCATATGAGAAGCTCGTCTTCTGAATCCTGCATTCAGCACCCAAACCCATGCGCAGAAACCTTAGTTCATACTCATAGTTCTGGTTATGTAGATCATTAATTTGCCCTTGGAGCTCTATAATTCTTTCTTCAGACGCGGTGATGCTTTTCCACATCTCCTTCATCTCCTTCAGGAAGTAGTTCTTCAGCTCATTGGTGATGTCAAAGTTAGCTTCAACACCACGCTCGATCATCTTCTTGTACTCAAAGACTTCTTGCTCCACTTCTTCCAGCCTGGCCTGGACGCTCCCCTCCTTGATAGGTCCCTTCAGAACTTCTTGATGAAGGACACCGTCCTCCATCCGAACAACCTGAGGGTGCTTCTTCACCTCAGCGAGGTAAGGGTTAATGACGTTGACGACGAACTCGTCCTTGGGGGAGCTTGGAGAAGCCATGGCACCTAAATTCAGCTGAAAGATTCCCTCGCAGAAACAGATCGAAGAGAAAACACGCGAAATCGCAAGATATGTTGCCGGAACAGTCCGGGAAAATATATAGGAAAAATTTATGCACAGAAAGGAAGGTAACGGACCAAAGCGGGGTCGGAGACGGGCTTCCGGGTGTCCAGGCGGCCTCCCGACGCGGCCCAGGGGGGGGCGCCTGGACTCCCTGGAGGTCGTCTCCGGCTCCACTTAGACTCGGAATTTTACTAATTTTGCAGAAACTCGTAATACGGAACTTTTATGGCGGTTCGTGATGTTTCCTTACCGTACCACATACCTTTTCTTTATTCTGCTTCTGCTGGCGTCTGAAACAGGTCTGCAACATGTTCTTCGTGGGTTGTTGTGTATATTATATTCACATCAACATTGACAGGGTCTCCTGCTATGTAATGTTTAAGCCTTTGCCCATTCACAACTTGAGGTTTGGTGCCTTCAAAATTATTAATCTTAATTGCTCCAGACCGATAAACTTCTTCAATATGAAATGGTCCTTCCCACCTGGAAAGTAGTTTACCTGGAGAAAACCTGAAACGAGATCTGAACAACAAAACTTTATCACCAACATTAAATTCACGTTTCAGAATCTTCCTATCATGCCACTTTTTTACCATTTCCTTGAACATTTTAGCGCTCTCGTAAGCTTCACTTCTCCATTCATCTAGAGAAGTCAAGTTCATGAGACGCTTCTCACCAGCTAATTTTGGGTCAGCATTAAGCTCTCTAACAGCCCAGAAAGCTTTCTGCTCTAACTCTAATGGCAAATGGCAAGCTTTGCCATACACCATCTTATAGGGGGACATGCCCATGGGGTTTTTGTAAGCAGTTCTATATGCCCACAAAGCATCTCCTAACTTATTTGACCAGTCCTTTCTATTTCTGTTTACTGTCTTCTGCAAGATCAACTTAATCTCTCTATTGGTGAGCTCAACTTGCCCACTAGTTTGAGGATGATATGGTGAAGCAATTCTATGATTAACATCGTATTTAGCCAAAGCTTTTCTAAAAGCTCCGTGCGTGAAGTGTGATCCCCCATCAGTCATGAGATACCTTGGTACACCAAACCTAGGAAAAATTACATCTTTAAGCATTTTCAAAGATGTCTTGTGATCAGCACTTTCAGTGGGGATTGCTTCAACCCACTTGGTCACATAATCAACAGCAACTAAAATGTGAGTGTACTTGTGCGAAGATGGAAAAGGACCCATAAAATCAAAACCCCCACAATCGAAAGGTTCAATCACTAGTGAGTAATTCATAGGCATCTCATTCCTTCTACTAATGTTACCAACTCTCTGACATTTATCACAGGCTAAAACATAATTTCTAGCATCTTTAAAGAGAGTAGGCCAATAAAAACCTGATTGAAGAACCTTATGTGCAGTCCTCTCACCGGCATGATGTCCTCCATAGGGACTATCATGACACCGTCTGAGAATGTCCTTCTGCTCATGTTCCGGAATGCATCTCCTCACGATCCCGTCGGGACCTTCTTTGAAAAGATGTGGGTCATCCCAAAAGTAGTGCCTCAAATCATGAAAGAACTTCTTCCTTTGCTGAAGTGTTAAACCTGGAGGCAAATACTTTGCAACAATAAAATTAGCATAATCTGCATACCAAGGATCGGAAAGAGATTGTACTTTTACAACGGAAAGTTGCTCATCTGGAAAACTATCGTTAACTGGGATGGGATCATGCGGTATATCTTCCATCCTTGAAAGATTGTCCGCTACCGGATTGTCTTCTCCTTTCCTATCAACAATCTGCAAATCAAATTCTTGAAGAAGGAGTACCCATCTGATAAGCCTTGGCTTGGCATCCTTCTTTGTCATAAGGTACTTAATGGCAGCATGATCAGTATGAATAATAACTTTGGAATCAACAATATACTGTCTAAATTTATCACAAGCAAAAACTACAGCTAAGAATTCCTTCTCAGTAGTAGCATAATTCCTTTGAGCACTATCAAGAGGTTTGCTAGCATAATGTATAACATTCAATTTCTTATCAACTCTTTGTCCTAAAACAGCTCCAACAGCAAAATCACTTGCATCACACATAATCTCAAAAGGTAAATTCCAGTCAGGTGGTTGTACTATAGGAGCGGTTATTAAAGCTTTCTTAAGGACTTCAAAAGCTTCCTTACAATTTTCGTCAAATACAAAAGGAACGTCCTTCTGGAGAAGATTAGTGAGGGGTCTTGAGGTTTTAGAAAAGTCTTTAATAAATCTTCTATAAAAACCTGCATGACCGAGAAAGCTATGAATACCTTTGATGTCCCTTGGATAGGGCATCCTCTCAATAGCTTCGATCTTAACCTTGTCCACTTCAATTCCCCTTTCGGAAATCTTGTGACCAAGAACAATTCCTTCATTAACCATGAAGTGGCACTTTTCCCAGTTGAGTACCAAATTTGTCTACTCGCATCTCTGCAAAACTTTATTAAGATTGTGAAGACAATGGTCAAAAGAAGTTCCATAGACGGAGAAATCGTCCATGAAGACTTCCATAATATCCCCGCAGAACCCATGAAAGATAGCAGACATACACCTTTGAAAAGTAGCAGGGGCATTACATAAACCAAAAGGCATACGCCTGTAAGCATAAGTACCAAAGGGACAAGTAAAAGTGGTCTTCTCTTGATCAGCAGTGTTAACATGAATTTGAGAGAAGCCAGAATAACCATCGAGATAACAAAAGTGGGTATTTTTGGATAACCTTTCAAGCATTTGGTCGATGAACGGCAACGGGTAGTGATCCTTCCTGGCTGCCTTGTTCAACTTCCTGTAATCAATACACATTCTATATCCAATAATAATTCTCTGAGGTATTAATTCATTTTTATCATTAGGAACCACAGTTGTACCTCCTTTCTTAGGAACACAATGTACCGGACTAACCCACTTACTATCAGCTATAGGGTAGATAATACCTACGGCCAGAAGCTTGAGAATCTCAGTTCTCACAACATCCATCATCTTCGGGTTCAACCGTCGTTGATGATCAACAACTAGTTTAGCATCAGGCTCAAGGTTGATAGTATGTTGACAGATAGATGGACTAATCCACTTAAGGTCATCAAGGGTATAGCCAATTGCGCCTCGGTGTTTACGAAGTACTTCCAATAATCGCTCTTCTTCATATCCTGAAAGGTTAGAATTGATAATAACAGGATATACTTTTTTTTCATCTAAATAAGCATACTTGAGCGTATCGGGCAGAGGTTTAAGATCGAACACCGGGTCTTCTTTCGGTTTTGATAAAATTCCCAAAGGTTCAACCGGAAGGTTGTGCTTCAGGATAGCAGGCTGCCTCAAGAATATTTCATCTAGTTCATTTCTTTCTTGCATATGCAAATCATTCTCGTGGTCCTCCATGTATTGCTGCAAAGGATCATTAGGGGGAATACCAATAGAGGCAATACTTTCAATAATTTTATCATCACTGGGTAAATCAGTACCACGAGGCTGCTTAGAGAACTTAGAAAAATTAAATTCATATGACTCACCATCGAATTCAACAGAAACTTTACCTTTCTTGCAATCTATTATAGCTCCACAAGTCCTAAGAAAAGGTCTACCAAAAATAATTGGACAAAAAATGTCCCTCTCTGAACCAAGTACTAGAAAGTCGGTAGGGTATTTTACCTTTCCACATAGGACTTCAACGTCCCTCACAATCCCGATAGGAGAGATAGTTGTTCTGTTTGCAAGATGAATGGTAACATCAACTTCTTCAAGTTCACAAGGGGAAATCTCACCGATGATTTCTTCATAAAGTGAATAGGGGATAGCGCTTGCACTCGATCCCAAATCGCATAGCCCATAATAATTGTGATCTCCTATTTTAACATATACCACTGGAGTACCTGAAATTGGGCCTTTATTCTTGGCTGTGACAAGGTTAGTGGAAACAGCACAAAAATTTATATTGGAATCCAAAATATCATTAGTAGCAAGGTCTTTAATCAATGCAACTTGAGGATCGACCCTGATCTGCTCCTCAGGCTCATCAACTCTTCTCTCACTTTTATTTATTATGCCTGTCACAAGAGAGTGCTCCTTTATCCTTGCGGGAAAAGGAGGATTTTCATATATAACTGTAGGCAAAATAGGGTCAGCAACATAAATATCAATAGGTGGCTCTTTAAAAGGTTCATGGTGCTGGTCTCTATTCTTTTTAAAAGAATCAACGTGAGAGGCAAAATTCTTACAGAAATCAATCATTAGATGGGAATCAAGACCAATCTTAGAGCAAAAAGTATTGAAGTAATCAGTTTTCACATAGCTCTCAATATAATCATGTTCATAATTTATAACGGGTTCAATACCTTTATCAATTTCCCAATCTTCGGTATTCCTCTGGATCCTTTCAATGAGATCCCACCTTTCTTCAACACTCTTCTTCTGAAATACCCCACTAGAGGAGGCATCTAGCATCTCCTTATCCCGACGAGAAGGCCTGGCATAAAAATTTGTAAGTATAATTTCCTTGGGAAGCTCATGAATAGGGCACTTGAGCATTAGGGACTTCAATCTCCCCCAAGCTTGAGCAATGCTTTCTCCATCACGAGACCTAAAGTTATAGATATAGTTCTTGTCTCGATGAATTTCATGAAGAGGATAAAACTTAGTATAAAAGAGAGACATAAGCTCCTGCCAGTCAAGCAAGTGTGAGTTATCGAGAAGCCTATACCAATCCGAAGCTTTATCTATAAGTGATACGGCAAACAATTTTCTCATGACAAACTCCCTCGATACACCTGCAAGCTTAAATAATGAACTTAGTTGTGACAGATATAGCAAGTGTTCACCGGGATGTCTATCTCCTGCATAACGATTAGCCAAAACATAATCGATAATGCCAGCTGGTATTTTATAAGGCACAATTTCAGTAGGGGGAGGATCAACCACCACAGGCGTGGGGCGTCTTCCCGCAAGCAACGCTCCAATAACAGGGTTATCCATAAGGACAAAGAGCAGCAATAGCAAAAACAAAAATAGAATTATAAAAAAAAAACTTCCTTACCAGTTTCACTTTACCAATAGCGCTACGCTCCCCGGCAACGGCGCCAGAAAACGGTACTTGATGACCCACAACCGTAAGGGATCTATTGCAGCGTTTTCGATAAGTAAGAGTGTCGAACCCAACGAGGAGCAGAAGGTATTGATAAGCGATTCTGAGCAAGAAATTACTGCAAGCACTGAAAGATAACTTTTTAGGGGTTTTTTCGATATAGGCAACAGGAAGGTAAAAGCAAGCAATGTAAAAGGCACTGAGAGTAACAAGTGGCCCAATCCTTTCTTAGCAAAGGAGAGGCCTAGCAACTGAACTTATAAAGACTAAAGCGTTCCTGAGGACACACGGGAGAGGTAGTCATGTGCTTTCACCATATTCCGTATCGATACTATGTTATGTGTTGATAAGTGTTGAGTGGGTGGATCTATGCTAGTACACTCTCTAGACTAAGATGAATGCACTCTTATGATTAAACACCTTGCAAGCATCCGCAAATACAAGATAGAATTTAAGGCAAAAGCCTAACCATAGCAATACGATCGAGGATCCATTATTCCCTTATGCAGAAGTGTGCGAACTGGGGTTCAGGTTTCTGTCACTCCGGCAACCCACCATAAGCATTCTTTATACACAATGTATTCTCCTAGGTCCTTAATAAGGCGAAGTGTTGGGTGTTCGACTCACACAACACCACTAGTAGAATGACAACGCAACTTAAGTATCAAACAACACATATTACTTCAACAACATATGACTACTAACAACAAGACTTTCCCCATGTCCTCAAGAACTAAGGTAACTACTCACGAGACATAAAGGAGATCATGATCAGTGGGGATAAATAGGTGATAAACAATCTGGACATAATAATATTTCTCCAACAAAACTCAATAGCATTCACCACAAAGTAGTAATCAACACCGATGGAGTAGAGAGGATAGGTAGTACGAGTTACAACATAAGTTACGATTGTAAGATGAGATTTGGATGAAAATGGAGATGGTGCTGGTGTTGGGGATGATGTTGATGTTGATCTCGATGATGCCCGTGATGATGGTGATGACGATGGCGACGATCTCCCCTTCCAGGAGGTGATCTCCCCGGCGGAATCTGCCTGCCGGAGATGGCTTTTTCTTCACTGTAGGTTTCCGCCACGGAGCGGCGGCGGAACTCCGTAAAAATTCCCTTCTCCAGGGTTTTTGGATAACGGAGAGCATATATGCAAAAGGGGGCGGCCAGAGGTGGGCCAGGGGCTCCAGGCGCCCCCCCCCCCGGCGCGGCCAGGGGGGCGCGCCCCCAGGGCGCCTGGGCACCCTGTGGCCCCCCTCTGGTTGCCCTTTCGCGTGCCTTCGTGATCTGTCTGAAAAATATCTCCCGTCAATTTTCAGGTAATTTGGAGGTATTCTTCTTCAGCAACTCAGTGTCCACTTTTTACTGCTGAATCCTGCGTCTGCTGCTTCGGCATCGGAAAGTTTGCAAACTATGTAAAATAGACCAAAACAACATAAGAACATCACCGTAACGTGAAATATATCAATGAATAAGGATAAATTATGATACAAAATAGTGATGCATTTTGGATGTATCAATATTACCGGGCTGGATCACTTGACGCTCAGCGAAGATGTATCTGAGCAGCCGCAGGAAGTTTATTCTGAAACCGAAGGTAAGCGAACTGCATTATTTTTGTTCTTTCCCGGGGCGAAATGGACCGTGCTGTTTTATTCTCTGATATCGTTCCCACTCTGTATGCAGATGAGGAATTACCTGTTGTTACTCCTTCAAGCATTGATCCAGCTCTTATGAGAAGATACAATGAGTTATATGACGCTGTTACAAGGGCTAGGAGGGATAATAAGAGGAAGTATGACATTTTTTGTCTTACACCCCGGTTATTTAATATGTTATTTTTTCAGGGACACCCATCTTATCACTTTTTGCTGGGCTTTTTTCTTCTTGTCTGAAGGCATCTAATTGCATTCAAGGACGAGTTTGGTGATATTACTATCGGTCAGGTTGGCGAGTCTTTTTGGTCGTATGGAACGCTGAGCACGTGCCTCGCAAATATTGGCATCTCTATGTTAGCTGAGAGGTTCAAAGGATCTCAAACGATGATTGTCCCGTAGAACCTATGTGTAAGCATTTTCATTAATTTATGTTTATCCCTCATCCAATTTTTATTGTGCTATAAGCATTTTCATTAACTCTCTGGTTTTGTCTTTTTGGCAGAATTCCATTTCGAACGGCGGTGCCACAAATAGGGCTTTGAAAAAGATGATTTCTTCAAGCGCAGAGGAACGTGTGGACTAGAAAAACTTGGTAACGCATTTTGACCATTTTCGTCATCTTGAAAAAAAGTTTTCTGTTTTTCTATTTTCTCATCTGGTTTGTTTTATTCTTTTTTTATTTCAGATTATGTTTGCAACATTTGATCCTCCTCCCGCAACAATGAAGGACGCGATAGGCCACTACTGCTTGGTCTCTTTGAACCTGCGAGAGAAGCGTTTTGAGTTTCTCGACTCATTGAACGACGCCGACAGCGCTCCAGCAAATCTTGTCTTCAGGAAAATGGTCAGGAACATCAAAAAAGTTTGGAAAGATGGCAGCGCAAGCTGCGATGAGTCGTTGAACCCTCCCACCCTTGACGGCTTCGTGCTCACTCATGTTAATGTCCCGCAACAGGGAAATGGGTTTGTACTTGTTCCCCTTTTCTTTTTCCTCCTTCAGTTTTTTTGTGTAAGTGAGCTGCATTGTTTTTACTAAATTAGAAGCACATTTTTCCTTGAGCGAACTGCATTACTAATGTGCCATTAGTTGTTCTCCCTCGGTTTTTTGTGTGTATGGAGCTGCATTGTTTTACTAACATCAGTAGCACTTCATTATTGAGTGAACTGCATTAGTAATGTGTTTATCTTGGTTTTCTTTCCAGGCATGATTGTGGATTTTACATGTTCCAATTCATGCAGACCTGGGATGGTGAAACGATTGCCAAGTTTGGGAAGGAGCACATTGGCTACATCAGGAAGGCGATGCTCCATAGTTGGCTGACCTCGTCGCATTGCTGTCTGGACCTGACATCACTTTTAATTTTTAAAGAAGGTTATTACATTTTTTCAGTCACACACCCTTTTATTAAGTGAACTTCATTGATACAGAAAGGGGAGGTCTACTACTTTTGTTAAGCTTTTAGTAGAAACCATTTGCATGTTTAAATGACTTTCGTTAGTGAACTTGATGATTATTTTCATTTTGCTCATTATCCATTTTTTGTGCAGGCTTTGACGAAGGCGCACACCAAGGTGGTATTTCCTTGTTTGAAACTTAGGTTCACACTCCAACGATTCAGAAATTTGTCCTTGATGAACCCCCCGTTAAGCTTGTAAAAGAACCGGTGTGTAAGAGGTTAAGGAGTGGCGCCGGCACTTCGAATGAAAAAGCTCTTGAGAAATCTCCTGTCAAGGTCAAGCGTGGGAAGAAAGCAGTCAGCCCTCCGAATGCTGAAGATAGTGATGATGATTTTGAGAGGCCACCACCAGTGCCTAGGAGGACCAGGAGCGCAGCTGTGGAACGCCCGACCGACAGCGAGGCACTAGTTCTATAAAATAAGAGGCATGTGCAGAAGCCATCAAAGTTTAGATCTCCGGTACAGAAGTTGAAGCCTGCGAGTTTCAGCTATCTTGCGGAGATGAGGAAAGTCTTAAAACTCATCACGAGCACACCATTCAGGCAGAAATACAGCGAGTCAGTTCTTTTTTCGTTAGTTTTTTCACTTTTTGATTCTTAATGTGTGTAATGTTTGTGTGTTTTTCATTTTGTGTTCCTAATCCCCCCACCCTCGCCGTTTGTTTTGTGCAGGTGCGTGCTTTTCATGCACAGGAATCCTGTCGAAGTCTACACTGTGAATGTGGACTATATGTTCTTAACTTTCACCAGAGGTGGTTTCATGGACTCGGATTTGACAGATCATATCATCAGGTACTGGAAGAATGACGAGCATATGAATGTGGTTTATCGATCTGGCGAACGCGTTCTCCTCTCCCCTTTGTTTATCACGGTATTTCTCTTTTTCCCTTTTTTTTCTTTTTTCTGCTGGAGTGAACTGCAGTTAATAGTGTCTAATAATTTGTTTTAGCAATGTACTGAACTGCATACATTTATTGTATTTAACCCATGTATCTTAAATGAAACAAATTGGGGGAGAAGTGTGAACTGCATACTGTTAGAGAAGCGTGATCTGTTTTTTTATTAAGCGTCAGAGTGAACTTTGAGGGGGAACTGCATTAACGTTCTTTTGTGAATTACCCACACGCAGTATGTGCTTCAAATGAATGATCACGCGGATAGAGATGAAGATGGAAACGTTGTGTTGCCTTTTGTCCACGACAAATTTAACGTTGACGATGCAGCAAAGCAGTTCAAAGTTTTTGTTCGTGATGACGATAACCTTCTTGATTGCAAATTAGTAAGTTATCAGATTTGCTTGTTCAGCCTTATGTACTTATTTTCTCTCCCAATTTTTTCCAGTAATCCTGTTTCACTCATCAAACCCATAACAATTTTGATGAAACAAAATCATATTTTGTTACCATGGTTTAAAGACGAGCATTACTCGCTATACACGATGAATAGGCACCGCGAGACCCTTGATATTCATGACACTAGGAGGTACAGCGGACCGATTGATCAAACAACAAGGTGGCATAAGTCTGAATACCACAGCGACCGCATTGAAATGGTAAAAATTTTCCTTTTTCACCTTTCTTCTTGTTTTCATGCGTGCGCGTGTCGAACAATTTTGTTGTGATGTGTATTTTTTTTCACCAGATGATCAGGACTGCATTGTTGAAGAAGGTTTACGGAGAAAAGGAGTACAAGAGAAAGGAGTCGGTAGACTGGGTCGATGTTTCAAAGAAAGCTAGCTTTTTAGGCGCCCCTGAGCAGGGCCCCAACGAGTGCGGCTTCTTTGTTCTGAAGATGGCTCAGTTTTACGACGGCAAAATCTTTGTTGTGAAATTCGCAAAGCGTAATGTAAGTATCTTTTTTTAACCCAATAATAATCCCTCATTCTTTGATTTTTTTTGTTAGTTGTTTTTTGTAGATGATCTTGTTTATTTGTTTATTTTATTTTCTTCATCGCAGGAAGCTGCTATTGAGGAATGGAAGGCTGAGTTCTTGTTCCAGATCCTATTCCACCCTGAAAACATGGTCGTAGTCACCGAGTTCCCGGAGGATCTAAGAAATCTCTGCATTTCTCTTGGCTTTTCTCCAAAACTGGATTCGCAGGAGTAGGATGAGGCATAAATGATAGTAGATCTTTTTTATGTGTGTTGATGTCTTTTCGTGTGTGCTCCAAAACTTTCTGTAAACAGTATGTATGACGTTGTGTGTAGTTCTCGATCTGCAAAACTTTTCACACCATGCTGTGTGCTTTTGTATATTTTGGTCTAGTAAGTTTTGTGTTTTTCTTTTTGTGCCAGACACTCACAATGTCAAATATGTACATAATGGAGCTTTCAGCCAATTCCTCCTTATGAATTGTAACATGTTCGTAGCGCACTGCATTCACTCAGATGAGTAGCAGCCAAGTTTTTTTTAAATATACGGATCCGCACTGCATTTCACCTTATCACATGGGACAACAAAGACGAATTCAACATGTTTGTCGTCGAGGTTCAAAATTTTGGTAAAAATGTATTAGAAGACAGAAAATCAACTGTGTCTGCTAAGTGAGAGCTCAATTTTTACTCTTTTTTTTGCACTAAGCGCACTGCACTGTATACTCGAAGTGGACTGCACTGTAAGCTTTAAACGCACCACACACGCACTGCATTGTACGTGAATCCTAGTCTCACTCTATAGATTTTTCTTCTAGCTGCATTCTATATTGATTCACTGTCATCTCAGATTCTATACGACGAAGAGAACTGCATTCTCAAAATGACATTCTAATCTCAGGGTTTTCATATAGAAGAGAAGTGCATTCTGAGAATGACATTCTCATCTTATTTCTTTCATATAGAAGAGAACTGCATTTTATCAAGCATACCACCCGCAGCACATTGATCACAAAGTATATATGGCATATGTTATATCTATTCATTTTGAACTTCAATATTACATGTTGAATTCTTTTTTTGCAGTCCACTGAACACAAGCTATATCTTATATACGATACGATATATATAAAGGATGAAGTTAATATATTTTAATAGGTAAAACTGTATATGTGTTGATCTATGTCCTTTTCCTGCTGCTTCTTCTCAAATAGTGCACTGCATTTGTTTCAATGGTTGTTGCTGCTTCTGTTTTGCTCTTGTTGTTCGCATTACCCCTCGTAACGCGACCGTGCGACTGCGATGCTTGCCTACGCGCTGGATTCTGCATTCTGCCTCTCCCCCTCGTTTTTGATGATGGTTCTTCGATGTCTTCATCTTCTTCTTTTTCCTCCTCATCTTCCTCTTCTGCTTCCTCATCTTCCTCTTCAGTTACATCAGCTTCGCTCTCTTCCTCGTTCTCTTCTTTGTCAGCATCTTCTTCGTCATCTTCTTCATCTTTTTCTTCTGTTCTATTTGGACAAGTTCTCGCGTTATGCTTCTCTCTCTTGTTGCAGACGCTACATAGTCTTCTCTTTGTCATATCATCTTGTTGGTCTGCTTGGTGATCTGTGGTGGCATTTTCAGCCTGGATTTTTTTCAGCTGCTCCTTACATGTTCTTGAGTTGTGTCCCGCAATCTTATTGCATGATTTGCACATCCTTACCCCCAGTGGTCTTCGTCCGCTGTCCAGTTCTGGCTCAGGCCTACTATTTTTTTCAGGACTTTTTTCTTTTGTTGCAGCTTTTTTTATTGGTTGATTTGCTCTCTTTCTTTCTCCCTTTTGTGTTTGAAACAGGTGGGGGAAGAATTGTGTCATCCATATTATGAGCTGCACCATCAGCGGCATGTTCGCGCTCCTCTCCTTGGTCTTCACTCCGCGCATCCATGATCTTCTCTGCTTCTTCTTCTTCGTTTATTACGTCGACTTCTTGTATGAGTTCTCTCATCCCAGCTAAAGCTCTATTGTACCCTCTATCGGATTTGACACCCCTGTTTGCCAGGTCCATCGCTGTTTCTGCAAGTAGTCTCCTGCGGCAGAACATCGAACTCCCATCTGGAGCAGTTTGCTCATAGTCTCTGCGGTCAAAAGTTGCGTTTTGGCGCGCGTTCCGTGTGTATCTCTTCAATATGTACTCTTCAGGTATCTTGTCCACCCGCAGCTGATCCAACATGCAAATGATGTGCAAGCAGAACAGGCCTGCAACAAAAGAATTTTTTGGGTTGTTCGTGTCAGCAAACTTCACATAAATATGCAACATTTCTTTTTTTTTGTGAACTGCATTATAAATAGGTCCTGGTTTTTCTCTTCTAGTGAACTTCACTAAGGTTTTTTTTTTCATCTTTTTTTTGCTACCAGCAATAAGTGAACTTCATTATGTTTTTTGTGTGCTTATTTTTTGTTTCCTGTCTCACTGACCTGTATGTGTCCACAACTTGCATTCGCATTCGTAGATACCGTTCGTCACATCAGCAACTACCTGGAACTCCTGTCTTGCCCAATCAAAATCATCAGACCGGTTGTAGTGGCGCACCAAATATTTTGTCGGGTTGTTAGGGGACTGCTCTGATCTGAGTGCAATGCTGCGGTAGTGCGTTTGCTTGAAGTCAGCAAAGACCGCCCTGGTGTAAATCTTGGAGAGCTGAACCTCGAAACCAAACTGAGTAGTAGTCTTTATTTCCGTCTGTGAAACAAATAAAACCAGTTAAGTAGTTATCTTTCACAGCTAAAATCAAGAAAGCGAGTAGTGTTTTATTAATTGCTCATCCAGCTTAAAAACTTTGCTCTGGTTATATACCTCGTTAGCTATGGTCTCCGCGTGCTCGACGCCCTTCCTTGCTGGATGCACCTGTCCACCTGCGATGCAAAGATGTGTAGGTCGTGTCTTTCCTTGACAAAGTTCCTCTTCAAGATCCGGTTCATGCTTTCACTTCTCTGTGTCGACGTCATCCGTGCACAGAACACCTCCTTGTAGTAAGCTTATATCCATTCTTTTCGGTCTGTCCAAAGCGCCTTCATAATTTCATCATTTTGCAGGTTATACTTGTCCATGAGCTCATGCCAAGCGCATTCAAACTCTGATGGCATTAGCGGGTGGTTGAGAACGAGGTCAGCTCATCTTTGAATGTCTCATACGCTTTGTACAGCAAGGACAGGTGATCCTTGTATTTTTTTCAGTATATGCCAATGGCATAACTTGGGCAGCGTGCCTATGAGCGTACTTTTTATCGGGACATCCATGGAGGGGCATTGATCTACATGTTTTTGAAAAAACCAAGCAGTGAGTTATTGAGAGAACTACATATCTTTTTTCTGCTTTTTCTGATTTTTCATTGGATGGAAGAAATGGACTACAAAACTTGGCAGTGAACTGCATTGTTATTTAAACCCATTCTTTTTAGCATACCTGTAAGTATGCAGATTGGCCGCTTGTTGTTCATGCAACGCAAGAACGTCCGGAACACCCACTCGAAAGTCGGTATTGTTTCGTCTCTGATGAGAGCCACAACAAATATTGTACTTTGGAGGTGGTGGTTGACTCCAACGAAGACGGCCAGAGGCATGTGGAACTTGTTGGTCTTGTAGGTCGTGTTAAGTGTGACACAATCTCCAAAATCTTCGTACGATCCCCGGCAGTTCGCGTTCGCCCAGAATATGTTTCGCACACGGTTATCGACATCTTTGTCGTAATCATAGAAGAACTCCGGGTTTATTTGCTGCATTTTCTCAAAGAAAGCCAGGAGTTTCTTCACATCGTCTTCTGTTTCCTCCCTCGCGAATTGGTGCTTCCTGCAGTTCGAAATAATAATATACTTGCAGCATTAGAGACATACAGAAAATGCACAAGCAAACTGCATGAAATAGACGAGATATCGTTTTTTGTTTACCCAGTCACGGCTAGTGCGCCCCATAATGTGCAGCCCTCCTAACATCCTGGACAGGGTTGACATCATCTGCGTGTGTGTCAGGTTGTCGCTCTGCATGTCCTTCACTAGTTTATCAAGTAACGGATCATCTGTCTTATGCGAGTGCATGTGCAGAAGCATAGCCGGGCTGTCAATAATCATGTGGTTGTGATTGAGCTCAATCTCTGCTATCACGACCACATCCTTGATTTTTTTCAATCTCATTCTTGCCTTGCAGCCAGTCCTCTATGATGTTTTCTCTCGCTTTCTGTCATTATCTGTGACAGTTTCCTTGCTTCTGCCTTCCTTTGAGCAAACTATGTATCTGTTTGTTCTGTATCCGCCGTTTTTGCGTGTGCCAAAGCCTGCATGCCTCGCATATGTGTTGTAGAATTCTCGCGCCGCAGCGTGTGATGAGAATTGCATACCTTTCACAGGCACAAGTTCTTGGAGCATGTTCTCATTCTGCACACACAATATGGAAAAAAAAATTTGTTAATGAGAATGCACAAGCTGAAAGAATGCGTAAGTGAACTGTAGTAGTTAGGCAAGGAAGCTTACATGCGTGTACTGTTTTTTCTCTAACGGTGTTTGCAGCTCAGCAATGTTTATTGGGCATGGAGGGGTGACAACAGATCTGTGTAATTTAGGATCGCCAGGAGGCAGAAGTGTTGAGAACTTTACTTTTTTGGTTGCTTGTGGCTCTCCTTGATTCTGCTTCCGATTCTTTTGGTGCGCAGTAGGCGGCCTGGGTGGAATTCCACTGTCTCTTCGTTGACGAATCGTTTCCTCATGAACTTGCCGAACTTGCTAGGTTTCAACATTGGCTTGTGGAGGTGCTATATCATCCATTTTGATCTGCTGGCCAAATGTTTCAAAGACACGCGTGTACCTTGGCTGCATAACTGTTATGATTTGCTCTTCATCATCATCCTCCTCATCATCTTTCTGCGCATGCTCCCCCATGAAGACCAAATCGTCGTCGTCCTCCCCATCTTGCGCGCTTTTTGCTTCACCGCCTTCTCCATCTCGAATGATGTTTGGTTCACTGTTTTCATCTTTATCCTCTACATCTTCCTCCACGAGTACGCAGTTCTGTTTGTTCTGTTAAAGAAACCCCTAGGTATTTCAGGTGTTATCCATCCAGCCATCTCCCACTCTTCTCTTCCAATGCAGCTCAGGGGCTTTGGGTTGTGAATCAATCGAGGTATCTTCTGGTTTGGAGGCATAGTAATTTCCTACACAGTATTAAGCCAAAGCTTTTTATGCACGCCAACAGTGAAATGAACTGCATCTTCGTACTATATATCATTTTATATGCAACTGGAGAAATTGCACTTCAATTTTTCATTCTATAGCAGGGGCACTGGGTGTTAACATGAAGAAACAATGCACTTCAGTTTTAAGCCACATCGCTCTACATATGTAAGTCATGGTGGACTGCATTTTTCAGCCATAGCGCATTTTTATTTTTTCGAAGTATCTTTTCTGTTTTTTACTGGGAGATACATGGGACTGCAGTCGACGCAAGAGGGCACTGCATGGTGATAAAAAGGGCACTGCAAACTGGATGTGGGGGGGTTGGGTATGTGATTTTCTTACATTATCTGCAGTTCTCTCCTTCTGCAGATGCAGCTCTGCCTGCTGTTGGCGTGTAGTCCACCTCCGCTGCAGGAACTCATGGGCTTTTTTAACTTTTGCCATTGTCGTGGGAGAAGGTTGGATGGGCACCATTGCAGTTCGCATCCACGTCGACTGCGATGGAGAAGGCATCCTTGCAGTTCTTTTCCCCCTGCCATGCATAACCGAAGCTGGATGCTTCAGCTGGGTCAACCGCGGTGGATCTCCCAGGTGGTGTTGGGGCGAAGGTGAGGGGCGGCGTCGCTTCCTAACAGCCGCCGCGGAAGAAGCCTCGCCGAGGGACTCCATCGCCGGCCGCTCCGCGCGCGCTCTGCGCTACAGGCCGCTGAAGAAGGCGGGGAGGGGTGGGGGTCGCCGCCGGCCGCAGGGCGCTGCCGCGCAAGGAGGCGGGGAGGGGTGGGGGTCGCCGCCGGCCGCAAGGCGCTGCCGCGCAAGGAAGCGGGGAGGGGTGGGGGTCGCCGCCGGCCGCAGGGCGCTCCCGCGCAAGCAGGCTGGGAGGGGAGGGGGACGGCGCCGGCCGTAGTGTTGCCGGCCGCAGTGGCGCTGGCGCGCAAGGAGGCAGGGATGGGAGGGGGACGGCGCCGGGCGCAGTGGCGCTGGCGTGCAAGGAGGTGGGGATGGGAGGGGGTGTTATGAGAATAAGCTTTTTTGTTAGGAGAATAAGGTCTTAAGGGGTGTTATGAGAATAGACCCACCCTATATATATGAGTTTATGTCCTCTACATCATTCACTTATTGCTATTTCTTCAAGTTACTTTTTGTGCTAAGTGAATGTGATCGGACCCTTCCCCCTCTATGCTAAACTCAACCCATTCCATTCACAAAATTCTTCATATGCGTTCTATTGGAAACTTGTTCAAAATCTTCACTGTTTCCTTGTCAGCTGAAGAAATTGCGAACGCAACGTTAAAACTTATCCTTTCCAAAATTTTAGTTTTTGCCGCTCGAATCGCTCTGCATCCCGCGATAATACTTATCTATTCACCCGATCTCACACAATCTCCACTACACAGTAAGTGGGTGATACATGTCGTGCGAATGAGAAGGGTCAGGGGCATGTTCATCCAATTTCTTCGGGGGAACGGTTATTCATCTCAGCTATAAATACCCCTCCCCTTCCCTCACTTCACTTTTTACTCCGCTCGTTCTCACTCCCCGCTCGAGCTTCTTCAACCCTAGCGCCGCCGCTACTCCATCATCGCCGGTGAGGAAGAGCTTCACTGCCTCGACCTCGTCGCCATCGTACTCGCGCTGACCGCGGATTTCTTCACTCCGCCGCCGCCGTAGCTGTCTTCCTCTGCCAAGTTCGGGCATGGAATATCTGCACAGACGAACTTCACTTCTCCATCTCACAGTTTGTTGTTTTCTTCGTCCAGGGTAATTAAAAGTTACTTTTACTGCCCTCTTTGATTCAAATGTTTTCTTCAAAATTTTCAAAAGGTGTTTTCTTCATCAAATCTTCACACACTAAACACCTCACATATCATTTGTTCTTGATTCGATTTCTCTAAGCTACGTTTTTCTTCAAGATTCCTCAATTGTGTGGATTTTCAATCTATACAACTCTGGAACCTAAGACAAAGAACGCTTAGTCAAATTCGTCAAGACTCATCTGGTCAAATTCCTCAAACTTTCTCTTTTTACAAAACCTTATGAGAACGCATATTACCTCTCCAAATTCCTCGCAACTATACTCTGTTCACAGGTACTCATGTCCGCTGCTGAATCACCAGGTTCTCATCAACTTAACTCATTTGCATCGTTCCTCGAAGAAAAGTTGCATACTTCTTCACAGAATTCAATTGTTCAAATTCCTCGTATGAAGAAAATGGCTGATGGAAAGAAGCCACAGAAAGGAGGAAAGAGGCCTGAGGTCAATACTGCTTTCGAGATACCTGAAAACATATATGCTGACTATTGCTCTCCTGATGAGGCAAAGTTCGGAAAAGAGGACAAGAATCAGCACAAGGTGCGCATTCAAAGAATAGAGAGGAGATAGGCAAGAGAGTGGAGGGAGTACAGATATGTGACTCCCAAATATATGAAGAAATTCGCACTCAATCCTCCCTGCCCAAGACCTCCATTGGCACATGGCCAAGTTGCTGATCCCACTAGCCTCAAGCGTGGCGAGGATTATACTGAAGAATGGGCTAAGCACCAGGCCAAGTTGGCCAAACAAGCAAAAGAAGCAGTGAGTAAATTCAATGAAGACTCTGCTGCTGCCTCTGCTGAGGCCTCTACTTCCAAGACTAAGAAGGCCATGGCTAAGAAGCCTGCTCACAAGGCAAGTGCTTCTTCCTCAACAATGCCCTCACGGCCAAATTCTTCAAAGCCCTCACGGCAAATTCCTCAGACTGCTCCTGCCCCTCCAAAGTCCTCAGCTCCTCCGCCAAAGTCTTCAGATGCTACAGCAAAATCATCTGCTCCAGTGCATCTTGCCACATGTCAAAGGACTGCGAGCATATCCATTGCCTCAGGAGCCTCTGCAAGTTCCTCGGCTGCTCTTAGTTCCTCAGCGATACCAAGTTCCTCAGCTGGTCCCTTGCTACTGAAGAAAAAGACCACTGCTGGACGCGGCTCTCGCCCAAGTCCTCACAAGAAACAAGTTGCTTTCCAAGTGTCGTCTGATGATGAAGCTGATGATGAAGAACTTGTTCAAATCATCATAGACAGGCAAGAAAGGGCCACTAGAGCCAAAGGAAGCGAAGTGCCATTGATTCTGGATCCAAAGGTGATCCTTGATTTCATTGATCTCTGGCATCAGGACCCCAACATTTCTATGCCTGACTTCAACTTGACACCTGGACAAAGTCATTTGTTGACCACCTTCATAGGCGAAGAAAAATGGAAATTTCAAAAGGCCAAGCAGACGAAGAAAGCGTAGTACAAGAAGGAGTGCTTCCTATAGAAAAATGTTGTCAACATGACGGCTGAAGAACTTGTCAGGATACAGGGTGAAATCAAAACCCTCAGTGATGAATTTGATGCATATCGCGCAGACTGGATGGGCGCCAAAGTCAGATTTGTGAATTTGACTAAAGGTTTTTCTTCAAGTGCGGCTTGTCAAACGCACATTGAAATTCCTCAGGCTAAAGCATCTGCTCAGTCTGCTGAAGGACATGCCAGCACCGCTGAAGAACATCAGACTGCTGAAGAAAATACCAGGGCTGATGACTGAACTCCAGCTGCTGAAGAAACTGCCAGGGCAACCTCTAGTGTTGCGCCTGAACAAAATGTCAGGCCGGCTGAAGCTCCAAAGGCTGTGCCTGAAGAACATGAAGAAATCAGGACAACTGCATCAGTTGTGCCATAAGAAAAACAACCAGATTCCTCTGCTCCTCCTGCGCATACACCAAATCCAATCCTTCCATCTGCATCAGATGTGAAGAAGACAAAGGATACAGAGCGTGCAGCTGTGAAGAAAAGGAAGGCATCAGCTTCATCAGATTCTTCAGCTCCGAAGAAAATGAAGCCTTTGACAAGCTCAGCTGAAAATCCAATTGATGCCGTTCCAATTTCCTCCATGCCATCAAAGGAACTTATTCCATTTGATGAAGAATATGTGATTCCTAGTGAATCAGATGAAGATGTTCCCTCTGTTGCTTCCTCAGAGCAGACGGACGAAGAAATTGAAGTGGATCCAATCCCTTCAAACCCAATCATCTCCTCGCCTATGCCTCGGTTTATTGCTGAAGAGGCCGGCGTTGAGGAATTGGAAGAACAAAACTCGGACGTGGACATTGGGAATGCCATTCCTTTGATGAATGATGAATTTTGGCATAGTCAGCATCCCAACTCTCCTCTGTTCACGCCGCTGCAACAAATTCCTCATTCACCAGTGCAAACTGTTCCATTGGGCTATGAAGAAACTCGTCCCACTAAATCTATTCATGAAGACATTCCAGCCACTAGTGCTGAAGAAACTGTTGCTGCTACTGAATCTGTGAAGACAGCCACTGAAGAGGAACCAGAAATTCCTCAGACCAAAGAACCTGAGATTGCGAATCCAGAGGTTGTGATACAATTGACAGACACTCCTAAACCCAAGCCAAAGGATCCTTTCTCAAGAAAGCAAACTTTCAAGAAGGCTGATTTCTTCGGCGAGCATGTGTTCTTCACTGATTTCAATTCTTATGACTCTACTCGCATAAGGAAGAGCGTTTCTGGACTGCCAGTCAGGCAAATTTCTATTCATCGGTGCTCTACAACAAAGACAACGTCTTCGATCATCAGCATATTCCTCACGTGGATATGGAATCTCTGTCGTGCTTTGTGCCAGTCCTTAGTGTTCTTCACGACGCTGGACTGTTGGGTTTCTGCACTGACATATGTGATTGGAATGAAGAACTGATTCTCCAATTTTATGCAACCCTGCACATCACTGGCAATTCTGAAGATGTAAATTCATGGGTGCTGGACTGGATGACCAAAAACACTCACTACAAGGCATCAGCCTCTGAATTACTTCAAGCTCTGCCTCTTAGTCCTCCCACTGAAGTAGCACGTTGCATGTATGAAGAAACTGAACTCACAGATCATTACATGCAAGTGCTTATGAAGCCATTGAAGCCAGGTCAAGCCTCAAGGACCAAATTCCTCATGAAGGAATTGTTGTTTCTGCCACGGACTGTCTATCGCATTGTGACTAAGACATTGAGTCCTGTCAAGGGCCACGACTCAAATGATGAAGAAGTCGTTGGCATCGTGAAGAATCTGTTGTTCAACATCATCCATGGCGTTCCCGTCAACTTCCATGATTTCTTCATGAGGACAATGGCAAATGTTGCATTGTCCCCTTTCAACCTGAAGCCTTATGCTCCATGGATTATGAGATTCATCAGGACAAGGTCTTCAGTGAACTACAAAGCTGACACACTGAATCATTGCAGCTACTTGCCCCCAATTGAAGTCCTCAAACGGACATTTTCCTCAGCTGATGACAAGGGCAAGGCCACTGCTATTTTTTATGAAGGCACTCGTCCATTGGATGGTCAGTTTCGCAAAGCTGCATCTTACTCCACCAATGATGACTCTGCCACTCATGACTCTGCCACCAACGCTCCCAAGCCAAATCCTCAAGGCGCAGCTCCCAGGGTGATGACTGATCATGAGCTTCTCCTCAGTCTTCATCAGAAGGTTGATCGCAACCACAAATAGGTCAAGCGTCAGTTTGGTTCAATTCTTCACAACATGACCTCTACACATAATGCAGTGAAGAAAAACCATTACTACCTTCATGAAACCATCAACCGCACATGGGTTGTTCTGTCTCATCTGTATGGCGAAGAAGATCAAGAAAATGGGTCTCAAGGATGACTTTGACTGGTCTGCTCCTCCTCCTAAGAAATACAAGAAGGTCAAGGTTCCTCCCTTGGTGGCCAGCTCCTATTCTTCATCATGTGAAACCGACGAGTATGAAGAATTGGACTACATTGCGGTAGGCCCTACATCAACCATCGACCCCAACAACGTTGGCGCTCCTTCATCATCTTGAGATTCTTCAGGGGCGTTAGTCCTCATTTTCGATCCTTTTGGTCATTCGATGACAAAGGGGGAGAAAGTTGAGTTAGTCTTCAAGCGTGTCTATATATATGGGCGGTTTTTTTTTTGTTAAGTTACAACTCTCGTTCTTCTGATGACTTTGTGGATCAAGTTGTAAACTTAAACTCTATGGTGACCTGATACTTTTGTTGTGGTGTTTCTGCATGCTTATTCCTCATTAATGTTATGTACGCATGCTGAATTACATCAGTTACCATATTTCATCATACATTTAAAATTCTTCATATTATATGTCAAATGCGTGTATGAATTACACGATATAGGGGGAGATCTCCATGATTCTACTCTTCAAGTGTGCATTGCTTCAAAAGCAAATTTCTCACTATGCACATCCTCAGGGGGAGTTCTTCTATATCTTGCAATCAAATTCCTCAATATCAGCATTTACACTTCATATGTTTATCCCCGTTGAAAACTTAACCTATATTGTCATCAATCACCGAAAAGGGGGAGACTGTAAGTGCATTTAGTGCCCCTTAGTGATTTTGGTGTATTGAAGACTTATAGGTTAAGGGACTAATGTGTTTATGAGTGTACACAAGTCTATAAGTCTATGAGGAGTTTGATATTTACAGAGAAAGTTGACCCCTAAAAATGAAGTTCTTCGACTGAAGACTTTGGATTTCTAAAGACTTTCAGAAGACTTTGAAAGTGAAGAAATTGGTGTGACCTTGAAGACTTGGTATTCATTTGAGGAACATGAAACGTGAAGACTTTTGTTTTCGTAGTTCCATTTTCTCTTTCTTGAGTCATAGGAAACACCATACTGTTAAAGGGGGTCGAGGAAATACTAAGGAAAAATTTCCATGTGATGCTCAACTCAAAATCCTACACCTACCAATCCCTTCGAGTGAAGCCATTGGAAATCTCATACAGTTCAGTCATATTCTTCAGTGACAGACACGAAGTTCTTCTGGTCTCTAAGGAATTTGTTCTGACTGAGGAGTTAGGAATTCGCCAGTGCGAATTTCCTACACAGTGAGGAACATGATAGCCCTGATGGTTTTGATACTCAAATTTCCGACCGTTGCTGTGCTACGCGCCAGCTGTCCCAAAATATCTACCTACCTAATGGTCATAAAATTAAAGGGCATTTATGTCTTATCATGTCGGGCTGCTCCCTAGGCTATAAATAGCCGCCCCCTACAACCACTAGCTGGTTGGCTGCTCCGAGAGAAACTGACACTTGTCATAAGAGCAACACATCCTTCGAGGACTTTGAGCGAAAATCATCAAGTGAGGAAAACCCCAAAACCAAACCCAAACACCTACAAACCCAAAAGTGATTGAGCATCACTGAAGAGATTGATCCTGCGTGGATCCGATGCTTGTTACCTTTGAAAATTGTGCTTCTTCCAGATGGTTAGGCATCATGGTCTAGAACATCCAAGAGGAATTGTGGATCGCTGAGTGACCGAGTCTATGAAGGTTCGGAAGTCACCTGAAGACTTACCACGAGTGATTGGGCGAGGTCTGTGTGACCTTAGCTCAAGGGGAATACGGTGAGGACTTGGTGTCTTGGACTGTGTGTCCAGCACTAGGTGTCCAGGACTGTGTGTCCTCGGGTTTAAATACCTAGCTGCCCTAACGAGATGTACAATTGAGAGAGCAGTTGGAACTGGTCTAACAAATCATTGTCTTCACCAAGCTTACTGGTTCTATTTCCTCATACTATGTTGTATGCTTGTTCATATATGTTTGAAGACTTTGACTGAAGACTTTCTCAATTTCCTCAGTTCAATTTCTTCAGTCTGTTTGTCTTCATCCCGTGCTATCATGTGTTTACGCTTTCTGTACTATGTGTTTTTCTTCATTTCTTCATGATGACCATGCTTGTATTCTGTTATGTTTACTTCTGAGTACTTATTCCGCTGCAAGTAGTTCTTCGCTAAGCAATTTCCTGAACAGCAAATTCCTCACTGAAGAATTCATAAAAATTGCCTATTCAACCCCCTCTAGTCGATATAACGCACTTTCATAGCTTCGCCCAAATTGGACAATTATATGTACCATGTAGTGACACCATGCCAAGTTTCATGATTTCCTGGAGAGTTTTGGATTTACACACATTTAAAAACCAAGATTTGCAATGTTTGTGGCCAAGCCAGGACGGCGAGACGGTTGAATTTGTTCCCATTCATTCCATGGGACTTAAACATGCACCCCAAGGAAACATGTATTTGTAGTTCGGATTTGAATGATGGACATTAAATGCCTAGAAAACTGAATTAATGAATAAAAAAGGTCAAACAAACCCTGAATAATTTCAAAGTTCAGCGCGAATCTCCAGTTGTTCCGTGTCGCGTGTAGAACAAAATACGAGGCTAGAAGAGGGAGTGATTATCGTTTGGCCCACAAGGGGACACATTTCCCTATCGAAACCACGAGGGTTCTTGCAACAGGCTCCGGTTTGTAAGAGGTTTGTAATAAAGCTTGGCCCAAATTGGCAATGTTTTTACCATGACATATATGCGACATGACGTGACACCATGCCAAGTTTGATGACTTTCTGGAGGGTTTAGGATTTATGGGGACTTAAAAACCGAGCTTCGAAATGTTTGAGGACGAGCCAGGACACCGGTACGGTTGTAATTTGTTCCCATTCCTGGCATGAGACCTAAACATGCACCCAAGGACACATGTATAATTTTTCTAGCCATTTTGGTAAACTGGAGCATGTATTTGTAGTTCAGATTTGAATTATCGACATTAAATGCCTAGGAAACTCAGTTAGTGTATAAAAAGGCCAAACGAACCCAGAATAAGTTTAAATTTTAGCACTGATGTCCTGTCGTTCCATGTTGCCCATAGAAGAAAATACAAGGTGAAAAGAGGCAGTGATTATGTTTCGCCCACAAAGGGGACATGATTCCCTATCGGAGCCACGAGGCTTCTTTGAGAGAAGCTCCGGTTTGTAATAGGAATGTAATAAAACTTGCGCCACAATGGACAAAAAAATTCCTGGACATATAAGTGCCATGTCGTGACACCATGGCAGGTTTCACGATTTTCAGGTTAGTTTTGGATTTACGGGGATATAAAAACCGAGATTCTTCTCATGAAATGTTCTCAAATAGCGCACGGTTCACTCACGAAAGCCGATATTCCATGTAAACTACGTGGAAACCATATTTTAAAGTTTCATAAAAATCTGGAAAAAAAATTGGGATGTTAAGAAGGTGATGTTTTATTGTGACACAAAATTTCAAATTGAAAAACATTGCGAGATGTGAGCTATGAAAAATACAAATTCCGCCCTGAATAGTGACATTACTATACGTCACTATTCAACATTGCTTTTGTCTTTTTCATAGCTCACATCTCGTAATGTGTTTCAACTTGAAATTTTGTGTGGCAATAAAACATCATCCTCTTAACATCCAGCATTTTTTGAATTTTCTTTCAAACTTCAAAACATCATTTTCTCGTGGTTTTCACCAGTTTCCACCGAATGTTGGTTTCCGTATGATGTCCGCCCCGCTGCGCGCGCGATCTGTGTCGTGCGTTCTGAATGGCTAGAACCCAAACCCCACGGATCGTACGTGTGCACCGTTGGATGCTCCCAGATCGAACGGCAACCATGCGCCCTTTCGACGGCACATGCAGTACATGGGTAAGCATTGTGCGCATGCGTCGTGTAGCTCACGCTTCCTTCTCTACTAGGTTTTCATTCAAAACAGGCTACCGTTTCCCGCCACTCCTCTCATCGGTTTCCCGCCTCTTCTCCCAGATATGCATGATGTAAATGTTCGTTTAATTCTTATAGTTCATCTCATCCAAAATCAATTAGTTTCCTAAAAAAATACTAATTTAAGATTCATGAAATTGTGCATTGTAAAGGTAAAAACAAAATGTGACGATTCATTTAGAAAAAAAGGTTTGGGCAATTAATATATGGAAGATTCTAGAGAACAAAGGAGAAGTGCTTGTGTTTTGAGGTTTGTACATTATGCTTAAGTTCAACCATGGACTCTTCAAGATTGTACATGTGGCAGAATCTGGTGGAATGTAGATGATATCCAATGGCCAGTAGTGCTCGGATTTGCCATCTCTGTACCATCGGATTGGCTTCATCCAACGAGGAACATTCAAAGTTATTCGCACACTATATAGGTGTTAGATGTATATATATAGATGTGTCCCATGCTAGACAAAATAAAGTTTGAGCGCATGTGTGGGACGAC
>LR738711.1:787194904-787223747 GCA_902687465.1 Secale cereale | reverse complement strand
CCTGGTACCTCGAAAGAGATTGTCCGTTTTGTACACGAAGTGCATCCAGTTTTTGTTGTAACCCTCTCTACTTTTTTGCACATGTTATGTGGGTGAAATGATGATACCATGTCAACTTTCAACCTTTTCAGAGTTCATTTGAAATGCTTTTCAATTTCAGGGTCATTTAGCTCAAAAAATCAGTAAATGCATGAAAAATAGCAAATGAAGTCAGAAATGGTTGAAAATTGATGATGTTGCTTTGAATGGTGCATTTTGAACACAGAAAAATTATGTAGTTCAAATAAGTTCAAAACAATGAAATCCCTTTGTAACAGACGAGTTCTCGTCTGAAATCCTGGTACCTCGAAAGAGATGGCCCGTTTTGTACACGAAGTGCATCCAGTTTTTGTTGTAACCCTCTCTACTTTTTTGCACATGTTATGTGGGTGAAAAATTCTTTAGTTCAAATAAGTTCAAAAAATAAATAAATAAAGCAAAAAATAAAAATAAAATAAATAAGTAAAAACAAAATAAACTTTAATAAAGTAAAATAAACAAACTTTAATAAAATAAACAAAAATAGCAATAGTAAAGTAAAGTAAACAAACTTTAATAAAATAAACAAAAATAGCAACAGTAAGTATTTTGTAGAAAGTAGAAACAAAACTAAAAAAATGAAGCAGCAAAGAAAAAATGAAAAAAAAACGCCACCTACTGGGCCACCACGGCATGAATACGACTAGAAACCAAACAGTGGGCCTGGATTCAGGCCCGCAGAAGGCCCAGTTGGCCCACAGGCATAGCAGTGTCAAATTAGGCCCGTAAGCCTGCAATGGAGAGGAGCTCAAGAGAGGTGCGACAGTGGTGCTTATAAACCACTACGCACCCCTCTCAATTAGCGAGGTGGGACTAAAAATTTTGGCCATCCACGGGCAGCACGGGGCCATTGGTCCCGGTTGGTCGCATGAACCGGGACTAAATGGGCGCATTGGTACTGGTTCATGGCACCAACCAGGACCAATGCCCCTCTTTAGTCCCGGTTGGTGCCACCAACCGGGACCAATGGCCTCTTTTTCCCGCCCTCTGGGCTGCTGAAAACTGGCCATTTGTCCCGGTTGGTGGCTCCAACCGGGACTAAAGGGGGGAATTGGTCCTGGTTGGTGCCACGAACCGGGACCAATACTTCTGCTATATAAGCAGCCCTTGGAAGATTTTCAGATTTCCATCGTCAGTTCCCAGCCCGATGCCGCCAGGTTGCCCGCCGATCGAGCTCGTCGCCGCCGCCGTCGCCGCCTCTGCCCCGACCTCGTGCCTCTGCCAGACCTCGTCGTCGCCCTGCCTCTTTGTCGCCCTCCCCGCCGCTATCACCCTGCCTCGTCGTCGCCGTCCCCGCCGACCTCGCCGTCCCCGTCTCGCCGCCGACCGTCTGCCCCCGCGGCCGTCCCCGCGCCGCATGTGCCCCGACGCCGTCGCCCTGTGAGCGCCGCCGCCCCCCGATCCCCTCCTCTCTGTCATATATGATGTATATATATGTAATTTTAGTTTTAGTTATACAAATGTTAGATGAATTTTAAAAATGTCACTACACAAATGTTAGATGAATTTTCTGTTTTTATAGTTTTTTATAGTTTTAGTGATAGAATGTAATAGAACTAGTTTATTTTTAGTAAAACTAGTTTATTTTTAGTAAAACTAGTTTATTTTTAGTAAGAACTAGTTTAGTTTATTTATAGTAAGTGCTTATTAGTTGAACTAGTTGAATTAATAGAACTAGTTTATTTTTAGTAAAACTAGTTTAATTTCTGTAAAACTAGTTTATTTTTAGTAAGACCTATAGTTCAATTTATTTATAGTAAGTGCTTATTAGTTGAACTAGTTAATAGAAGTAGTTTTTATTCTTAGTAAAACTAGTTTAATTTTATAGAACTAGTTTATTCTTTTAGTTCAACTAGTTTGTAGAACTAATTCTTAGTAAAATTAGTAGAACTAGTTCAGTTTTATTTATAGTTAGTGCTTATTAGTTGAACTAGTCGAATTAATAGAACTAGTTTATTCTTTTAGTTCAAGCAATTATTCCCGCATCGGCGTCGACGATGCCTATCCCGCATCCTCGTCGTCGACTCAATGGAGGCATACTTGATCAAAGGGGTCATGTTCGGGACTGGGCTCCGCCGGGCTGGTATTGGGGGGTGCTTCCTTCCGGTGGGCGCAACTTGATGAGGAGCCAAACCGTTGTTGACCCTAACCTTCTTTGGTGGCGGGCGTGCGGGCCAGTGACGGTGTGGAGGCTTGAGGACCCCGCGGAGGAGGACGAACACGTCCGTGACAGCGAGGAGGACGAACACGTCCGTCGCTACATGGTTGTGTTGCAGGGCAGGTTCGACAATACATGGCAGGTTCTTCAGGGATCTCACTGGAGCTATGATCCTGTGATGGTTCCTTATCTTTGCGTGTCCACCGCCCGCGTCGATACCCGTCGTTCGCTAGGGTTTTAGCTTTATTAATTAATTAGTGATGCTATATGTATGATACTATTCGAGATGTATTAGTGATAATATTCGACGATGTACGGACGCAAGAGATGATTTAGTTTTTCTTATTGAATGCTCAAACTGGAGTCCAACCAAATCTCCATGTCAATATATATGAGTCCTATAACTAAGATATTTTGAAATGATTTTGTTTATATTTTCAACCATTGAATTTTGGCATGACTTGTGCTACAGTATGTAGGAAATGTCGTCATCTGACGATGACGATAGGATCCCAGCATGCGACTGGTGTGGCGACAACCGGGGTCAGTGCGATAGGCCACACCTAGTAGACGATCGATGCTTTAGTGTTAAGCTCGATGAGGCCTTCGATTTTGAGATGGTATGCAACACGACAAGTCTTGTTTGGTAATTAAGCATGACTTATGCTTTCTTTTCAATGTGTAATTTTTGTCTTTTACAATTCGACTAGCTTATGCCATGACATGCAAGACGCTATGTCTTGGAGCATCTTTATTTCAAAGATCATGAAAGTATGGAAACAAAGCAAATTCATCTCAGGACCCATCATGATTATGATTTTCTTGTAAAGCTATACAATTCGGAGAGCGTAACCCATTTTGGCTGCTCGAACTAGAGAGCACTGTGCAAGGCATATGATTTTCAGGAGGGTACGTATGTCACCTTTGACCTTGGTGATGATGATGATGGCATGTGGGTCCTTGTTGATACACTTCCAGTTCTAACTCTATGTGAGTTTCACAAACATATTTATTAAGTAATTTATGTTGTGTCTTTCAAAATAATTGACAGCTTATTTCCATTCTTCAAGAAATATACGGAAGATGGTAGACAGAACCCACTACACTGATGGTGCGGAATTAACTTGTCAGAAGAAAAATCATCTTGTCTCGTTACTTTCTGATTTTGAGCGTTACAATACCTATGCTAAAACTCCTGCACATTATGGTCAATACGTGCCACTAGTGCACGTGTTGAGCTACGGTAACATCCATGGAGATGCCATGGTAAGATTTGTGGCCGATCATCTTTTGCATAAATTCTTCTAAAACTAAACTACATTACTAACTACGAAGTTATTACTATGTTTTTCAACAGAAAATCCCTTCGGATTGTGTGCCTCATCTGATGTTTCAGAAAGGTCACCTCAATGTTATGAGCTTATTCCCGTACTCGTCAGGTCATCATCCTACACATAACTGTCCATACAGGATTTTTAAATCCAATAAAGACTTGACAATCAAAGATTGGGAGAAATGTATGGTCAGTCGTAGGCAGCTATATGGAAGTGACATTGTGCAAAAGCCAAGAATTGGAGACATGATAATCTGCATTCTCCATAATGGAGAGTCAGGGCCTATCTTATTTTGTGCTATTTCACCTTACAGAGGGTGTACTTAATTAAGTCTGGCTACTTATGATCATGTGCTAAGAAGTTGTTAGATGACTATGATGATGATGATGAGCAGGACTTGTTATTATGACAACGAGTAGAAGTTGTGAGATGACGATGATGATGGGTATGACCTTTTTATTATGACAATGACAACGATGATTTATTATTAATTATGATGATGCATTGTTATATGAGCATGCACGGAGATAAGAGAGGACACTTCTCTCTATTAGCTAGCTAACACAATATATGAAACCCCTAAATTAACCATACAAAACCCACAACCCCCCCCCCCCCTCCTTAAGAAAAAAACATAAACCCTAACCACTGAAGTGCTGATGCGTGGAAGCTTATTTGTCCCGATTGGTGCTACAAACCGGGACAAAAGGCACCCCTGCCAGCGCAAGCCGCAACTGCCACGTGGTGGGCCATTTGTCCCGGTTGGTATAAGAACCGGGACTAATGGTCTAGGGCATTTGTATCGACCGTTTAGTCCCGGTTCCCCAACCGGGACAAATGGCCCTGACGAACCGGGGCAAATGGCCCTTTTTGCACTACTGTAATCATATTCACAATAACTTTCAGGTCTCATGTTTACTCATATCAATGACATAATCAACTAGCCAGCAATAATAATAAACCTCAGATGACAACACTTTCTCAAAACAATCATAATATGATATGACAAGATGGTATCTCGCTAGCCCTTTCTGAGACTGCAAAACATAAATGTAGAGCACCTCTGAAGATCAAGGACTAACTAGACATTGTAATTCATCGTAAAAGGGATCCAGTCACAATCATACTCAACGTAAATTAATAGCAATACATGCAAATGACAGCGGTGCTCTCCAACTGGTGCTTTTTAATAAGAGGATGACGACACAACATAAAAGTAAATAGATAGGCCCTTCGCCGAGGCAAGCAGGGATTTTTAGTGGTGCCAGAGCTCGATTTTGAAATAGAGATGAATAATATTTTGAGCAGTATACTTTCATTGTCAACATAACAACCAAGAGTTATCGATATCTTCCATGCTACACACATTATAGGCGTTTCCCAAATAGAATGGTAAAGTTTATACTCCCCCACGACCAGCAAGCACACTCCACAGCCATCCGAATCCACAGGGTACCGTCCATACCAACAACAGCCCTGGGGGAGTTTTGTTTAATTATTATGATTTGAGCATGGGACTGGGCATCCCGGTTACCAGCCATTTTCTCCTGAATGACGAGCGGAGTCCACTCATCATGAGAATAAACCACCTAGCATGGAAGATATAGACAACCCTAGTTGATACATGAGTTGTTCAAGCATACAAAACAGAATTTCATTTGAAGGTTTGGAGTTTGGCACATACAAATTTACTTGGAACATGCATTAAAATTAACCAACAATGAATGCAAGCATGAGTAGGATATAAATCGCCATGAAAATAAATATCGTGGAGGCTATGTTAATTTTGTTTCAAGTACATGCGTGAACATGTGCCAAGTCAAACCACTTGAATCGTTCAAAGGAGGATACCACCCTATCAAACCACATCACAACCATTTTAATATCATGTTGACACGCAAGGTAGACAATTATAAACTCCTAGCTAATTAAGCATGGCATGAGTAGCTATGATCTCTAATTGTCATTCCAAGCATGTTTCATTCATAATAGGCTGAATCAGGAACGATGAACTATCATATTTACAAAAACAAGAGAGATCGAGTTCATACCAGCTTTTCTCATCTCCATCAATTGATCACATATCATCATTATTGCCTTTCACTCGCACGACCGAATGGTGTGAATAATAATTATAGTGCACGTGCATTGGACTAATCTGGAATCTACAAGCATTTAATACAAAGGAGAAGACAAAGTAATATGGCTCTTGGTTAAATCAACAATAATGCATATTAGATCCACTAAGCATTTTCATCATGGTCTTCTCCTCTTTACCCCCAAAGAAAAGAAAAGAAATAAAACTATTTACGCGGGAACGCTCCCAACAAGCAAAAGAAGAACGAGAAATCTTTTTGGGTTTTCTTTTAATTACTGGCACTACATGCATGGAAATTAAACTAGCTAAAAGCTACAACTAATATTTTTGGTTTTTCTTAAGGTTTTTTAGACACACAAGAAAAAACTTAGAAAATAAAAGAAAATAACCTAGCATGGATAGTACAATGAAAAAGTATGAGCACCGACTACCGGAATGAGTGCGTGAACATGAGTGTAATGTCGGTAAGAAATACATACTCCCCCAAGCTTAGCCTTTTGGCCTAAGTTGGTCTACTACCACAGATGAAAGTTACTATCTCCGGTGCACGAAGGAGTGTCCTCTGGCTGCCACTGGTTGGCAATCTCATCCGGATCCCACTAATAAACTGACTATCGATAGAGGTCAAGTGATGGCTCCGACTCAGGCTCTGAGGCATGTGCTTGGCTCCAGTACGCATAAACGGCATCCGGCAAAATGAGGTACGTGCCTGAAAGTAAATCAAACAAAGAGGGTGCAGGCAGGGTAATAATCTCACAATATTTTTCATCAAACATAAATTTATATTTAAGCAACTTCTTCTTATCTTTAACAATAAAATCATGTGCTATCATACTCTTATAATCTAGAAAAGCCGGGGCCAACAACTTTTCTTCCTTCTCATGACGCCTAATAGGTATTCTAAAGTGTTCAGGAAGGCATGAAGCAAAGATGCCTCCGAAGATGGGCCCCTTTGTACGGTTCAGATTTAATCATTTAGCAACAAAAGCACCCAAGCTAAAAGTTGTATCTCGAAACAAAGCATGGCACAAAATAACAATATCAGGGGAACTAAGGTTTCCACTATTCCCGCGACCAATTAAGCATCTACTAGCAAATATCGCAAAGTAGCATAGAACAGGAAAATGTATGCTAGTAATTCTTGCCCCTGAAACTTTCCTCTTTTCCCCTACAACTATCATATCGTTAAACCCCTCAACATCCTTACGATGTGGTTCCTCTAGGCTACCAGCAAAGGGTATCTTACATACTTGACAAAACTCATAAAATGACATCTCCTTAACCTCATCATATAAATGAAACTCCACTAAAGGTGGTGATTTCTTAGCATGGAAATAGAAATTTTGGAAATATTAGTGAGTAAGAGATACTATTCGCGCTGGTCGTGGAGGAAGTCGGTGAGGCCAAATAATAAAAGTCTTCATTAATCCCAGCGCCTTCCAAGAACTCATTGCAAGGCCATTCACATGGTCGTACTTCTGCAGTGCGAGGAAGATTGTATTTGGGCTTTTTATTCTCCTCCTTTTGCTTATCCTTTGAGCTTTGGCTTGAAGAGCCTCTCAATAATCTCCTCATCATTTTCTTCCTCTGAAAAATTTCTGAAATTTTTATTGACTCATAACAAAAGTGAACCAAACTCAACAAGATTAATAGCAATTACTCCCACAAGTGTCTAGAGGCTATATCATGCATTAGAACTACCTTTGACCACATAAATTTGACATGCAAGCTCAAGAACAGGGTCACCTTAGCAGCAAAAATTTGCAATAAATAAAGCACTAGAACAAAAACTAATTGGACCATTGGAGGAGTCACATACCAAAGAACAATCTCCCCAAACAGTTTTGTGAATGGAACTTTGAGCAAGGATATCAAAAATGGCAGCAAGATGAGCTAGAACACAAGTTTGAGCTATGGGAGGATTCTTTCTGGAGGAAGAAGAAGTGTATGGGTGCTGGAGTAAGTAGAGAGGGGCCACATGGGGCCCACAAGGCAGGGGGCGCGCCCAGGGGGGTAGGGCGTGCCCTGTACCCTCATGTCCAGGTGGTGTGGCCCCCTCATGTGTTCTCAGTGCCAGATATTCTTAAATATTCTAGAAAAAATCATATTTCATTTTTGGGGCATTTGGAGAACTTTTATTTTTGGGGTATATTTTTATTGCAAGGATAACTCAGAAAACAAACAGAAAATACTATTTTTTTCTATATTTAATCTAAATAATAGAAAGTAAAAAAAGGGTACAGAGAGTTGTGCTTTCTAACTTCTTCCATCTCGTGCTCATCAAAAGGAATCCATTAACAAGGTTGATCAAGTCTTCGTAACAAACTCTTTCCGAATAACATGAAACCGGAGAATTTTCGAATAACACTAGGTTACCTCAATGGGGATATGTATGTCCCCAACAATAAGAATATAATATTTGTTCTTGACAGTAAGAAGGGAAATTCAAAACCTCCAATAATAATCATTGAAATTTTCCAATAGAATTGATACTCTGGACTTGAGGTTGTTTCCTCGGAAAGTGTACCGTATGCTCATTGCCATTAACAAGAAAAGTGACATTGCCTTTGTTGCAATCAATAAGAGCCCCTGCAGTATTCAAAAAGGGTCTACCAAGGATAATAGACGTACTATCATCCTCGGGAATATCAAGGATAACAAAATCCGTTAGAATAGTAACATTTGCAACCACAACAGGCACATCCTCACAAATACCGACAGGTATAGCAGTTGATTTATCGGCCATTGGCAAAGATATTTCAGTAGGTGTCAACTTATTCAAATCAAGTCTACGATATAAAGAGAGAGGCGTAACACTAACACCGGCGGCAAGATCACATAAAGCAGTTTTAACATAGTTTCTTTTAATGGAGCATGGTATAGTGGGTACTCCTGGATCTCCTAATTTCTTTGGTATTCCACCTTTAAAAGTATAATTGGCAAGCATGGTGGAAATTTCAACTTCATGTATCTTTCTTTTATTTGTGATAATGCCTGTCATATACTTAGCATAAGGATTTGTTTTGAGCATATCAGTCAAACGCATATGCAAAAAGATAGGTCTAACCATTGCAGCAAAGCGCTCAAAATCCTCATCATCCTTTTTATTGGATGGTTTAGGAGGAAAATACATGGGTTTCTGAACCCATGGTTCTCTTTCTTTATCGTGCTTCCTAGCGACAAAGTCTCTCTTATCATAACGTTGATTCTTTGGTTGTGGGTTATCAAGATCAACAGCAGGTTCAGTCTCTACATCATCATTATTGCTAGGTTGAACATCATCATGAACATCATTACTAACATTATCACTAGGTTCATGTTCATTACGAGATTGTGTTTCAGCATCAGAGATAGAGATATCATTGGGATTCTCAGGTGCGTCTACAACAGGTTCACTAGAAGCATGCAAAGTCCTATCATTTTTCATTTTCTTCTTCTTAGAAGAACTAGGTGCATCTTGATACGTCTCCAACGTATCTATAATTTTTTATTGTTCCATGCTATTATTTATGAAGTATTGGATGTTTAATGGGCTTTATCATTCACTTTTATATCATTTTTGGGACTAACCTACTAACCCAAAGGCCCAATCCAGGTTGTTGTTTTTTGCCTATTTCAGGGTTTTGCAGAAAAAGAATATCAAACCGAGTCCAAACGGAATGAAACCTTTGCGAGAGATATTTTTGGAGAAAATCACGCACGCGGAGCTTGAGGACCAAGTCAGGGGATAGAGAGGTGGCCCTCGAGGGTGGGGGGGCACCCCCTGCCTTGAAGCCCCCTCAAGTGGCCCCCGGTGCACTCCTTCTTCCTATATAAGTCCACATACCCCAGAAACTCCATGAACAGAGAGAAAAACCCTAATTCCACCGCCGTAGCTTCTGTTCCCATGGAGATCCCATCTTTGAGCCTGTTCCGGAGCTCCACCGGAGGGGATTCCATCACGGAGGCCTCCATCATCATCATCATCGCCCTCACCATGAGTTGTGAGTAGTTTACCACAGACCTTTGGGTCCATAGCTAGTATCTAGATGGCTTCTTCTCTCTCTCCGGATCTCAATACAAAGTTCTCCTCGGTCTTCGAGCAGATCTATTCGATGTATTCTCTTTTTGCGGTGTGTTTGTCGAGATCCGATGAATTGTGAGTTTATGATCAAGGTTATCTATGAAAGATATTTGGTTCTTCTCTGAACTTTTTATGTGTGCTCATAATATCCTTGCAAGTCTCTTCGAATTATTGGTTTGGTTTGGCCTACTAGATCTATAGTTCTTACAATGGGAGAAGTGATTGGCTTTGGGTTCAATCTTGCGGTGTACTTTCCCAGTGATAGTAGGGGCAGAAAAGCACGTACTGTATTGTTGCCATCGAGGATAAAAAGATGAGGTTTACGTCATATTGCTTGAGTTTATCCCTCTACATCATGTCATCTAGCTTAAGGCGTTACACTGTTCGTATGAACTCAATACACTAGATGCATGCTGGATAGGGGTCGATGTGTGGACTAATAGTAGTAGATGCAGGCAGGAGTCGGTCTACTTGTCGCGGACGTGATGCCTATATACAATGATCATGCCTAGATAGTCTCATAATTATTTGCTTTTCTATCAATTGCTCAACAGTAATTTGTTTACCCGCCGTAGAATATCGCTATCATGATAGAAGCCACTAGAGAAAACTATGGCTCCCGGGTCTATTCTCAACATATCAATCTACATCTACTTTACTTTTACCGCTTTTATTTGCTGTTTTATTAAACTAAAAATACAAAAAATATAAACTATCATCTCTATCAGATATCACTTTCGTAAGTGACCGTAAAGGGATTGACAATCCCTTATCGCGTTGGCTGCAAAGTTCTTATTTGTTTGTGCAGGTGCGAGGGACTCGCGCGTGGTCTCCTACTGGATTGATACCTTGGTTTTCAAAAACTGAGGGAAATACTTAGGCTACTGTGCTGCATCTCCCTTTCCTCTTCGAGGGAATACAATGCAAGCTCAAGAGGTAGCAAGAAGAATTTCCGGCGCCATTGCCGGGGAGGCTTACGCAAAAGTCATATACCAAGTACCTATCACAAACCCTTATCCTTTGCATTACATTTTTTGCCTCTCGTTTTCCTTTCCCCCACTTCACCCTTGCCGTTTTATTTGCCCTTCTTCCATCGTCTGTTTATCGTTCGCTTGCTTCTTATTTGCTTGTGTGTGTTGGAATGCTTGCTTGTCACTATGGCTCAGAACAATAGCAAATTGTGTGACTTTTCCAATACCAACAACAATGATTTTATTAGCACTCCGATTGCTCCTATTACCAATGTTGAATCTTGTGAGATCAATGCTGCTTTGTTGAATCTTGTCATGAAAGATCAATTCTCCGGCCTTCCTAGTGAAGATGCCGCTACCCATCTAAACAACTTTGTTGATTTGTGTGATATGCAAAAGAAAAGGGATACGGTTAACGATATTGTTAAATTGAAGTTATTTCCGTTTTCACTTAGAAATCGTGCTAAAACTTGGTTTTCCTCTTTGCCTAGAAATAGTATTGATTCGTGGAATAAGTGCAAAGATGATTTTATCTCTAAGTATTTCCCTCCTACTAAGATCATCTCTCTTAGAAACGATATTATGAATTTTAAGCAACTAGATCATGAGCATGTTGCACAAGCTTGGGAGAAAATGAAATTGATGATACGTAATTGCCGTACACATGGTTTGAATCTATGGATGGTTATTCAGAACTTTTATGCTGGCTTGAATTTTGCTTCTAGAAATCTTTTAGATTCGGCCGCCGGATGCACTTTCATGGAAACTACCTTAGGAGAAGCTACCAAACTCCTAGATAATATTATGATTAATTATTCTCAGTGGCACACCGAAAGATCTACTAGTAAAAAAGTGCATGCTATCGAAGAAATTAGTGTTTTGAGTGGAAAGATGGATGAACTTATGAAATTGTTTGCTGGTAAGAGTGCTTCTTCTGATCCTAATGATATGCCTTTGTCCACTTTGATTGATAATAACAATGAATCTTTGGATGTGAATTTTGTTGGTAGGAATAATTTTGGTAACAATGCTTATAGAGGTAATTTTAATCCTAGGCCTTTTCCTAGTAATTCCTCTAATAATTATGGTAATTCCTACAACAACTCTTATGGAAAGATGCCTTCTGAATTTGAAACTAGTGTTAAGGAGTTTATGATCTCGCAAAAGAATTTCAATGCCATGCTTGAAGAGAAATTGCTTAAGTTTGATGAATTGGCTAGAAGTGTCGATAGAATTACTCTTGATGTTGATTCTTTGAAACTTAGATCTATCCCACCTAAGCATGATATCAATGAGTCTCTCAAAGCCATGAGAATTTCCATAGATGAATGCAAAGAAAGAATCGCTAGAATGCATGCTAAAAGAGAAGATTATATTAAATCGTGTTCTTCTAGTTATCATGAATATAAAGATGAAGATTTGAAAGTTATTGATGTGTCTCCTATTAGATCCTTGTTTTCTAGTATTAATCTTGATGAGAATAGGATTGGAGATGATTCTGCTTTAAGGTGTCCCAATGATTCGGAGTTTTTAGATCTTGATGCTAAAATTGCTAAAAGTGGGAGTGAAGAGATTAAAACTTTGCATAGTGATGAACCCACTACTTTGGATTTCAAGGGATTCCATTATGATAATTGCTCTTTGATTGATTGTATTTTCTTGTTGCAATCCGTGCTATATTCTCCGCATGCTTATAGTCAAAATAAAGCTTTCACTAAACATATAGTTGATGCTTTGATGCAATCTTATGAAGAAAAACTTGAGGTGGAACTTTCTATACCTAGAAAGCTTTATGATGAGTGGGAACCTACTATAAAAATAAAAATAAAAGATCATGAATGCCATGCTTTGTGTGATTTGGGTGCTAGTGTCTCCACTATCCCAAAAACTTTGTGTGATTTGCTAGGGTTCGATGAGCTTGATGATTGTTCTTTAAATTTGCATCTTGCGAATTCCACTATTAAGAAACCTATGGGAAGAATTAATGATGTTCTTATTGTTGCCAATAGTAATTATGTGCCCATAGATTTCATTGTTCTTGATATAGATTGCAATCCTTCATGTCCTATTATTCTTGGTAGACCTTTCCTTAGAACGATTGGTGCAATTATTGACATGGAGGAAGGAAATATTAGATTCCAATTTCCGTTTAGGAAAGGCATGGAACACTTTCCTAGAAATAAAATCAAATTACCATATGAATCTATCATCAGAGCCACTTATGGATTGCCTTCCAAGGATGGCAATACCTAGATCTATCTTGTATCGTGCCTAGCTAGGGGTGTAAAACGATAACGCTTGTTGGGAGGCAACCCAATTTTATCTTTTTTGTTTTTGTTGCTGTTAGGGAATAAATATTGCATCTAGCCTTTGATTAGATGTGGTTTCATGTTTTGTTTAGTGTTTGTGCCAAGTAGAACCTTTGGGAAGACTTGTGTGAAGTTTATATGATCTTGCTGTGAAAAATAGAATCGTTAGCACTAGCTAAAGTAGTCGTGGGATTTTACTAGAGCGTGATTTTTAGTTGATTCTTTTTGCAGATGATTGGTATACAAATTCCGCAATTTACCAATTTAGTTTGAATTTTTTGGAGTTCCAGAAGTAGGCGAATCCTGCAGATTAGTAAAGACTGTTCTGTCTTTGACAGATTCTATTTTTCGTGTGTTGTTTGCTTATTCCGATGCACCTATGAGTAGTATTGGAGGATATGAACCATAGGGAAGTTGGAGTACAGTAGGTTTAACACCAATATAAACAAAGAATGAATTCATTGATGTACCTTTGAGTAGTGGTTTGCTTTCTTATACTAACGGAGCTCACGAGAATTTTCGTCTAAGTTTTGTGTTGAGAAGTTTTCAAGTTTTGAGTATTGCTTTGATGGACTATGGAATAAGGAGTAGCACAGGCCTAAGCTTGGGGATGCCCATGGCACCCCAAGTAAATTCAAGATAATCAAAAGCCTAAGCTTGGGGATGCCCCGGGAAGGCATCCCCTCTTTCGTCTTCATCCATCGGTAACTATACTTGGAGCTATATTTTTATTCACAACATGTTATGTGTTTTGCTTGGAGCGTCTTGTATAATTTGAGTCTTTGCTTGTTAGTGTGGGGACCCCTACTCATAAGTCGTGATCACCGAATGCACGTGTACAGTGATCCCAAAGATCAATGCTCACCGAACACACAGAAGCTGAATAACAAGAGTCTTACATCCATACATACCGTATTACACAAATAGGACCATTAAGGTCAAGTCTTGAGTATATCATCGCAGCGGAAATCTTCAATAACAACGGGGACCCATGCCATCTGCCTTAACCCTACTGGCATTCTGACTGGGAAGCATCCTAGCTCGCATGTTCGTCACCAAGAAATCTTCATCATATCCTGTTCTCTCCTGCCTGGCCAATAAAATAACCAGTGGCAAGCCAATGAGTACTTTGAATGTACTCGCAAGCAACCCATGATTTGGTTCAAGTAACAATGCAATTGAACAACAATGAGCAATCTAGCAGCGGGCTAGACTAAATATTCTACCATCAGGTATATGCATCAATAAATTCACGTAACCTTGAGAACAGGTTACCGATATCAACATGAATAGGATTCAGCTCAACGAGTCAAGTCACCACCTTGACTCATCACACACACATACTTTCACCGATGTAGTAAAATTCTGGACATAGTTTAAGTAGCACCACCCAACTGTCCATGACCGTGGACACGGCTATTCGAATAGTTTTACACTCTGCAGAGCTTGCGCACTTTACCCACAAGATCCGGGAAGCTTTCGTGTCACCCACGATCCCGCAGTACCTCAAGTACTCGGGGGAAGTACCCGGTCATTACCTTTCCTTAGACGACACTAACATAGGGTCCACTCATTGGTACACGGCCCTCGAGTACAAATAATAGATCATGGGACTTGCCCTAATTTCAATGTCACGCGTACCCGAAGGGACCAACGGTGTGTCCGGTGCCCTGTAAAAACAGTCATGGTCATCTATCCAAGCACGACCCCGTCCCGGGAAAGACCTCAAGTCTTCCCGTCACTAGTAATGCGGGCACCATGCTAGTATCGGTCTAAGTAATTAATAATGCCCCGTCCCATAAGGGGTAGAGTGGTTGCACATGTTTGGTTGGGACGGTAGTCACACATAAATCTAATCCATCATTTTACCCATGCACAAGATCTTTACCGGCACATCACTTCTTCCTCAAGTGATGACCTAACTCAATATCACCCTCGGGCATTAGGGGTACCCGATGGGGTTTATGAAAAGAATGCAACCACGAAGGTTTCATGGCACACATGCATCACTAAGCATCACTACTAACCATATGCATTGCATCTAGCACATAGCAAGATCAAGAGTAAAGCATGCATCATATGGTGGATTGAAACTAGGTTGCCACCGTAACTCTTATCATCATGCATTCGGAAACAAACGGGTTCCGAAGAACACAAGTGTATCATGGTCAAAGGGCTGCTTGCCTTGTCCTTCCGAGTCTTCAAACCTTCTGGTCCATCTCCGAGTACTTCGATTATTTCGTCAACTAACGATGGAAACAATCATAATAAGCAACACAACAAAGCAAAATATAAAAGTGCTCTAAAAAATATGAGTTGGACTTTTCTAGGATACCTCTGGTCACATGATAAATGACCAAGGTGGTTTCATAGGTATTGGATCAATGGATAGTTTGGAACATTACAATATGATGGAATCAAGGGGTTTATGGATTTTGGAGGAAGTGTACAGAAATATATTTTTGAATAATGAGCAAAGGCACCCATTTAACAAGTCATGATTTTAGAAGCATCTAGGAGTTTGCTTGACTGGATTTGGAATTCAAATGAATTTCCTAGGATTTTGCAAAGTTGATAAATATGAAGAAATGGCTCAATATTTGGTGGGGTACAGAAAGTATTAATAAAAACGTTCCAAAACTAAGTTTGGATATGACAAGCATCTAGGAATTTGAACCACTGTATTTGAATCAAATTTGAGCCCTCTATGATTTTATAAAGTTCATCACAGAAATATAATAATGACATTTTGATAATATTTGTGAAGGAAAAGTTTCTGGAAAAATGTGCATGTTGCACCAACAGGTAGATCATGATTCTAGAAACTACCAGAAATTTGAATCATCAAATTTGGAGTTAATTTGAATTATATATGGATTTTTGAAGTTGTCTGGAAAGAAAAGAAAAGGAAAAAGGGTTATACCCTTTACTGTGCACAGGGCGAGGCTTAGTGCTGCTGTGCACTGGGCCGGCCCAACTGCACAGCCGCGCGCAGAGGGCCAGGCCACGTCGAAGGCGTCTTTCAGGTAAGCCGTCTTCGCGAAGGGGAGGCGGCTCTGGCTGGCGCCGCTTTCACTTAAACGGAGGGGCCCGCCCACTGGGTTGCTGACGCGCGGGCCCCAGCGGCAGGTCGCCTTCTACTGTAACATCCTAAATATTCAATTTGGAATGTTATACATAGATCATATTTGCATTTCATGTTTTTGCATTTTTGTTCGTGGAGTTCCTCGAAATTCTAAGCAACTCAAGGACCTACGGAGAGAGTTGGGGATTTTACCGTTTTCGTATTTGAGTTTGCTCGAATACCGGTACGAGGATAGTGTGATTCTAATTATTTTTCTCTCCTAAAAATATTTCTAAATACAAAATATGAGCGGAGATAATATGACTTCTCCAAAATAACATAAATATTGGAGGAAAATTTTTAAAATCACTTTTGGTATTTTTTGGACTATTTTCGGATTTATTTGCATAGGAATAATACGCGTTTTTTAAAATTGCATTTAGGTCCGGGAAAATGTTCACTTTGTCCTAAATATTATTAGAGGACGGTGAAAATTTATTTCGGGAATTTTGGAGTCCGTTTTGTATTTCTTTCGTTAGTTTTTCTGCGCCGGGACTCTTTTAGAAAAAAAAACAGAAACCAACTAGGAGTCTTATTCACCCAAGACTCCTCGACTTTATAAGCCGCCCCAGGCCGGCCCGAGACGCCCAGCCAGCCCGCCTCGCCCGCGCCGCCCAAACCCTAGCCGCGCGACGCCCTAGCCGCCGCCGCCGCCTGCCACGCCAGCCGCCGCCACGCCGCGCTGCCGCCGCCGCCCCGCCGCCGCGCCTCTGCCGCCCCGCCGCCCCTCGCCGGAGTTCGTCGGAGTTCGCCGGAGTGAGGTAGTTTTTTTTCGGTTATTAGATCGGTTTTATTTAGGAAAACCTAGATCTGTTTTTTATAGAATAGATCGGTTCGGTTTTTTTTTATTTTCCGCCGGTTTAGTTAAATAACGGACGTTCGTCCGTACGTTCGTTTTAACGAACGGTTTTCGTTAGTTAACCGCAGACAGCGAACGTTCGTTCGTTAGCCTGTTTGTCGTTCTTCTTTTTCGGGGTATTTATCCGCGATTTTTCCGATCGCGATTTCTGCCCTGATCTTGTTTTTCGTTTATCTTTTCGCTCGAGAGTCGGAATCAGGTGATTCAAAATCTCAGATCTTCGTCTCGAAGCCCTCTTTACGTTTAATCAACTTGAACAAGATTTTGGCTACTGTAAAATTTGACTTTAGGCCAACTAGTAATTCGGAGCTCGTTTCTTTTGTAGTTTGAGTTTCGTTGCTTCTTTCGAGTTGATTCTTTTTGCAAACCGGAGTTCTTAAGTTGAACTTTCTGGTTAGATCTCTTATTTGAGTTTTACCCGTGCATTAGTTAAGTACTTATTGTATGCTTGTTTGTTTGATTGCCATAGAGTACCCGGAGTGCGCCGCTTGCTACTTTGAGTCTCTAGGTTTTGCGGATCATCAGCAAGGCAAGTAACACTTTGATCATACTTTCCAATTACCCAGTTTTCATTGCATTAGTCAAACCCTCACACATTACATGAGTAGGATCAATTAACTTGTGAGATTGGGAAGTAGACTGAGGTAGTACCTATTACCTGCATTACATTCAAACCCTTGGGAGTTACTTCTACGTTTGCTGCTAGGACATGCTATGCTCGTAGACGTGGATTGGGTGAGTGAAATCCATGACAGATGTGAGATTGTTTAATTAATGGTTCAACTTAAGGTGGCAACATTAATACACATCTGGGTGGATTGAGGCATCTGGGTATTCCAGGATTGCCTGTTTTTCTTTTGGACCGCCACCCAGGCTCAAAGGGATCATGAGATTATTCTTACTAGAAACTTCCGTGTGCAGCCACAATGCTATTATGGGCTCTAGCATAGTATGAGTAAGTTGTGCGAACTCTTATAGTGGTGGACTAGCAGATGTGGGGGATGTAGGTTGGTACGGTCTTTTCGATCGTAAGGTGCTAGCGCTTCTGAAAGACTATGTCTCGGTCATCCGTTTCTCAAACACCATGCAGTGCGAGAAACCAAACGGAGGCGATCGAGTCTTGTGGGAAAAGTGCACAAACCTCTGCAGAGTGTACAAACTGATCATGATTAGCCGTGTCCCCGGTTATGGACGTCTTGAGTATCTAGTACTTGGAATTTCATGTGCATCTCAACATGTTACTTTAATTTAATTTTGTTGGGTTTAATGATTACTTTTAATTGGGGTTGAGAGGATGTCTATCTTCTCAACGATGTTCAACTACCATGACAATTAATTAAAATGCATTCCTTTGAAGTAGGGAAAATTGGCTTTACGCAAAAACTTAACCATAGAGCTTTCCACCAGCCATATTGCATATAGCATAGCTTTACTTTCATTGCATCTCTTGTGTTACCTTGCCAGCATATTCCATGTGCTGGCCCGTTTTTCGGGCTGCAACGTTTCATGTTGCAGACTTTTCAGACGACGAGTAAGATGCCCTTTTAGGTCGTGGTTCTATACTCAATGATGCCGCTGGAGTTGATGGACTCACTTATCTTCCAAGCCTTCCGCTGTTATCGTGTTAGATGGCCTTCAGCCATATTATTTGTAATAAATTCATCATTGGACTATCGATGTAATATGTGTGTGATTGCTACTCTGTTATAAATCCTTCAAGTACCGTGCATGTCAGCATTACTGATCCAGGGATGACACTGATGCACGGAGATCAGACTGTTTGAGGTCTGGTCGCTACATCTACCTCCCGCGCGGCACGACGGGAAACAGAGGAGGCGTGGCTGAGCGGCGCCGGCGCTCTCCCCGGCGGCACCGGCCACCTCCGTCGACGCCCAGCACACCTGCGTGCTCAGGATGGTGTGCCGCATCCGTAGAGGTGCGCCACGACCGCTGGGGTGGTCGGACACGAGCAGCGCATCGGCCGCGGCGGACGGCGGCGATGGCAGTGTTCAACATGTCGAGGGATGCACGAGGAGGAGGGAATGGAGCACGGGGTGAGTTTGCGGTGGCGATGAGAGGGTGCGGGAGTGTTCAGGGGGAAGAGAGAAGGGGCGAGGCCCACAAATTTAAGCGGCGGCCGGCGGCTGTGCTCCGGCCATAGAGACGACTGGAGGGCACGGGAAGAGCATCAGGCCTGCCGGGGAGGTACACTAGAGGGAGAGGGGGCAAATGGAGTCGCGAGGCAAGTCTGGGGTGCCCTATAAATAGGTGGGCGGCGGTCCACCGAGGGCTCGTGCGCCGGTGAGCTTGTTCCCGTCATTGCAAGCCACGGGGGTGCCTGTGGGTGTGTCCGGGGTGTTCCTGGAGTTGGTCTAGGGCTAGGGAGAGAAGAGAGGCAGTGGGGAAGGGTCAGAGCATCGCGCGTGTGGGGCTGCCCACTGGAGCGCTCGGGCGGCCATGGCGCGCGTGTGAGTAGGGGTGAGAGAGGGGGAGAGAGGAGGGGGCCGACCGTCCAGCGTGTCCCGGACGCCGAGGCGGCCTCGGGGGACACAATCCCATCGCCCCAGGCTGTCGGGTGCAGCCGATTGGGGGTGGCTACAGTGCGCCAGGGCACTGTAGCGCGCTCCAGAGCGCCCGTTTGGCCGGCATGGCCGTGCCCTCGCCGCTCTGGACGCGTCCACCTTGCCCAATGATGTCTAGGGGGTCAGGGGAGGAGTAAACAAATAGGTTTTGGTCTTGGGTGCCCTGGTGAGGTTCTAGAAGGGGAGGGAGGTGAAAGAGGAGGTGAAAGCTGCTGCCCAGAAGTGTAAAAATGGGGTTTTCACCCCTCAATCATTGAGCTGTGGACATGGGGAAGTTACTGGAGGTAGAGGATGATCAGGTTTACCTGTGGTAAGAATTTGGGGTAAAGGGGAATAGTAGAAGGGGTCAAAACAATGGTTTAGGAAAAATGGCAGAAGGTGTTTGATGTAGTTTTGGGAAAGCAAATGACTTCCAATTGACACGAGACTTAACAGGATCAAATGTCACATATAATTAGGCCCTTCCACCAAATTTGAGCTCATTTGGGGAAAGTTGCCAATGCAACTCTTGTAAACCCTAGAAATCAACAGAAATTGATCCTCCAAGATTAAGTTAAGCAAATCATCTCCCCTTGATGCACCACTTGGTGTAGGGTCATCATTTGAGGTTTTCATCATGCCCACAAAGTTTATCACCGTAACTCTTATCATTATGCATTCGGAAACAAACGGGTTCCGAAGAACACAAGTGTATCATGGTCAAAGGGCTGCTTGCCTTGTCCTTCCGAGTCTTCAAACCTTCTGGTCCATCTCCGAGTACTCCGATTATTTCGTCAACTAACGATGGAAACAATCATAATAAGCAACACAACAAAGCAAAATATAAAAGTGCTCTAAAAAATAGGAGTTGGACTTTTCTAGGATACCTCTGGTCACATGATAAATGACCAAGGTGGTTTCATAGGTATTGAATCAATGGATAGTTTGGAACATTACAATATGATGGAATCAAGGGGTTTATGGATTTTGGAAGAAGTGTACAGAAATATATTTTTGAATAATGAGCAAAGGCACCCATTTAACAAGTCATGATTTTAGAAGCATCTAGGAGTTGGTTTGACTGGATTTGGAATTAAAAATGAATTTCCTAGGATTTTGCAAAGTTGATAAATATGAAGAAATGGCTCAATATTTTGTGGGGTACAGAAAGTATTAATAAAAACGTTCCAAAACTAAGTTTGGATATGACAAGCATCTAGGAATTTGAACCACTGTATTTGGATCAAATTTGAGCCCTCTGTGATTTTCTAAAGTTCATCACAGAAATAGAATAATGACATTTTGATAATATTTGTGAAGGAAAAGTTTCTGGAAAAATGTGCATGTCGCACCAATAGGTAGATCATGATTCTAGAAACTACCAGAAATTTGAATCATCAAATTTGGAGTTAATTTGAATTATATATGGATTTTTGAAGTTGTCTGGAAAGAAAAGAAAAGGAAAAAGGGTTATACCCTTTACTGCGCACAGGGCGAGGCTTAGTGCTGCTGTGCACTGGGTCGGCCCAACTGCATAGCCGCGTGCAGAGGGCCAGGCCACGTCGAAGGCATCTTTCAGGTAAGCCATCTTCGCGCAGGGGAGGCGGCTCTGGTTGGCGCCGCTTTCACTTAAACGGAGGGGCCCGCCCACTGGGTTGCTGATGCGCGGGCCCCAGCGACAGGTCGCCTTCTACTGTAACATCCAAAATTTTCAATTTGGAATGTTATACATAGATCATATTTGCATTTCATGTTTTTGCATTTTTGTTCGTGGAGTTCCTCGAAATTCTAAGCAACTCAAGGACTGTAACACCCCCCTTGTAATGATCACTGCGATCAACTGCTAATCATGCCATGTCATGGTCATTTACAATATTAATCACAGTGGTTAAAACAATCACTTCAAAAACTCCCCTGAAAATCCAAATTCAAATCCAAGTGCAAAATGAAGTTGTTCCAAAAATCTTGGAAAAATGTCCATGTTGTTGCAGATAATCCAAAACATTTGTTTCTGGTGAAAACAACACCCCCATCATCTTGGCTTGGGCTAGAGCATTTAAAATAATGCCAAAACAGCATTAAAATTTCCCAAAACATTTTTGTAAATCCCAAAAATGTTTAAATGCTGCCCAAAGCATTTTCTAAAATTGCAGAATTATCCATAGTAATTATGTGGCCAAGTTCCACATTTTTGCTACATGACTTTTGCTACTGAGGTTTATTGCTAAAACCTTTCTGTTAAAATTTAAAAACAGAAAAACAAAATAGAAAAAGGCCTCAGGCCTACTGTGCACTAAGGCCCAGCCGGCCCAGCCCAACCTACCTGCTCCTCCCCCTCGTGTCGTCGTCTCCATGGCTGTGAGCACGCCGCGCCGTCGCTGCACGCCACGCCGACTGGAGCAGGTGGCTGGGAGGATAAGGGAGAGCCCGAGCCAGCTCCCCTGACCCTCCTCCTCCATTTCCCCCCTCTCCTCCTCGCTCTGCCGAGCTCTTCTTCCCCCCAGATCCGTCGCCCGTGCGCCACCGCCGCCGCGCTCCGTCGTCCCCGCGGCCACCGGCGGCCCCGTGCCCGCTGATCGTGTCGAGAAGCTCCGCCGTCTTCTTCCTCAACCTCTGGTGCCTCTGGTTGGCGCCGAGGAGATCCACGACGAGCGCCTCGGCTTCATCTTCTTCCTCGGGCCGCCGTCGATCTCCATCGTCTCCGGCGAGCTCCGGCTGCTCCTAAACCTCCGAGAGGCCTTCGTGAGCCTACACTGTAAGGACCACACCTCTCCCCCTCCTCGCTGCCTCGATCCCGTGCCCGTAGCCGTCGTTTTCACCAAGCCCGAACCCACCGCCGCCTGACCTCGTCGCCGGCGTCGATCCGGTGACCAGTTGGTCATGCCACCGCCGCCAATCAGCTCCGTGTGGTTCGTAGAACTCATCCCGCGCTAGCCCCGTTGCCTTTGACCCCTGGAACGCACGCGCACGAACTGGCCGAACTCCGGCGTCCGCCTCCGAGCTCGCCGTCGTCACCACGGTGCAGCAACGGCCGCGCGACCACCACAGATCGATGCGGCACCTTCTTGCCGTTCGAACGCGCCTAGCCGCGCGCCAAACGGCGCAGTGTAGCGATTTTCCGACGAGGGCCCGAGCCTCCGCCGTGTTTTGGCGTCGTCGGCGGCGAAGCGCCGGCCACCGCCGACGTGGCACACCTGGGGCCACCCCTGGGTCACTGCCTGAGGGCCCCACGGGCCCCGTTGACTGGGTTGACCAGTCAACGTGCTGACTGGGCAGGCCCCAGTGGCTGACGTGTGGGCCCCTGCGAAATTAGAATTAATTAAAACGTTTTAAAAATAAAAACTAATTAGTTTAACTAGTAAGACTATGACAGGTGGGTCCCACACCCCTAATTAACCTGTTTATTTAGTTTAATTCACTGTTAAAGTAACAGAGGCTGACATGTGGGTCCCACTGGACCCACATGTCAGATTTGACTGGTCAGCCGTCTTGTTGACTTGCTGATGCCAGCATGACATCATGCTGATGTCATATTTCCTTTTTCTGTTAAATTAAATAAAATTCAGAAAATCATTTAAACTTTAGAAAATCATATCTTTTAATCCGTAACTCCGATGAAAATAATTTATATATGAAAATTGCTCAGAATTTCGATACGAATCTAGATACGCCCTCCGTATCCCCATCAGATGCCCCTAGCTAGATGAACATGGAACTTTCGGCCTGTTTTCGATAAATGAATAGTGCTCAACTTTAATAAAATAAATCCAAACAAATCCTAAAAAATAACTAATATGACCTAGACGTGTTTTTAGGCAACCCTGCACTGCACGTTAGCTTAGCACGCTCTGTGTTGCATATGCTTGTGTATTTATTTGTTTCTTCCCCCTCTTCTCTCTCGGTAGAGTCCGGCGCTGACGCAGATCCCGAGACCGACGCTGTCCCGGTGATTGGTTCCCCCTCCGACGATCTTGCTTTTGCCACCGAGCAACCAGGCAAGCAACCCCCCCTCCCCCTTGAGCATTTCCGATATCGCCTATGTCTATTCTCTCTTATTCTTGCATTAGAATTGCTGCTACTGCTACTGCTCCTATTACTGTTGCATAGCCTGTCTTTGCTAAATTGTTGATACCTGCTTTATTCATAAACTGCTTAGTATAGGTTGGGTAGCACTGCTATGGACCCACACTCTCGTAGTTGCCTCGCATAGTACCCTTGCCTCGGTCAAGCGATCGAGCCCCCTTCCCCTGACCTTCTTCACAGCACCGCACACCTCCCCTAATATGCTCGACTCCGCAGAGTTAACATCGGGTGACTAGGGTGATACCTCCGAACTCACTTCTGATGTTGTCCCTGTATAGCTAGCTCGTTGTGGGTTACCGAGGGTGATTCCTCTTCCCACTTCCGACTTAGCTTTTGTCGTGCATCCGCTAGGGTGATTACCGCCGAGGGTGATTCCTTCGGTACCACCTTAACGGGACTTGTCGTTTAGGAGTCCAACGAGGGTGATTCCTCGGATTCCTCATCGGCATGAAACCACACGGATGCCCTTTTTCACCATACCGTGTTTAAAGACGTATCGATCCCCGAGGCCGGACGTCGCCAGGAACAAAGGCGTGCGGCCAGAGGTATCGTGCGTCTGATGACACTTTGAAGTTACTACTACACATGTTGGATGGAGGCGGGTTGACCCAGAGGGGTACCCGCGAGTGCCTTTGAGGCGTGAGCTGTGGAGTCGGGTGACCAGTGAGGGTACCCGCGAGATAACTACGAGGCGTGGCCGGTCTTTTCCAGTCCTTGTCACAAGTCCTCGAGACGGGACGACGGGGCCAACAGTATCGTAGGCTCTGCTCGTTACCGCGCGCTCCCAACACACTAAGCGATTTGGATATTTGATCCGAGGGGCCTCCGGGTCTGATAGCACTAACCACCACGTGGGTGTGAGTGGGTGCTCTGCGTCGTATACATCAGCCGGAGCCGTCACGACGTCAGCGATTGAGCGGGCTGTTCGGATTGGACTTAGGATGCAACTGCGTGCTTGTATAAGGGGTTGCTAGGTCTGCTACCGAATGGCCTCGCAACGTGCGGAGCGTCCGGGGCGATGGCCCCGACCCCCGGGGGCATAGGTTTAGTCCGGCGTGCTCGATCCTCTCTGGCGGTATCCGGTCGGGTTGCGTCGTATTGTTTAGCCGAGGGCGGGCACGACCTGATGGTGTGTCCGGCCGGAGTTAAGCGAGCGTGGTGGGTAACTTGGTGCACCCCTGCAGGGAAGAAACAATCTATCGATAGCCTGTCCTACGGTAACGGACACTCGGAGTTGTATCCACTTCGGTACAACTAGAACTGGTGACTTGAGATATGAAGATGATGTTGCTGCAAACACTATACTTTATTATGATGAAACTATTCTGTTCCCTTCTCATTGCTGCAAGACGCTGAAGATGCTAGTCTTCGTCAGGACTAGGCTTATCCCTTCTCTACTCTGGCTTTCTGCAGTCTAGTCCACCCACATTAAGCCTCCTTTGAAAATAATGCATTGCTAGTATAGATCTGATGTAAGTCTTGCTGAGTACTTTGGATGAGTACTCACGGTTGCTTTGCTTCCTCTTTTGTCCTACCCGCATGATAAACCAGACGACGGAGCCATGGTGCCCGCAGCCCCTGTTGACGACTTCTACTACCAGCCCGAGGCTGGCTACTACTACTACCCGGCCGGCGAGTACTACTGCGAGGAGCCGGCGGACGACGACCAGGAGTAGGATCGGAGGTCCCAGGCAGGAGGCCTGCGCCTTTTCGATCGTAGCTTTTATTTTGCCCCGCCTTTGTAAAAGGCCTATCTTCTGTTGTGTTGTATCTGTACCCAGATACCTAACGCTTCCGCTGACTATGTGTGAGACATCATGTTATGTATTCGAGCCCTCGAGGCCCTGGCTTGTAATATATGACTTGTATGTATTTATTTATGTTTTAGAGTTGTGCTGTGATTTCCTTCACGTCAGTCCTTAGGCTTGATCGTGTGCACTTGCGTGTATGATTAGTGCACGATCGGGCCGGGGTCGTCACAGGTTGGTATCAGAGCCGACTGCCTGTAGGAACCCCCTTTCCAACTCCTTGGCCGAAGTCGAGTCTAGAGGTCCAAAAATGTTTTACTAAATTGGCTGTGTGGCTTATGGCCCCACGTCGCCACTTGGGTGGTGTAGCTTCTTTTATTCCTCATCTATACTCTGGGACTCTTCTCTCTCGTCTATTCGGGTTAAATTTTACTAACTCCATTAGGTTCTCGTTTCCACATCTACCCGGAGAGCTGGATATCAGTGCGAATTCTTACCATTGACCTGAATAGTCTGATAATCATTCCTTCCATTTGTTTGTTTAACCTTTCTTATCAAGTTCCGATGATAATTAACTTGACAAGTCTGATTCTTCTTCTTTCAGATGAATCCTCTGTTTCCACCTCGCCCGGAGACTCAGCTTGTGCTTCGCACCTGGGCTCGAGATGCCCCTGGGTTTCCGGCCATTCTAGTCGCTCTCATGACCAGACTGGGCTACCGCTGGTACCCCGAGTACATGGTCTACGAGGAGTATCGCGAGTTCAACCAGGAGCAGTATTATGCTGTAGTTCGTATCTACGACCGGCAGGATGACTCAGACACTGAGCTATACCGCTTTCGCGGTAGTGGCGTGACGGTTGCGATGGCAGTCCATGATGCTGCCTACGCTGCTGTCGCACGCCTCCGAGGAGAGCACAGAGATAGCTTGGATGCCTCTGAGTTTCGATACATTCCGTATGCACCTGCTGGAGATGAGACTGGATACTACTCAGCTGTCTGTGCCCCGTACGAGAGTCGACGTTATGACCCGCAGGTTCTGATTCAGCACACTCAGGCGCTGGATCGTACTGCTCGGGCCCTGGCGGTTGAGTTGTCCATCACTCGGACAGTTCTCTACCAGACGTTGACGCAGTTGATACCGGCTGTCCAAGCAGGGACACTTCCTCAGTCTATCCTTTGCCCGCGCAGGTTCAACACACCTCCAGGTGTCGAGTGGCCTGCGGTTGGAGGTCACACGCCAGTTCGTGGACCCCTGATTCCCGATCGATACCGGGTTCTGCATCAGAGTGCACATGGAGCTCAGGAACCTTCTGCGATCGAGATCCGCCGTCCGCACTTGCAGCTACCCCGTTTCAGTTCCCTTCTCCGACGTTGATGTAGCCTTTGCTATGTCTCGTTGTGTACTTCCTTACCGCGGTCTGCGCGCCGCCTACTATGTCTAGCTTTTGATTTTGCGCTGTTGTGCTGCCCGTTTGTAACCGACGCTATGTACGAACCGTATGTCATGATGTGTATGATGTGGTATTAATGCACTTCCTTTATGTCGTGCATATTTACTTCATTGTTGAATTCATGCAACGTGTATCCTTGTCTCTAAACCACCCCTGTTGGAATTATCAGGATGGCTGGTAACGAAGATCCACCTCCACCTCCGCCTCCGCCTCCGCCGCCAGAATATATGGCTGCCGTAATGCAGACCCTTGACATGCAGCGTCAGGTGCTGCAGGGTATGCTCAACCAGATACCTCAGGCCAACGCCAATGCTCAGCATCAGCCAGCCGCTATCACTCTGCAAGAATTTCTGCGGCTCAATCCAACGGTATTTCGCAGTGCCGCCAACCCATTGGATGCCGATGATTGGCTGCGTGACATCTTCTTTGAGCTGGATTCTGCCGCCGTGTCCCCTGACAACTATGTCAAGTTTGCGACATATTTCCTGAAGGGTCCGGCGGCCCAGTGGTGGGACACCCACCGGAACACAGTGCCTACTGGAACTGTCATCACCTGGGCAGACTTCAAGACTGCCTTCCGTGCTCGGTATATCCCGGAAGGGGTTATCGACCGCAAGCGTACGGAGTTCCGTAACCTGATTCAGGGAAACAAGTCAGTTGATGCCTATCAGCGGGAGTTCCTTGAACTGTCCCGCTATGCTGAGGAGGATATCGCTACTGACGCAAGACGCCAAGAGAAGTTTAGGCGCGGACTTCATCATGATATTCTGCTTGCTCTAGTGGCACTGGACTTTCCGGACTTCGCCACTCTAGTGAACAAGGCCATTCAGGTTGAGACTGGACTCAAGCTACACAAGGATGCTCTTAAGCGCTCTCGCGAGTCGGGCTCATCTTCGGGCTCGTCTTCTCAGAAGCGCCGCATATGGATTCCTCAGAGCATGTATCGTCCAAACGCTCCAGTATACAGGCCTTCTTATGCTGCACCTCGTCTGCCTCCTCCCCCGCCAATGCAGTACAGGCCTGCTGTCCCAGCACCTCGAGCACCTGCGATTCGTCCAGAGAGTGGACTCTGCTTCAAGTGTGGTCGTCCGGGTCACCGTGCCAGAGACTGTCCACAGGCTCAGGGTCAGCTGGCTCTTCCATCTGCTGGCCGTGGGAATGGACGTGGAATTCCTCCGCAGCGCAACAATAATGTCAGGCCGTCGTATGCTCGTGGTGGTCAGCTTCACCACGTTAATCTGAGTGAAGACCCAGAGCAGCCAGCCACCGTGATGGGTACACTTCTTGTCAACTCAGTATTTGCTAATGTTTTGTTTGATACCGGTGCATCTGATTCATTCATATCAGAACCATTTGCATTTAAACATGGCTTTAAACAAGATAAACTACATCACACGGTATCCATACAAACCTCCGCGGGTCAGTGCAACTCCACATTATTCTGTCCGGAAGTGGTAGTGGAGATAGAAGAAAGGAAGTTTCAGGCACACCCCATTGTCCTGAAATCCTGCGGCATCGACCTTATCCTAGGGATGGATTGGTTGGAGGCTCACGAGGCCCTAATTGATTGTGCCACCAAGACTGTACGTCTTCGGCACCCCTCGAATCAACTCGTGAATTGCCGCGCTCGTGTATCCCTTAATGCCGAAGCTCAAATCTATGCCCTAAATGCATTGAATGCTTCACCACTTGAAGGGCTCGAAAACATACCAGTTGTATGCGAATTCCCGGATGTCTTCCCAGAAGAACTTCCAGGAATACCCCCTGCTCGAGCCGTCGAATTTGTTATTGACTTGAAGCCGGGTACTACTCCTATTGCGAAGCGTCCTTATAAGATGCCACCGCATGAGCTCCTTGAGCTTAAGGAGGAAATCGATAAGTCTCTCAAGAAGGGCTTCATCCGTCCTAGTTCCTCTGCCTGGGGAGCACCGTCTCTTTTCGTCAAGAAGAAAGATGGTACGAATAGGCTGGTACAAGATTACCGACCTATCAACCAGGCAACCATC
>LR738711.1:787142127-787192772 GCA_902687465.1 Secale cereale | reverse complement strand
GGTTGCGTCGTATTGTTTAGCCGAGGGCGGGCACGACCTGATGGTGTGTCCGGCCGGAGTTAAGCGAGCGTGGTGGGTAACTTGGTGCACCCCTGCAGGGAAGAAACAATCTATCGATAGCCTGTCCTACGGTAACGGACACTCGGAGTTGTATCCACTTCGGTACAACTAGAACTGGTGACTTGAGATATGAAGATGATGTTGCTGCAAACACTATACTTTATTATGATGAAACTATTCTGTTCCCTTCTCATTGCTGCAAGACGCTGAAGATGCTAGTCTTCGTCAGGACTAGGCTTATCCCTTCTCTACTCTGGCTTTCTGCAGTCTAGTCCACCCACATTAAGCCTCCTTTGAAAATAATGCATTGCTAGTATAGATCTGATGTAAGTCTTGCTGAGTACTTTGGATGAGTACTCACGGTTGCTTTGCTTCCTCTTTTGTCCTACCCGCATGATAAACCAGACGACGGAGCCATGGTGCCCGCAGCCCCTGTTGACGACTTCTACTACCAGCCCGAGGCTGGCTACTACTACTACCCGGCCGGCGAGTACTACTGCGAGGAGCCGGCGGACGACGACCAGGAGTAGGATCGGAGGTCCCAGGCAGGAGGCCTGCGCCTTTTCGATCGTAGCTTTTATTTTGCCCCGCCTTTGTAAAAGGCCTATCTTCTGTTGTGTTGTATCTGTACCCAGATACCTAACGCTTCCGCTGACTATGTGTGAGACATCATGTTATGTATTCGAGCCCTCGAGGCCCTGGCTTGTAATATATGACTTGTATGTATTTATTTATGTTTTAGAGTTGTGCTGTGATTTCCTTCACGTGAGTCCTTAGGCTTGATCGTGTGCACTTGCGTGTATGATTAGTGCACGATCGGGCCGGGGTCGTCACAGGTTGGTATCAGAGCCGACTGCCTGTAGGAACCCCCTTTCCAACTCCTTGGCCGAAGTCGAGTCTAGAGGTCCAAAAATGTTTTACTAAATTGGCTGTGTGGCTTATGGCCCCACGTCGCCACTCGGGTGGTGTAGCTTCTTTTATTCCTCATCTATACTCTGGGACTCTTCTCTCTCGTCTATTCGGGTTAAATTTTACTAACTCCATTAGGTTCTCGTTTCCACATCTACCCGGAGAGCTGGATATCAGTGCGAATTCTTACCATTGACCTGAATAGTCTGATAATCATTCCTTCCATTTGTTTGTTTAACCTTTCTTATCAAGTTCCGATGATAATTAACTTGACAAGTCTGATTCTTCTTCTTTCAGATGAATCCTCTGTTTCCACCTCGCCCGGAGACTCAGCTTGTGCTTCGCACCTGGGCTCGAGATGCCCCTGGGTTTCCGGCCATTCTAGTCGCTCTCATGACCAGACTGGGCTACCGCTGGTACCCCGAGTACATGGTCTACGAGGAGTATCGCGAGTTCAACCAGGAGCAGTATTATGCTGTAGTTCGTATCTACGACCGGCAGGATGACTCAGACACTGAGCTGTACCGCTTTCGCGGTAGTGGCGTGACGGTTGCGATGGCAGTCCATGATGCTGCCTACGCTGCTGTCGCACGCCTCCGAGGAGAGCACAGAGATAGCTTGGATGCCTCTGAGTTTCGATACATTCCGTATGCACCTGCTGGAGATGAGACTGGATACTACTCAGCTGTCTGTGCCCCGTACGAGAGTCGACGTTATGACCCGCAGGTTCTGATTCAGCACACTCAGGCGCTGGATCGTACTGCTCGGGCCCTGGCGGTTGAGTTGTCCATCACTCGGACAGTTCTCTACCAGACGTTGACGCAGTTGATACCGGCTGTCCAAGCAGGGACACTTCCTCAGTCTATCCTTTGCCCGCGCAGGTTCAACACACCTCCAGGTGTCGAGTGGCCTGCGGTTGGAGGTCACACGCCAGTTCGTGGACCCCTGATTCCCGATCGATACCGGGTTCTGCATCAGAGTGCACATGGAGCTCAGGAACCTTCTGCGATCGAGATCCGCCGTCCGCACTTGCAGCTACCCCGTTTCAGTTCCCTTCTCCGACGTTGATGTAGCCTTTGCTATGTCTCGTTGTGTACTTCCTTACCGCGGTCTGCGCGCCGCCTACTATGTCTAGCTTTTGATTTTGCGCTGTTGTGCTGCCCGTTTGTAACCGACGCTATGTACGAACCGTATGTCATGATGTGTATGATGTGGTATTAATGCACTTCCTTTATGTCGTGCATATTTACTTCATTGTTGAATTCATGCAACGTGTATCCTTGTCTCTAAACCACCCCTGTTGGAATTATCAGGATGGCTGGTAACGAAGATCCACCTCCACCTCCGCCTCCGCCTCCGCCGCCAGAATATATGGCTGCCGTAATGCAGACCCTTGACATGCAGCGTCAGGTGCTGCTGGGTATGCTCAACCAGATACCTCAGGCCAACGCCAATGCTCAGCATCAGCCAGCCGCTATCACTCTGCAAGAATTTCTGCGGCTCAATCCAACGGTATTTCGCAGTGCCGCCAACCCATTGGATGCCGATGATTGGCTGCGTGACATCTTCTTTGAGCTGGATTCTGCCGCCGTGTCCCCTGACAACTATGTCAAGTTTGCGACATATTTCCTGAAGGGTCCGGCGGCCCAGTGGTGGGACACCCACCGGAACACAGTGCCTACTGGAACTGTCATCACCTGGGCAGACTTCAAGACTGCCTTCCGTGCTCGGTATATCCTGGAAGGGGTTATCGACCGCAAGCGTACGGAGTTCCGTAACCTGATTCAGGGCAACAAGTCAGTTGATGCCTATCAGCGGGAGTTCCTTGAACTGTCCCGCTATGCTGAGGAGGATATCGCTACTGACGCAAGACGCCAAGAGAAGTTTAGGCGCGGACTTCATCATGATATTCTGCTTGCTCTAGTGGCACTGGACTTTCCGGACTTCGCCACTCTAGTGAACAAGGCCATTCAGGTTGAGACTGGACTCAAGCTACACAAGGATGCTCTTAAGCGCTCTCGCGAGTCGGGCTCATCTTCGGGCTCGTCTTCTCAGAAGCGCCGCATATGGATTCCTCAGAGCATGTATCGTCCAAACGCTCCAGTATACAGGCCTTCTTATGCTGCACCTCGTCTGCCTCCTCCCTCGCCAATGCAGTACAGGCCTGCTGTCCCAGCACCTCGAGCACCTGCGATTCGTCCAGAGAGTGGTCTCTGCTTCAAGTGTGGCCGTCCGGGTCACCGTGCCAGAGACTGTCCACAGGCTCAGGGTCAGCTGGCTCTTCCATCTGCTGGCCGTGGGAATGGACGTGGAATTCCTCCGCAGCGCAACAATAATGTCAGGCCGTCGTATGCTCGTGGTGGTCAGCTTCACCACGTTAATCTGAGTGAAGACCCAGAGCAGCCAGCCACCGTGATGGGTACACTTCTTGTCAACTCAGTATTTGCTAATGTTTTGTTTGATACCGGTGCATCTGATTCATTCATATCAGAACCATTTGCATTTAAACATGGCTTTAAACAAGATAAACTACATCACACGGTATCCATACAAACCTCCGCGGGTCAGTGCAACTCCACATTATTCTGTCCGGAAGTGGTAGTGGAGATAGAAGAAAGGAAGTTTCAGGCACACCCCATTGTCCTGAAATCCTGCGGCATCGACCTTATCCTAGGGATGGATTGGTTGGAGGCTCACGAGGCCCTAATTGATTGTGCCACCAAGACTGTACGTCTTCGGCACCCCTCGAATCAACTCGTGAATTGCCGCGCTCGTGTATCCCTTAATGCCGAAGCTCAAATCTATGCCCTAAATGCATTGAATGCTTCACCACTTGAAGGGCTCGAAAACATACCAGTTGTATGCGAATTCCCGGATGTCTTCCCAGAAGAACTTCCAGGAATACCCCCTGCTCGAGCCGTCGAATTTGTTATTGACTTGAAGCCGGGTACTACTCCTATTGCGAAGCGTCCTTATAAGATGCCACCGCATGAGCTCCTTGAGCTTAAGGAGGAAATCGATAAGTCTCTCAAGAAGGGCTTCATCCGTCCTAGTTCCTCTGCCTGGGGAGCACCGTCTCTTTTCGTCAAGAAGAAAGATGGTACGAATAGGCTGGTACAAGATTACCGACCTATCAACCAGGCAACCATCCAGAATAAATATCCGCTTCCTCGGATCAATGACTTATATGATCAACTGGCTGGATCATCGGTGTTTTCTAAACTCGACTTGAGGTTGGGTTATCACCAGATCCGTGTTCGCGAAGAGGATATTCCAAAGACTGCATTTGTTACTCGCTATGGCTCGTATGAGTACACTGTCATGTCTTTTGGACTGACTAATGCTCCAGCTACCTTCTCCCGCCTGATGAATTATATATTCATGGATTACCTCGACAAGTTTGTCGTGGTATATCTGGATGATATTCTGGTATTCTCAAAGAACAAGGAAGAACACGCCGAACATCTTCGCCTTGTTCTAGAGAAGCTGCGAGAACATCAGCTTTATGCTAAGTTTTCCAAATGCGAATTCTGGCTTTCTGAAGTGACCTACCTTGGGCATGTGATTTCCAAGGATGGCATTGCCGTTAATCCGGAACGGGTTCAAGCCATTCTTGACTGGACTCCTCCGAAGAATGTCAAGCAAGTGAGAAGTTTTCTCGGCCTTGCAAGCTATTGTCGTCGCTTCGTCGAGAACTTTTCCAAGATTGCCAAGCCCCTGACTAATCTGCTTCACAAAGGCGTTAAGTTTGAGTGGACAGATAAATGCCAGGAAAGCTTTCAAGCTCTTAAGGACAAGCTCGTTTCCGCTCCAGTGCTTGCTCCTCCAGATTCTCGCAAGGACTTCGTGATATATTGCGACGCCTCTCGTCAAGGATTAGGCTGTGTCCTAATGCAAGAACGTAGAGTAGTTGCTTATGCATCGCGTCAACTACGTCCGCATGAAGAGAATTATCCAGTGCATGATCTTGAACTTGCTGCAGTGATCTTTGCATTGAAGCTATGGCGACATTACCTTCTCGGTAACCGGTGTGAGATCTATACTGATCACCAAAGTTTGAAGTATTTATTCACTCAGCCGGATCTTAACCTCCGCCAACAGCGATGGTTGGAAACTATTTCTGAATATGACTGTGGTATTTCTTATACCCCGGGCAAGGCTAATGTGATGGCCGATGCCTTGAGTCGCAAGTCATACAGCACCAACCTCAAGGTTAAGCGAGCTCAACCTCGTCTCTATGAGGAGTTACGAAAGCTGAATCTGCATATCGTTCCACATGGTTCGCTTAATGACCTTGTGATACAGCCGGATCTTGAGAAGGCTGTCAAGGTAGCGCAAACCAAAGATGCTTTCGTTGATGTTATAAAACAGGAACTGCATCTTCCGAAATACAGGGATTTCTCAATATCCGAAGATGGAACCTTGTATTTCCGAGGCCGCATTGTGGTAACTCGTTTCGACCTAATGACTGACAAGGTCATGAAGGAGGCACATGATACACCGCTGTCTATTCATCCTGGTAGTACTAAGATGTATCGTGATCTCCGTCAAAGGTACTGGTGGCCTAATATGAAGCGAGATATTGCTCGTTATGTTGCTGAATGCGATGTCTGTCGTCGCGTGAAGGCAGAACACCAGAAGCCCGCTGGACTTCTGCAACCTCTTCCTATTCCGCTGTGGAAATGGGATAAGGTGCAGATGGATTTCATTACTGGTTTTCCTAAGTCCCAGAAGGGTAACGATGCCATTCTTGTCGTCATCGACCAACTCTCGAAGGTTGCACACTTCTTGCCAGTCAAGGAGACTATCACTGCTAGCCAGTTAGCAGCACTGTATGTCTCCCGAATTGTATCCCTCCACGGAATTCCGAAGGAGATCAGCTCGGACCGTGGATCCCTGTTCACTTCCAAGTTCTGGGAAAGTTTTCAAGAAGCTTTGGGAACTCATATTCACTGGAGTTCAGCTTATCACCCCCAGTCCCAAGGTCAAGTTGAACGAGTCAATCAAGTGCTTGAAGATATGCTGCGAGCTTGTGTTATATCATTCGGTAAGAAATGGGAAGAATCCCTTCCTTATGCCGAGTTCTCCTATAACAACAGCTATCAAGCAAGCTTGAAGATGGCTCCTTTTGAAGTTCTGTACGGACGTAAGTGTCGAACCCCTCTGAACTGGTCAGAAACTGGGGAACGACAAGTTATTGGTCCGGACATTATTCAACACGCCGAAGAGCAAGTCCGTATCGTGCGTGAAAATCTCAAGGCGGCTCAAGACCGTCAGAAGAGCAACTATGATCGCAAGCGATGGGGTCTGACTTATCAACCAGGTGATCAAGTTTATCTTCGTGTCACCCCTATGAAGGGCACGCACCGTTTCGGCATCAAGGGCAAGTTAGCTCCACGCTACATTGGTCCCTTTCCCGTGGTTGCTAGACGTGGATTTGTGGCTTACAAATTGCAATTGCCTCCGCAATTCTCTCATATCCACGATGTGTTCCATGTGTCGCAACTTCGCCGATCTTTCAAGGAGTCCCCGCATCGTGCTGTGGATCACGAGATGCTCGAACTTCAAGATGATCTGTCTTATAAGGAGCATCCGATCCGCATCCTCGATCAAACTGAACGTCGGACCCGCCAAAAGACAACCAAGTTCCTGAAAGTGCAGTGGTCAAATCACAATGAAGATGAAGCCACTTGGGAACGCGAGGAAAACCTTCGGGCGGAATACCCCGACCTCTTTCCTTCTACCTCCTGAATTCTCGGGACGAGAATTTCTTTTAGAGGAGGAGAATTTGTAACACCCCCCTTGTAATGATCACTGTGATCAACTGCTAATCATGCCATGTCATGGTCATTTACAATATTAATCACAGTGGTTAAAACAATCACTTCAAAAACTCCCCTGAAAATCCAAATTCAAATCCAAGTGCAAAATGAAGTTGTTCCAAAAATCTTGGAAAAATGTCCATGTTGTTGCAGATAATCCAAAACATTTGTTTCTGGTGAAAACAACACCCCCATCATCTTGGCTTGGGCTAGAGCATTTAAAATAATGCCAAAACAGCATTAAAATTTCCCAAAACATTTTTGTAAATCCCAAAAATGTTTAAATGCTGCCCAAAGCATTTTCTAAAATTGCAGAATTATCCATAGTAATTATGTGGCCAAGTTCCACATTTTTGCTACATGACTTTTGCTACTGAGGTTTATTGCTAAAACCTTTCTGTTAAAATTTAAAAACAGAAAAACAAAATAGAAAAAGGCCTCAGGCCTACTGTGCACTAAGGCCCAGCCGGCCCAGCCCAACCTACCTGCTCCTCCCCCTCGTGTCGTCGTCTCCATGGCTGTGAGCACGCCGCGCCGTCGCTGCACGCCACGCCGACGGGAGCAGGTGGCTGGGAGGATAAGGGAGAGCCCGAGCCAGCTCCCCTGACCCTCCTCCTCCATTTCCCCCCTCTCCTCCTCGCTCTGCCGAGCTCTTCTTCCCCCCAGATCCGTCGCCCGTGCGCCACCGCCGCCGCGCTCCGTCGCCCCCGCGGCCACCGGCGGCCCCGTGCCCGCTGATCGTGTCGAGAAGCTCCGCCGTCTTCTTCCTCAACCTCTGGTGCCTCTGGTTGGCGCCGAGGAGATCCACGACGAGCGCCTCGGCTTCATCTTCTTCCTCGGGCCGCCGTCGATCTCCATCGTCTCCGGCGAGCTCCGGCTGCTCCTAAACCTCCGAGAGGCCTTCGTGAGCCTACACTGTAAGGACCACACCTCTCCCCCTCCTCGCTGCCTCGATCCCGTGCCCGTAGCCGTCGTTTTCACCAAGCCCGAACCCACCGCCGCCTGACCTCGTCGCCGGCGTCGATCCGGTGACCAGTTGGTCATGCCACCGCCGCCAATCAGCTCCGTGTGGTTCGTAGAACTCATCCCGCGCTAGCCCCGTTGCTTTTGACCCCTGGAACGCACGCGCACGAACTGGCCGAACTCCGGCGTCCGCCTCCGAGCTCGCCGTCGTCACCATGGTGCAGCAACGGCCGCGCGACCACCACAGATCGATGCGGCACCTTCTTGCCGTTCGAACGCGCCTAGCCGCGCGCCAAACGGCGCAGTGTAGCGATTTTCCGACGAGGGCCCGAGCCTCCGCCGTGTTTTGGCGTCGTCGGCGGCGAAGCGCCGGCCACCGCCGACGTGGCACACCTGGGGCCACCCCTGGGTCACTGCCTGAGGGCCCCACGGGCCCCGTTGACTGGGTTGACCAGTCAACGTGCTGACTGGGCAGGCCCCAGTGGCTGACGTGTGGGCCCCTGCGAAATTAGAATTAATTAAAACGTTTTAAAAATAAAAACTAATTAGTTTAACTAGTAAGACTATGACAGGTGGGTCCCACACCCCTAATTAACCTGTTTATTTAGTTTAATTCACTGTTAAAGTAACAGAGGCTGACATGTGGGTCCCACTGGACCCACATGTCAGATTTGACTGGTCAGCCGTCTTGTTGACTTGCTGATGCCAGCATGACATCATGCTGATGTCATATTTCCTTTTTCTGTTAAATTAAATAAAATTCAGAAAATCATTTAAACTTTAGAAAATCATATCTTTTAATCCGTAACTCCGATGAAAATAATTTATATATGAAAATTGCTCAGAATTTCGATACGAATCTAGATACGCCCTCCGTATCCCCATCAGATGCCCCTAGCTAGATGAACATGGAACTTTCGGCCTGTTTTCGATAAATGAATAGTGCTCAACTTTAATAAAATAAATCCAAACAAATCCTTAAAAATAACTAATATGACCTAGACGTGTTTTTAGGCAACCCTGCACTGCACGTTAGCTTAGCACGCTCTGTGTTGCATATGCTTGTGTATTTATTTGTTTCTTCCCCCTCTTCTCTCTCGGTAGAGTCCGGCGCTGACGCAGATCCCGAGACCGACGCTGTCCCGGTGATTGGTTCCCCCTGCGACGATCTTGCTTTTGCCACCGAGCAACCAGGCAAGCAACCCCCCCCCCTTGAGCATTTCCGATATCGCCTATGTCTATTCTCTCTTATTCTTGCATTAGAATTGCTGCTACTGCTACTGCTCCTATTACTGTTGCATAGCCTGTCTTTGCTAAATTGTTGATACCTGCTTTATTCATAAACTGCTTAGTATAGGTTGGGTAGCACTGCTATGGACCCACACTCTCGTAGTTGCCTCGCATAGTACCCTTGCCTCGGTCAAGCGATCGAGCCCCCTTCCCCTGACCTTCTTCACAGCACCGCACACCTCCCCTAATATGCTCGACTCCGCAGAGTTAACATCGGGTGACGAGGGTGATACCTCCGAACTCACTTCTGATGTTGTCCCTGTATAGCTAGCTCGTTGTGGGTTACCGAGGGTGATTCCTCTTCCCACTTCCGACTTAGCTTTTGTCGTGCATCCGCTAGGGTGATTACCGCCGAGGGTGATTCCTCCGGTACCACCTTAACGGGACTTGTCGTTTAGGAGTCCAACGAGGGTGATTCCTCGGATTCCTCATCGGCATGAAACCACACGGATGCCCTTTTTCACCATACCGTGTTTAAAGACGTATCGATCCCCGAGGCCGGACGTCGCCAGGAACAAAGGCGTGCGGCCAGAGGTATCGTGCGTCTGATGACACTTTGAAGTTACTACTACACATGTTGGATGGAGGCGGGTTGACCCAGAGGGGTACCCGCGAGTGCCTTTGAGGCGTGAGCTGTGGAGTCGGGTGACCAGTGAGGGTACCCGCGAGATAACTACGAGGCGTGGCCGGTCTTTTCCAGTCCTTGTCACAAGTCCTCGAGACGGGACGACGGGGCCAACAGTATCGTAGGCTCTGCTCGTTACCGCGCGCTCCCAACACACTAAGCGATTTGGATATTTGATCCGAGGGGCCTCCGGGTCTGATAGCACTAACCACCACGTGGGTGTGAGTGGGTGCTCTGCGTCGTATACATCAGCCGGAGCCGTCACGACGTCAGCGATTGAGCGGGCTGTTCGGATTGGACTTAGGATGCAACTGCGTGCTTGTATAAGGGGTTGCTAGGTCTGCTACCGAATGGCCTCGCAACGTGCGGAGCGTCCGGGGCGATGGCCCCGACCCCCGGGGGCATAGGTTTAGTCCGGCGTGCTCGATCCTCTCTGGCGGTATCCGGTCGGGTTGCGTCGTATTGTTTAGCCGAGGGCGGGCACGACCTGATGGTGTGTCCGGCCGGAGTTAAGCGAGCGTGGTGGGTAACTTGGTGCACCCCTGCAGGGAAGAAACAATCTATCGATAGCCTGTCCTACGGTAACGGACACTCGGAGTTGTATCCACTTCGGTACAACTAGAACTGGTGACTTGAGATATGAAGATGATGTTGCTGCAAACACTATACTTTATTATGATGAAACTATTCTGTTCCCTTCTCATTGCTGCAAGACGCTGAAGATGCTAGTCTTCGTCAGGACTAGGCTTATCCCTTCTCTACTCTGGCTTTCTGCAGTCTAGTCCACCCACATTAAGCCTCCTTTGAAAATAATGCATTGCTAGTATAGATCTGATGTAAGTCTTGCTGAGTACTTTGGATGAGTACTCACGGTTGCTTTGCTTCCTCTTTTGTCCTACCCGCATGATAAACCAGACGACGGAGCCATGGTGCCCGCAGCCCCTGTTGACGACTTCTACTACCAGCCCGAGGCTGGCTACTACTACTACCCGGCCGGCGAGTACTACTGCGAGGAGCCGGCGGACGACGACCAGGAGTAGGATCGGAGGTCCCAGGCAGGAGGCCTGCGCCTTTTCGATCGTAGCTTTTATTTTGCCCCGCCTTTGTAAAAGGCCTATCTTCTGTTGTGTTGTATCTATACCCAGATACCTAACGCTTCCGCTGACTATGTGTGAGACATCATGTTATGTATTCGAGCCCTCGAGGCCCTGGCTTGTAATATATGACTTGTATGTATTTATTTATGTTTTAGAGTTGTGCTGTGATTTCCTTCACGTCAGTCCTTAGGCTTGATCGTGTGCACTTGCGTGTATGATTAGTGCACGATCGGGCCGGGGTCGTCACAAGGACCTACGGAGAGAGTTGGGGATTTTACCGTTTTCGTATTTGAGTTCGCTCGAATACCGGTACGAGGATAGTGTGATTCTAATTATTTTTCTCTCCTAAAAATATTTCTAAATACAAAATATGAGTGGAGATAATATGACTTCTCCAAAATAGCATAAATATTGGAGGAAAAATATTAAAATCACTTTTGGTATTTTTCTGGACTATTTTCAGATTTATTTGCATAGGAATAATACGCGTTTTTCAAAATTGCATTTAGGTCCGGGAAAAATGTTCACTCTATCCAAAATATTATTAGAGGACGGTGAAAATTTATTTCGGGAATTTTGGAGTCCGTTTGGTATTTCTTTCGTTAGTTTTTCTGCGCCGGGACTCTTTTAGAAAAAAAAAACAGAAACCGACTAGGAGTCTTATTCACCCAAGACTCCTCGGCTTTATAAGCCGCCCCAGGCCGGCCCGAGACGCCCAGCCAGCCCGCCTCGCCCGCGCCGCCCAAACCCTAGCCGCCCGACGCCCTAGCCGCCGCCGCCGCCCCGCCTCCGCGCCGCTGCCGCCCCGCCGCGCAGCTGCCACCACCGCCCCTCGTCGGAGTTCGCCGGAGTGAGGTAGTTTTTTTTCGGTTATTAGATCGGTTTTATTTAGGAAAACCTAGATCTGTTTTTTTTAATAGATCGGTTCAGTTTTTTTTTATTTTCCGCCGGTTCAGTTAAATAGCGGACGTTCGTCCGCACGTTCGTTTTAACGAACGGTTTTCGTTAGTTAACCGCAGACAGCGAACGTTCGTTCGTTAGCCTGTTTGTCGTTCTTCTTTTTCGGGGTATTTATCCGCGATTTTTTCGATCGCGATTTCTGCCCTGATCTTGTTTTTCGTTTTTCTTTTCGCTCGAGAGTCGGAATCAGGTGATTCAAAATCTCAGATCTTTGTCTCTAAGCCCTCTTTACGTTTAATCTACTGGAACAAGATTTTGGCTAATGTAAAATTTGACTTTAGGCCAACTAGTAATTCGGAGCTCGTTTCTTTTGCAGTTTGAGTTTCGTTGCTTCTTTCGAGTTGATTCTTTTTGCAAACCGGAGTTCTTAAGTTGAACTTTCTGGTTAGATCTCTTATTTGAGTTTTACCCGTGCATTAGTTAAGTACTTATTGTATGCTTGTTTGTTTCATTGCCATAGAGTACTCGGAGTGCGCCGCTTGCTACTTTGAGTCTCTAGGTTTTGCGGATCATCAGCAAGGCAAGTAACACTTTGATCATACTTTCCAATTACCCAATTTTCATTGCATTAGTCAAACCTTCACACATTGCATGAGTAGGATCAATTAACTTGTGGGATTGGGAAGTAGACTAAGGTTGTACCTATTACCTGCATTACATTCAAACCCTTGGGAGTTACTTCTACGTTTGCTGCTAGGACATGCTATGCTCGTAGACGTGGATTGGGTGAGTGAAATCCATGACAGATGTGAGATTGTTTAATTAATGGTTCAACTTAAGGTGGCAACATTAATACACATCTGGGTGGATTGAGGCATCTGGGTATTCCAGGATTGCCTGTTTTTCTTTTGGACCGCCACCCAGGCTCAAAGGGATCATGAGATTATTCATACTAGAAACTTCCGTGTGCAGCCACAATGCTATTATGGGCTCTAGCATAGTATGAGTAAGTTGTGCGAACTCTTATAGTGGTGGACTAGCAGATGTGGGGGATGTAGGTTGGTACAGTCTGCCCGATCGTAAGGTGCTAGCGCTTCTGAAAGACTATGTCTCGGTCATCCATTTCTCAAACACCATGCAGTGCGAGAAACCAAACGGAGGAGATCGAGTCTTATGGGAAAAGTGCACAAACCTCTGCAGAGTGTACAAACTGATCATGATTAGCCGTGTCCCCGGTTATGGACGTCTTGAGTATCTAGTACTTGGATTTTCATGTGCATCTCAACATGTTACTTTAATTTAATTTTGTTGGGTTTAATGATTACTTTTAATTGGGGTTGAGAGGATGTCTATCTTCTCAACGATGTTCAACTACCATGACAGTTAATTAAAATGCATTCCTTTGAAGTAGGGAAAAATTGGCTTTACGCAAAAACTTAACCATAGAGCTTTCCACCAGCCATATTGCATATAGTATAGCTTTACTTTCATTGCATCTCTTGTGTTACCTTGCCAACATATTCCATGTGCTGACCCGTTTTTCAGGCTGCAACGTTTCATGTTGCAGACTTTTCAGACGACGAGTAAGATGCCCTTTTAGGTCCTGGTTCTATACTCAGTGATGCTGCTGGAGTTGATGGACTCACTTATCTTCCAAGCCTTCCGCTGTTATCGTGTTAGATGGCCTTCAGCCATATTATTTGTAATAAATTCATCGTTGGACTATCGATGTAATAAGTGTGTGATTGCTACTCTGTTATAAATCCTTCAAGTACCGTGCGTGTCAGCATTACTGATCCAGGGATGACACTGATGCACGGAGATCAGACTGTTTGAGGTCTGGTCGCTACATCTACCTCCCGCGCGGCACGACGGGAAACAGAGGAGGCGTGGCCGAGCGGCGCCGGCGCTCTCCCCGGCGGCACCGGCCACCTCCATTGACGCCCAGCACACCGGCGTGCTCAGGATGGTGTTCCGCATCTGTAGAGGTGCGCCACGATCGCTGGGGTGGTCGGACACGAGCAGCGCATCGGCCGCGGCGGACGGCGGAGATGGCAGTGTTCAACACGTCGAGGGATGCACGAGGAGGAGGGAATGGAGCACGGGGTGAGTTTGCGGTGGTGATGAGAGGGTGCGGGAGTGTTCAGGGGGAAGAGAGAAAGGCGAGGCCCACGAATTTAAGCGGCGGCCGGCGGCTGTGCTCCGGCCATAGAGACGGCTGGAGGGCACGGGAAGAGCATCAGGCCTACCGGGGAGGTACACTAGAGGGAGAGGGGGCAAATGGAGTCGCGAGGCAAGTCTGGGGTGCCCTATAAATAGGTGGGCGGCGGTCCACCGAGGGCTCGTGCGTCGGTGAGCTTGTTCCCGTCACTGCAAGTCACGGGGGTGCCTGTGGGTGTGTCCGAGGTGTTCCTGGAGTTGGTCTAGGGCGAGGGGAGAGAAGAGTGGCAGTGGGGAAGGGTCAGAGCATCGCGCGTGTGGGGCTTCCCACTGGAGCGCTCGGGCGGCCATGGCGCGCGTGCGAGTAGGGGTGAGAGAGGGGGAGAGAGGAGGGGGCCGACCGTCCAGCGTGTCCCGGACGCCGAGGCGGCCTCGGGAGACACAATCCCATCGCCCCAGGCTGTCGGGTGCAGCCGATTGCAGGTGGCTACAGTGCGCCAGGGCACTGTAGCGCGCTCCAGAGCGCCCGTTTGGCCGGCATGGCTGTGCCCTCGCCGCTCTGGACGCGTACACCTTGCCCAATGATGTCTAGGGGGTCAGGGGAGGAGTAAACAAATAGGTTTTGGTCTTGGGTGCCCTGGTGAGCTTCTAGAAGGGGAGGGAGGTGAAAGCTGCTGTCCAGAAGTGTAAAAATGGGGTTTTCACTACTGGAATCTGGCACTTTGCCATCTGGCAGATGGCAAAGGCATGATCGGCGGATGGCAAAGGCTTTGCCATCAGCCAGCAGATGGCAAACAGTTTGTCTGAATTCCAGTGGGCAAAGGCTTCTTTGCCATCTGCTGGCTGATGGCAAAGAGCCTGTGCCTTTGCCATCAGCTGGCAGATGGCAAAGCCTCTTAACGGGGTTAGCCCCGTTAGAAAGATAACGGCATACTTTGCCATCTGCCAGCAGATGGCAAAGGATGCATGCACTTTGCCATCTACTGGCTGATGGCAAAGGCTGCAGGCTCTTTGCCATCTGCTGGCTGATGGCAAAGGCTGCATACTTTGCCATCAGCCAGCTGACGGCAAAGAGCCCAAATAGGCCAGTCCAAATTTTTTTCTCTGCAGGCTCTTTGCCATCTGCCAGCTGATGGCAAAGCTCTTTGCCATCTGCCAGCAGATGGCAAAGTGTCTATATTGCCCCATTTAATTTTGTTTTTCTTATATCAATTCATTTTCACAGAAAATCAAACACAAATATATTTATATGACCAATATAGCATATTCAACACATATTACCAATAGTCATGAACACATATATATATCCAACACATGTTACCAATAGTAGCACGTTTCATCCATACATATACATAGTTTCATCAATATTACACAGTTTCATCCATAGGTAGCAAGTTTCACAAGGTCAAAACAAAAACTAAATACAAGCACTCCATCAACCCAAGCTTCCGTGATCTTAAGCAAATCTGTAAAATGGGAAAGAAGAAAGTTAGAAGAAGAAGACTAGAAGAAGAAGATTATTATGATGCAACTAAAATGTGAAGATTATTATGACGCAACTAAAATGTGAAGATTATTATGATGCAACTTATATCTGTAAAATAGGTCATTTTGGAACTAAGTAAGGTCATTATGTCATTTTGGAGGTAGCTAAGCATATGAAGTCATTCAGGAGCTAAAATATGACATTTCTTAAGCATATTATGTCATTTTAGAGCCAGTTAAGCATATTAAGTGATTCTGGAGGAAAAGATGCTAAGTATAGGTCATTTTAGAGCTATCCTAGGTTAAATAGGTCATTTTTAAGCTAGCTAAGCATATTAAGTCCTTTTGGAGGAAAAAAAATGCTAAGTATAGGTCATTTTAGAGCTATCCTTGGTTAAATAAGTCATTTCGGAGCTAATCAAGCTTATTATGTCATTTTTAAGCTAGCTAAGAGTATTGAGTTATTTAGGAGGAAAAAATGCTAAGTATAGGTCATTTTAGAGCTAGCCTAGGTTAAATAGGTCATTTTGGAGCTAAGTAAGGTTATTATGTCATTTTGAAGCTAGCTAAGCATATGAAGTCATTCAGGACCTAAAATATGTCATTTCTTAAGCATATTATGTCATTTTAGAGTTAGCTAAGCATATTAAGTCATTTTGGAGGAAAAGATACTAAGTATAGGTCATTTTAGAGCTATCCTAGGTTAAATAGGTCATTTTTAAGCTAGCTGAGCATATTTAGTGATTTTGGAGGAAAAAATGCTAAGTATAGGTCATTTTAGAGCTATCCTAAGATAAATAGGTCATTTTGGAGCTAAGTAAGCTTATTATGTAATTATTATTGAGCTAGCTAAGCATATTGAGTCATTTAGGAGGAAAAAATGCTAAGTATAGGTCATTTTAGAGCTAGCCTAGGTTAAATATGTCATTTTAGAGCTAAGTAAGGTTATTATGTCATTTTGAAGCTAGCTAAGCATGTGAAGTCATTTAGGAGCTAAACTATGTCATTTCTTAAGCATATTAAGTCATTTTGGAGGAAAAGATCCTAAGTATAGGTCATTTTAGAGCAATCCTAGGTTAAATAGGTCATTTTTAAGCTAGCTAAGCATATTAAGTCATTTGGGAGGGAAAAATGCTAAGTATAGGTCATTTTAGAGCTATCCTAGGTTAAATAGGTCATTTTGGAGCTAATTAAGCTTATTATGTAATTATTAAGCTAGCTAAGCATATTAAGTCATTTTGGAGGAAAAAATGCTAAGTATAGGTCATTTTAGAGCTATCCTAGGTTAAATATGTCATTTTGGAGCTAATTAAGCTTATTATGTCATTTTTGAGCTAGCTAAGCATATCGAGTCATTTTGGAGGAAAAAATGCTAAGTATATGATTATGTCGCTAGTATCCTTATGGCAGAGAACCCGGGCCGACATGACTAGTCATAGAACCAAGGTGGCACAAACGTACAGGGACAGGCATACATGACCCAGCAATGCACGTGTCGGTCATCAGCGAGTGCAACCAAGTCGTAGCAAGCTACAAGGACTTCGGTGATACACCGCGTGACATTTCCCCGTAGGGATAGACACATGAGCAAATAAGGACACATGCCGGTCAATCCATGTGTTCCGGAGCAGTAGCGAACTACCATGGCTCAGTGGAAGCACTAGGAGGCATTTCCCTGTATGGAAGGCTACCAAAGGCACACAACTAGATGTCGAATCCCACAAATACAATGCATTCAAACATACACACATTATGCACGATATGTGTAGATACAACATGGCATCACAACAAAACTCTATTAAGCAAAACACTTGGGAAACTTACCGTCATCACGGAGGTGTAGGTGTAGGTGTAGGTGTAGGACCGGTCGCGCCAGTGGCAGATGGAGAAGGATCGGTCGATGCTTGTCGGGAGTTACGCTGCACCAAAGATTATTTCCAATGTATCATTAGCATGATGCAACTCAAATGTGAAGACTAGTAACTAATGATCGTTCAAATGAAACTCACCGTGCCCGCCGGAGCAATGACTGGCATCGACGGAGGGGTCTGGCCGTTCTTCTCGCACATGGACTGCACATTTGGTTTTGACGAGTCAGTCATATTAGTTACTAATGAAAGGAACATTGTGTGCATGATTTAGCTAATATGCAGAAGAAACTTACCACGAAGAGATCGTACATGGCCCGGTTAGCCGAGTCGTTCCGGTTCCTCTCCTCCTCCAACAGCCTAGCCGTCCTCTCCTCATTCTCCCTCTCCCTCTCCGTCGCCTGCCGGTCCCTCTCCGCCAACTGCCGGTCCCTCTCCTCAAAAGCAGACTGGGTCTTCGCTCTCTCTGCCTCAATAGCAGCCTGCAACACCACTCGTTAGCATTGTAATCATCGACGGTCGCAAACACAATGTAATGGAGGAAAGGCTACTGAGTCCATATAACAAACCTGGAATTCGATTTCCACTGGTCGTAAACGAGACGGTATCTCAGGATCAGAGCTGGTCTGGCGCTTCTTGATCTGCGGGAGAGTGCTACTACAACGTATCAGTCCATTACCCATGGCTAACGAGCCATGGGACCTCCCGCCACCAGATATCATCACCAGCTCTGGATCAAAAGGCCGGCTTGGGTTAAAGTCCGGCCCTTTCCTCTCCTTCCCCTGCTTAACGTACTGCACCATCTTGTGGTGGGAGGCCACGTTGCTGAAATTATTTGCATTTTCGAGGTCAGACTCAGAGAATGCCTTGGCCTTCTTGTACGGTGCCATATTGGACATGCCATAGAGGTCGAACAGCTCTGGCACTCGAGCCTTGTTGAATTTTGACTAAAAGAGAGGAACAGAGTATTAGTTAAGGACTCAAGCTAGCACAAAGAATGAATTTGCATGAATCATGAAGCAAACCACACATACCCAGTTATTCCCGTACCCATATAGGTTGACGCTGCCTAGATGGTGTGGCACGCCTTTCATTTTGAGACGCTTCTCCTTTGCAATGTTGTGGGCGACGCGCCATTGGGGAGAGCACCACTCATCCACCAACGCCTCCCAGCAGTCCATCTTGTCCGCACACCATCTCGGGGGCACCTAAGTTAAGCAAGAGAAATTTGAGTGCTACACCTACGAATCAAATTAAGGAAACTAAGTACAAGGCCTTAAGAATAGGTAATTACCTTCATGTACTTCTCCTTACTCAGATACTTGTTCCGGCACTTCTCTTTTCTCCTCCTAATACCAGTCTGTGCTAAGTAGTCTCGAACAGCCTGCGTCCGAGCCTCGTGCCGAAAGTTTCCAAGTAGGCGCCTGCACTCGGCGTCGATAACCCGAGCCGCGACCTCCTCCTGTCCCTCAGCACACCTGTAGAAGGTCTGCAATCAAACAAGAAAACACGGATTAGAAGGTCCGCAATCAAACAAGAAAACACATGTAGAAGGTATGCAATCAAAGAAGAAAACACAACGTAAATGGCAAAGGAGAAATTACCCAAAATGTGGCGATCACAATGTCGGCCATCGTGGCGCACTCGACATCGCCGACCCTATGCTCCGGCGGGGCCGGGGCAGCCAAGTAGTGCTCCCAGGTCATTCCTATATCTGGAACCCGGCCCTCACCGGGCAACGTGACCCACCCCGGAAAGCACTGGCGACAAATCACACCAAGGACAGTGTTGGGCTTGCGGACCCCATCTGAGTGTGTCCAAGAACTGCAGTATGACAAGGCCAACGCATTAGATATTCGAAGAAACGTCAAGGCAAAAGGTTAAACAAGAGTAAATGCACTTACTTCTCCCCGTTAGGCGCAATCAACCACCTCTGGTCGGGGGTCGTCGGGGTGGGCGGGAGCTTTGTACCACCACGCTGGTAGACTTTGCGCCCCTCAACCAACTCACCCTCGCTATAGCTATCAGAACTATAGTCTGCACCCTGAACACGACCATGTGCACTCGACTCCGTCCAGTCCTCCCATGGGCTCGGGTCCGACTCAGAGTGACCCCGTTTGAGCTTCGTAGTCTCGTGGGGCGAAGACTCGACGGCCCGAGGCTCGTCGACGGCCCGAGGCTCGGCGGCCCGAGGCTCGTGGAGTGGAGTCCGAGACGGGTCCACCTCAAATGGCTCGATCTCAGACGGAGCAGTCCTGTGGTCGGGTGAGTCAGCTGGGGGTGGCGGCGAGGAAGGCGTAGCAGCCTTCCTACCTCTCCCGCCGCCACGTCCACCTCTAGCAGCCTTCTCCTTCTTCTTACCCCCCCCCCCCGACCTCTCCCGGCCGAAGAAGAAGTGACCGTTGCTGGACTCTACAAACTGAGATCTAGCGCTCTCCGGAGGCTATGGGGGGGAATGGAACTACCCTTCCCACCACGCGCCGAGGTAGGAGCCTCGGAGCGCTCTCGACCCGCGCCCACCATGTGTCAACACCTGGAATGACAAAGAGTAAACGAAATTAGTACAACATAAAAAAATGAATACCTGACATGAATAATAATATGTATATAAATTCATTTTAGAGGAATAAATGCTAAGTATAGCTCATTTTAGAGCTATCCTAGGTTAACTAGGTCATTTTTGAGCTAATTAAGGTTGTTATGTCATTTTTGAGCTAGCTAAGCATATAAATTTATTTTGGAGGAATAAATGCTAAGTATAGCTCATTTTAGAGCTATCCTATGTTAAATAGGTCATATTTGAGCTAGCTAGGTTAAAACTTGAACTAATTAATAATATATATGTATATAATAATAATGGAATACCTGACATGAACTATAATATTAATCTTCATCGTCATCATTAATAAATGCATCATCATCGTCTATATATGCTTCGGGGTTAATAAATGCATCATCCTCATCACTATCAGTAATGACATGCTCATCATCATCATCATCAATAAATTCATCAACATCTGGAAGGCCTCCTGTATGTAATCGGTCAAGCATTGACAGGTCATCCGCTGCAGTAACCTCTTCTTGTTCCGGCTCTTCTTGTTCCTGCTCAGGCTCGGATTCACTGTAGCTGTCTACTTGAATGTTCCGAGGTGAGCGGTTCTTGAAACGTTTTTTGGAAAGACGTGTTTCTTGGAACAATTCTCCTTCATATGTGTCTGGATTAATGTGAGGTTCATAATCCTCTTCATTGGGGGTAGGTGGTCTAACACGTGGCGGCACTTCATAAACGACATCCCAACCTTCGAGATTTGGATTACTTTGGCAGGCCCACGATAGATAGAAAACTTGGGTTGCCTGTTGAGCCGTAATATAGACATCGGGAACATCCAAATGGGTGCTTTGTTTGATTTCGACTAGCCCTAGATGTTCATGAGTCCTTCTAGTCTCTTTCGGCTGGAACCAATGACATTTGAAGACTACGACATTCGGTGGGTTTGCATCATAGAATAAAAGTTCATAAATTGCTTCAACTCTTCCATAATACTCGGTATCTCCTTCGCCGATAGCAGAGACACAACAATTTGTAGACTTTCGGTCGGCCATAGATAGCTCTTTGCCATAGGTACGAAAGCGATACCCGTTGATGTCGTATTTGTCAAATGAATGGACCTTATAGTCAAAACCATTAGCGACTTGTCTCAATTTGGCGTCCATAGACTCTGAACTAGCCTACAAGTTTAATACGAAAGGATTGTTGCATTAGCCAGAAATTAGAAGAAGAAATGAAACGATCTAATGGAAATTACCATTTGTTTGAACCAAGAGATGAAACCGGGATAGCCGCCTCCATGCATTGCCAGAAGCTCATACTCTTCGACGGAATCCTTTTGGATAACCGCTCCATACGAGAATTTGGCGACGTATCGACTGTATCAAATATCCGGGAATAAGAGTAGTTCAAATGAAGTAGAGGTTGGGAAACAATGTACCGAGAACTTACTCGATGTACGGCCGCACTTCTGTTAGATTGTTCAAGATATACAACGTAATGGTCCGCCATTCCTCGTTATCCAATGATAAGGGAGTATAAGCACCGGCTGGTGCAAGCTTCCCTTTGAATAGGCTGAGGTTGGATTCACCCTTTTTAGGGTCGCCAACATTGTATCGAGGCTTTGGATTATGCAAATGACGATTTTTGGCTTTGTAGTGTGCTGTCACGAAGTTTGCCGCCTCCTCAGTAATGAATGCCTCGGCCATTGATGCTTCAATTCGACGTTTATTTTTACATTTTGCTCGAAGCGTCTTCTGCATCCTCTCAGTTGCGTAGCACCAACGATTCTGCACGGGCCCCCCCAATCGTGCCTCGGTCGGGAGGTGCAAAATCAAATGCTGCATTGGATTAAAGAAGCCAGGTGGAAACATCTTCTCCAACTTGCAGATCAACTCCGGCGCCAACTCTTCCATTTCTTCTAGCAAGCCAGGCGATAATTCTTTCGCGCATAGAACATGGAAGAAATAGCTCAGCTCTGCCAGTACTAGCCATTCATCCTCAGGGATAAAGCCACGCAACATCACCGGCATTACCCGCTCAAGCCATATGTGCCAATCATGACTCTTGAGACCAAATATTTTCAATTTTTCAAGGCTCGCTCCCCTCTTTAGATTCGATGCATACCCATCGGGGAACATCAACTCCTTTTTCACCCACAGGAGTATTTCCCTCATAACCGGCCTTTCAAGATTGAACCATGCCTTTGGCTTCGCCCAGTTCTTCTTTCCTTTTGGTTGTTTCATGTTTTGTAGCGGTTTATCACATAGAGCCTCCTGATCGACTCTGGCCTTAGGATTATCCTTCGTTTTCCCCTCTATGCCAAACAATGTACCAAAGAGGGCCTCGCCGACATTCTTTTCAGTGTGCATCACGTCGATGTTGTGTGGGCAAAGGAGGTCTTTGAAGTACGGCAGCTCCCACAAACATATCTTGTGGGTCCAGGCGTGTTCCGTATTATACCCCTTGAAATACCCTGGACGCTCTGGATCCGGCTCGAGAGCGTTTAACTGATCCAGGGTCTGTTGGCCTGTCAACGCAGGTGGTGCAGAGTTTTTGACATCTCTACCTTTGATAAAGTTCTTCTTGTCTTTCCTGAACTTATGGTGAGGATCCAGGAACTGTCTATGCATGTCGAAGCAAGAAAACTTGCGACCCGCCTGCAGCCAACGAAACTCAAGAGCTGCCTTGCATGTGGGGCACGGGAACCTTCCATGCACACACCAGCCAACGAATAGCGCATACGCCGGCAAGTCATGCATCGAGTACATGTACCACACACGCATTAGGAAGTTTTTTTTGTAGCGGCGTCGTATGTCTTGATCCCATTATCCCAAGCTTCTTGCAGTTCATCCTTAAGCGGCTGCATGTACACATTCATATTCTTCTCCGGATAGTTGGGGCCCGGAATTATCAATGTCAGGAAAATGTTCTTTCTTCGCATAATCTGTCCGGGGGGGGGGGAGATTGAGTGGAATGACAAATACAGGCCAACAACTGTATTGGGCTACCATCATACCAAACACATTGAACCCATCCGTGCTGATGGCTACTCGAGGACTCCTTGGATCTGCCGCTTTTTCATCATGCAATGCATCGAAGTGTTTCCATGCAGCACCATCCGATGTGTGTACAATCATCAGATTCCCATCTGCATCCCGTTCGGTTCTTTTGCCCAATTTGTGCCATGTCATCTGTCTGGCCGTCTCTTCGACCATGAATAGACGTTGAAGTCTTGGTATGATTGGCATATACCGAAGAACGTTAATGGGGATTTTGGTCTGACTCTTCTCACCCATACCGTTGTCTACCTCAACATACCTGGAAGACTTGCAAATGGGACAATAGTTCAAGTCCGCATACTGGAGCCTAAATAAGGCACATCCATTCTCACAGGCATCTATCTTCTCATAGGGCATCTTAAGTAGACGGAGGATTTTGTCCGACTGGTACAGGTTTGCAGGCATTATATGGCCTTTGGGTAGAAAGCGTCCAAATAGTGTCACCATCGCGTCATAGCATTCTCTGCCCAAGTTGAATTGAGCCTTCAGAGCCATTACTTGTGCGATGGCATCTAGCTGACAAAGCTCGGTGTGCTCGTGGAGAGGACGCTTCGAAGACTCCAACATATCATTGAAGGCCTTTGCAGATTCCTCCATCTCATCGTCCGAATCCTGAGCATCATCAAAGTCTTGCACCATGTCTTCCATCCCGGTACCATGCTCGTCCGTGCGACGACGGCCCTCCTTAGCTCTGGAACGTTGGGCAGACTCACCATGAAATGTCCACATCGTATAACCGGGCGTAAAACCCCACTTCTGCAGGTGTTTGATCATTTCAAACTCTGACATCTTACGATAGTTGTCGCACACGACACAGGGGCACCAGGTTGTTTCCTGTCCATTTGCAAATGCGGCTCTGATAAACCCCTTGGTTTTTGTCATCCATTCAGGGGTCATGTCTTTCTGACTAGGGTGACCGGTGTACATCCACGCACGATCACTCATTTCGCCTAGCTACTGGACACACAAGAAATACATACATAATTCAGCAAACCATATTCATCAGTAAATAGAGTTTCTCAGTTTTATTACGTCCATGCAACCTAGACGCTAATAGGTAAAGATAGGTCCTAATCCCACCCGGGTATGTGCAGATTGGGTTCGTTTTCCCATGCTCTGCTCCGGATCCGGCACAAAATTTCGGCAGCACCTCCCCGTTGTTCTCCTGATACACGTCTCGGCAATAAGCAGAGAGGATGTGTACCCGGAGAACAACAAAGAGGCACTGACGAAATTCTGCATCGGATCCGGAGCAGAGCATATGGGAAAACGAACCCAATCTACACATACTCGGGCTGTCCATGGATAACGTTGGACAATTCGAAAGAATTACGGTTATAAATATGCAAATGAATGCATATTTATAGATGTAACCCTTTCGAACGGGAGACGCATAGTGGTCACGCATACTGATGATTGAATACACCTATAGCTAGCAAATGAAGGGGGAGAGGAGGAGATGTCATTTGTGCTCACCCACGAACGCACGGGGAGGTCGTTGAACACCAGACCCTCACAGCGATGAAACAACTGCACATTTAAATCCACCCGATCAACGCAAATATATATGATGTTTTTCATAACATAATTGGAAAATATAGGACCTAACTCATAATTCACAAATACTAGAACATAAAGGCACGCGTTGCCGCGCCCGGCCATCTTTAAAAATATTGATATATGTATACATTAAGATGGTAGAAACATACAATATTTACAATTCACAAAGATAGAAATATATTAACAAGGTAGAAACATACAGTATAATTGAAACAATTGAAATTACAATGTCTTGTTAGGCTTTGTATTTATTTTAAAGAATAAAATATATCATAATGGAAATATTTCATAATTGAAATTACAATGTCTTGTTAGGCTTTGTATCTTTAAAGTAGTCCATCATTTGTTCTTCATAATAGTGACAGGTTTAATTAAGGACCTGAATGGTTTGTGTTCTTAATAAATCTGATCCAAGGAGTCCATCATTTGTTCTTCATAAAACATAAAAATGGGTAACTGGTGTTATAGCAAATGACAATTAAATGTTTACCTTTTTTGTTGCTCTTAGAAAGAAAAGAAAAACTATAGTGATACTGGTTTTCGGATGAAGAGGAACGTCTATGCTTACCAAAATGGTATGCGCAAGAATGTCGACATATCATGGAATATGTAACCAGTAATCGGTATAATGTTGGATATGTAGGAAGGCGAAGTATCAAGTGAAAACCTTATTTCAGTGAAAATCTGAAAACTTGGATCTCACTCTGTTGGATCCGTAGCGAACGGCATCTAGGGCGGAGCTCCCACCAGCAACTTAAACACTCATTAGCACAAAACCCCCTCCTTCCTAGTAATGTTGGCTTATCCCCTCCCGTTCATATCCCCACGCCGGATGGCTTCTAAGGAGAGGGGCCACAGCCCGCGCCACCAAAAGAAGCGGCGCGGCCATGCACCGTGCTGACTCCCCTTGGCGGGGACGGCTCATGTGGCGAGGCGGCCACAGCAAGCGCTCCCAACGGCGGCGACGCAGGCACCCACCGCATCGAAGCTCCCCTCGGCCAGGAGGGGTCCCGAGGTGAGGCGTACATAGACAGAGCTCGCAACGATGGTGAGTCAGCCACGCACCACGTTGAAGCTTCCCTCGGCGGGAAGGGCTCGCGAGGTGAGGCGACTACAGCAGGTGAGGCTCATAGCTGTGGGGGACTGGCGGTGCAGGCCCTGAAGCTCACCTCGAGCTGGGGTCCCAACGCTCTTGCTAGACCGTCTCCGGAGATGAAGTCGAGCGGCACCGGTGGTCATATCATGTATGTGTATGTAGGGAGCCCGTCCAGCAAAAGTATGCTGCAATTATCATGTAATTTCCGTGTAGGTAGTATCTGATTCAGTGTGAAGTTGTAGCTCCTCCTAATTGGCTAATTCTCGATGTACATAATTTTCCCTCTGACTTTGTAGCTCCTCCTTTGTAAACTTGTAGCTGAATGTTGATGAACAACAAGATTTTTTGCTTTAGTTTATATGACTAATACAGTGACTTGTTTGTACAGATCTGAATAATGATGGAAACACATTTGCACCTAGCTACGTGATTACACTTTCTAGTAATAAGTATAGAAGAAAGTAAGAACTGAAAATGCAGTAAGCATAGCAAAGAGCAGTTCATATTTCTGAAATTCAGTAAGCATCAAAAGCTTGTAGTCTTTCAGAAAATAGCAGTTTCTATTTCTAAAAGATCACAGTCATACTCGGCGCGCCATCATACTCTGCATAATGGGTTGTTTTATTTCTGCATGGGAAAAGAACCTACAAAATGGATCAAATCATCTCCCAATTGAATAATGAACGCGAGAGTTTAATGGCCAGTACTTTGCATAAGTTGTAAATTTGCTGTCTGTTACCAATTCTCTTTGGATAACACATTTGCTACAATTTAGATTGACAATACAAACACTAAAAAACTCTCAAACTTAAACATTCAGAGATACAAAAATCTCAAAAGTTCATATCACATGAATTTCATGCCCTCAATAGCTCAAAAAATAACATTGAAGCTCTGAAGGGGGAGGAAAGGCCACTGGCTTAGGTGGCGTTTGGTTGGCTGGTATCCCTGGTTGGATGAGGGATAGCCAATTTTGGCGACGATACCATGCGTTTCGCTTACACGATAGAGTTGGCTGAGGGCAACCATGATTCTCGAATATTTGTGTCAAAAGCTGGTTGGCCTTGTCCGTGAAAATATGGCGGATGGTGGCAGCCAGCCCCGCTTCAGGTACAACAGTCTGCTCGATCTCCCCTGGACCCGGGTATTAGCACCATGACGACAAACGATAAATGAACCGGCAACTAGAAAAGAACACGCAGCACGGTCACTCCAGACCTGATTAGTTAGTTCCATGCTGCTAATACCTCGGCGAAGGCAAGATGGAATGTTCTGGTGGATTCGTACGATACATGGACAACGAGACAAATATGCTAATTTATGGGGTAGTGGCATATATGCATGTCTCAATGTATGAACATGTGTAATCAGCCTAGTTGTATGGTTAGTGGTTTTATGCTTAACACAGCCGCATATGTCTTTGCACTGCATTGTATTCAATCCCAATTTCTTTTCATTTCTCTGTGTATATTTCAGGTATTCTGCCTCAAAGGTAATCACAACAATCCATCCACTTGTTACCCTTGCAACCAAACATAAAACTGGCTATCCCCAACCACTATTTATCCTCTCAACCAAACAATAAAAGTAAGCTATCCCCAACCAGGTGGACAACGATACCCTCAGCCGATCCAGTCTCGCCATTGAACCAAACGCCGCCTTAAACATTGAAGCTCATATCACATGAACTAGATCCGCCACTGGCTGTACCTATGCATCACAGGGGGAGGAAAGGCACCTGGAATGAAATGAGAGCCGGCGACGGGGCGGGGGAGGGCCGGCGACGGGGCGGTGGACGGCCGGCGACGGGGCGGGGGACGGCCGGCGACGGGGCGGGGGAGGGCCGGCCAGGGGGCGGGGGAGGGCCGGCCACGGGGGCGGGGGAGGGCCGGCGACGGGGGCGGGGGAGCTTCCGCGACGGCCACGGGGTGGTCTGGTTCGATGGGGGGGTTCGATGGGGCTATGGTCTGACCAGCCCGAGCGCGCCCATATGCCAAAATATTGGCTCGCGGGTGTGATTTGGCGGTCGGATCGACGCCAAAACTTTCGTTCGCCAATTTCAAAAAAAAAAACTTTGGTTCGCCCCCCTGACCAGCCCGAGCGCGCCCATGTAATTACATGGTCTTGCATGTTCATTTCATTTTTTATTATAGTTAATTAAGTTTTTTTTATTATGAAAATATAAGTTTTATGCATCTTTTTTATGAGCTCAACATTACAACCAAATTAGAATCTAACCAATAACTAGCAATCTAAGTTCCAAATGAACAGCAACTCAGTTGTTCAAAAACCAAATGGAGGCCTAGTAGTTTTGCCAAAAATTTGGCACATGCAAGGGCTATAATCCAAACAAATATAGGCTAGTTCTCTTTTTTTTGGGAGGATTAGGCTAGTTTCCTTGTTAAATGAGTGATTTATGAGTGTACTAGTAAAGGATTTGTGTGTGCATGATATATTATCTCTTTTTTGTTTTTTTACCTGGAAAAAAACCATCTCTTTGCCATCTGCCAGCAGATGGCAAAGAGGTGGGGCTGGTACGCCGTTACCCACTTAACGGCAACAGGAGTTGGCTACCTCTTTGCCATCTGCTGGCAGATGGCAAAGATTTTTTGCCATCTGCTGGCAGATGGCAAAGATTGTTTGCCATCTGCTGGCAGATGGCAAAGAATTGGCTGATGGCAACCATGTTCTTTGCCATCTGTCAGTTCTTTGCCATCTGTTTTTTATAAGCAGATGGCAAAGAAGTTCTTTGCCATCAGCTGGCAGATGGCAAAGAGCTGGCTGATGGCAAAAACCCAGATTCCAGTAGTGTTTCACCCCTCAATCATTGAGCTGTGGACATGGGTAAGTTACTGGAGGTAGAAGATGATCAGTTTTACCTGTGGTAAGAATTTGGGGTAAAGGGGAATAGTAGAAGGGGTCAAAACAATGGTTTAGGAAAAATGGCAGAAGGTGTTTGATGTAGTTTTGGGAAAGCAAATGACTTCCAATTGACATGAGACTTAACAGGATCAAATGTCACATATAATTAGGCCCTTCCACCAAATTTGAGCTCATTTGGGCAAAGTTGCCAATGCAACTCTTGTAAACCCTAGAAATCAACAGAAATGGATCCTCCAAGATTAAGTTAAGCAAATCATCTCCCCTTGATGCACCACTTGGTGTAGGGTCATCATTTGAGGTTTTGATCATGCCCACAAAGTTTGAAGCCCTAGGTAAAAAGTTGGTAATTTAGAGTTGTTCAAATTTCAAAATGGACAGAAATGGTTTTGAGGGGATTAGATGATGTTCCCTTGATCTTCAAGGCATGAGGCTTTGCAAGATCCTCAAATATGTCATATTTGACATGATAGAATTTCCCTGGAATTTTTGGAGAATATTTCCTTTTAAATATTTCAAAAGCTTGAAATATCCAGAAAGGGTTTTGGAAGGATTTGCCCAATATTTTGAACATGGCCATGTGTTGAAACTCTTATATATGGACAATATATGTCCTATGAGTTTCCCTGAATTTTGGCAATTATTTTTGAAATAATTAAATAATTTTTCCCTATTAAAGACCATTTCTGGCCTTAAGAAAAAGCTTTTAAATAAAATATAAAAATAACTTTTGAAATTATAATTTTGTGGTTTATGGGAGTCCTATACCTAATAGGATTCAAATAATCTTTTTGAAAGATTTTTCACACCATAAATAAGGTACTTGCAGTGCAAACCTCAATTCAGGGGTTTTTGGAAAAACTAATTTTAGAAAATGCTATTTGGCCAAAATATTTTTATAAGAAAATACTATATTGTTCTATACACATGGCATGATCATTGGGAGAAGGTTTTGGATCAAGGAGATGAAGTATAAGAGTTGGAGGATTTATTTGATTGTTAGAGCACTAGCAAACAGTAGACAGAAAATCAATCAAGCAAAGTCAAAAACACTCAAAAGTTTTTGTAAATCCACATTTTTAGCATGGTAATTAGCTTAAGCAATGTGGCATGAAAACCAGGGTGTGACAGACCTGCCCCCCTTACAAGAATCTCGTCCCCGAGATTCCCAGACTAGGCGTGGAAAGGAATACGGAGTCTTGGATACGGGATAGTCTCCACTTCTTCTTGTTGGTTCTGCTTCCGAGTGGTGCTCCATGGAATCTTGAAGTACTTGGTGGTGTGGCTTCTTGCTTGCTGCCTTCTTTGATGCAGGTTGCTGAGGGGTCTCTTGAGTAGGTTAGGTTGAGCTGGATGTCAAGGGTTCGGTGATGTCATTGCGGGCACCGGGCTAGTTAGGAAGTAAGAAGTACTTCCAGAGTGGTGACTCGTGGAAGATTTGGTGCATGGAGGGTAACTCAGGTGGTAAGTTAGCTGGTAGCCGTCTACTATTTCTCTGGAAGTGAACTTGAAGAAGGTCGATAAATCTTGGTGTGAGCGTTCCTTCGACATGGAAACGCTTGGTTTCTACGAGAGAAGTGGTTTGCGGATACGCCCGGTCTTCGACGCGGAAGTTTATCTCTTGATGATGGTGGTCGATGTAGTTCTTCCTTCTTGACATGTCGGTCTTCAATCGTCCTCTAACCAGCCGCACAGCTCTTCCTTCGTCTTCAGGTAGTCAAGTGTGTTGCGAAATAAAGATGACAACTAACTTGTCCAAGTACTCCATGAAATCTATGGGGTACGCAAGGTAGGCTGTGGTATTGGTGGTGGTCTCCGTTGAGTATTTGTAAAGGCATTCCTGACTTAGAGCCAAGGCCCGTGGTCGGGATCTGACCGGGTTGTGGCTTGGTGGGGCTTAAGGGTTTCAAGAATTCTAGTGAGTGAGTGAACGTTTATTATCTTATCCGTAAGCACGGTTTCTGAGATGCCATTAGCTCTATCTAGTACTCCGAACGAAAAAGCATCTTATCGCATAGACCAACTTCAATCCCCACTCATGCCATTCATATCCTCATGACTCTCAAGAGACGGTCTAACAAAATTATACTTGTCTACGATCCCCAAATCCATATGTATGTCTACCCCTAAAATCCATGGATAGGTCATACAAGCTGCTAAGCTTGAATTAAACACCACAATCCTAGCGCTCAACCTATTCTTGCAAGGCTCAAGATAATGCATCTCTATTCTAAGGAAACACGTCATATGCCACTCCAAGATTTTGTTTCCTTCCTATAGATCAACTCCAATAGCCCGGTAATTTCCATCATTCACCACATAATCCAATAATTCTACAATCCGATGTCTACGGTGTTCCACAAGATCTCAAGTCCCTATAATACCCAAATACTTGGAAGGGCTATGCATCATGATAGTAAGTCCACCAAATTCCCAGCATCCGGGTCAAGTCAACTTCAAGGTCGTGCTTATATGGATCCCTAAATCAACTCCGACAAATAATCCAATCTCCAAGTTTATTGCCCGCCGTGAAGCATGGTATCATGACCAGGATCGTCGGTCTAAATCCAATTTACTCCGAACCATGCAGACATATCTAGCATCTATGCCCAACCAGAATCACCTACTTAAATCCAAATCTCATGCCCGACGAGAATTCCTACATGCTTCCCCAAAGTCATGATTCCACCAATATGAAACCTCACAATCCATCAAGGTCTCAGATAATTCCTCGAAGTCACTGATATAAAGCCACCAAGTCATCTGTCTTATGTCCTCAAGTTGGTCTATCTATGGCATCATCAGCTCTTGTGCTATATTAGGATGACAACGTGCTCGTTCACTATATCCACTAGCTCCTTTACGAACCCAGTGTTGTGCAAGGTTACAAAGGCCTAACAGGTTCTCTCGCAATTATATGGGTCAAGCACATGGTTAACGGTTCGTGCTAGAGTGTCTCGTGAAGTCTCAAAGGGCCTAGGAATGGGTTACTAGTCTGGAGGGTTAAACATAATTCTACGGGATTGCACTTGGTCGCGGAGGTTGTAGCAGAAGTCTTCATTGTTAGTTGGTCGCCGAGTTGGAATCCTTGGCTCTTCTTGTCTTGCGGGTCTTCAGTTGAGGAGAGGGAAGAGAGGGAAAAGGTAGCATAGAGGAGGGAAATGCCTAGAGGGGGTTCTATAGTGCAAGTGCAAACAAACAGGTGCAAAAACACCCAAGCAAAAGAAACAAGGCAAAGAAGATGATATAGCCATGCACTTGTTGCCTAGGGCAAAAGTGCGACTTATATCAAAACACAAACAAATAAAGCAAGCAACACACAATCATGGTTCTATTCGAACCATCATACGGACTCGACTGCGCATAGGGGGTACACGACTCATCCTACCCTAGGGTTTCTCGGACTCAGTGTCGTGACTTGTGCCTCGTGCAGTCTTCGGAGCTTCCTCAGGTGTTGCTATGTCCCTTGTAGTTGTTTGATGAATGATCCGGGTTGAGCCTGAAGAATCTTCAACAACTCCTCGCCTGATGAGATGATGTGGTGATGGTGTCTCCTTGTAGCTGGCGTTTGACTTGGTCTTCTCTTGTCTCTTTAATCATGACGATCCCTTGTGCATTCTGGGGCGTCGAGGGTATCAGGTAGGCAATCCTTTATGCAATGACATTAACAAGGCATAGTAGAGGTTCAACATGTCGGTTACGTTGATGACGACATCGACACCAAGAGCGGGGGACGAAGAGAACCGTTTTCCTACTCACTATAGTGAGACGGACCAAATGGCGAGGTTCTCATCCACCGGTGGTTGCCGATACAACAACGATAGTGACAGGATTACTCTATTAGCGATGTATATCATGATTTTGCATAACCTATACCCTGGTCATCATAGGCCAATGTTGCATCTTCTTGGGGCACTGTCAAGGGTGTCACCATCTTCTGGGTCTTCATGTCCTCATTCCTCGAGGGTGGATTCTCTGTTGGTATCGTCTTGTCATGGTGTCGCCAATCTTGTGTTCAGAAGTGGTGGGTGAGTGTTTGGCAAGGTGCACTCCACAAGGATTACAGAAAATCCAGTGGTCAGGGGCATAGGGGTTCTAACGACCAAAAGTTTTGAAGGGGAAGAGATCAAGTATAGCCTAGTTTTTGAAAAACTGAGAAGGGGGAGAAGTATAGATAGTTTTGAAAACTAGTAATAGTTTTGGAAATAGTTTTACCCTAACTAACGACCATGCGAACTAAGGCTTCCTACAGTCAGGATGGCTCTGATACCAGCTCTGTGGGACCCCGACTCATAAGTCGTGATCACCGAATGCACGTGTACAGTGATCCCAGAGATCAATGCTCACCGAACACACAGAAGCTGAATAACAAGAGTCTTACATCCATACATATCGTATTACAGAAAATAGGACCATTAAGGTCAAGTCTTGAGTATATCATCGCAGCAGAAATCTTCAATAACAACGGGGACCCATGCCATCTGCCTTAACCCTACAGGCATTCTGACTGGGAAGCGTCCTAGCTCGCATGTTCGTCACCAAGAAATCTTCATCATATCCTGTTCTCTCCTACCTGGCCAATAAAATAACCAGTGGCAAGCCAATGAGTACTTTGAATGTACTCGCAAGCAACCCATGATTTGGTTCAAGTAACAATGCAATTGAACAACAATGAGCAATCTAGCAGTGGGCTAGAATAAATATTCTACCATCAGGAATATGCATCAATAAATTCACGTAACCTTGAGAACAGGTTACCGATATCAACATGAATAGGATTCAGCTCAACGAGTCAAGTCACCACCTTGACTCATCACACACACATACTTTCACCGATGTAGTAAAATTCTGGACATAGTTTAAGTAGCACCACCCAACTGTCCATGACCGTGGACACGGCTATTCGACTAGTTTTACACTCTGCAGAGGTTGCGCACTTTACCCACAAGATCCGGGAAGCTTTCGTGTCACCCACGATCCCGCAGTACCTCAAGTACTCGGGGGAAGCACCCGGTCATTACCTTTCCTTAGACGACACTAACATAGGGTCCACTCGTTGGTACACGGCCCTCGAGTACAAACAATAGATCATGGGACTTGCCCTAATTTCAATGTCACGCGTACCCGAAGGGACCAACGGTGTGTCCGGTGCCCTGTAAAAACAGTCATGGTCGTCTATCCAAGCACGACCCCGTCCCGGGAAAGACCTCAAGTCTTCCCGTCACTAGTAATGCGGGCACCATTCTAGTATCGGTCTAAGTAATTAATAATGCCCCGTCCCATAAGGGGTAGAGTGGTTGCACATGTTTGGTTGGGACGGTAGTCACACATAAATCTAATCCATCATTTTACCCATGCACAAGATCTTTACCGGCACATCACTTCTTCCTCAAGAGATGACCTAACTCAATATCACCCTCGGGCATTAGGGGCACCCGATGGGGTTTATGAAAAGAATGCAACCACGAAGGTTTCATGGCACACATGCATCACTAAGAATCACTACTAACCATATGCATTGCATCTAGCACATAGCAAGATCAAGAGTAAAGCATGCATCATATGGTGGATTTAAACTAGGTTGCCACCGTAACTCTTATCATCATGCATTCGGAAACAAACGGGTTCCGAAGAACACAAGTGTATCATGGTCAAAGGGCTGCTTGCCTTGTCCTTCCGAGTCTTCAAACCTTCTGGTCCATCTCCGAGTACTCCGATTATTTCATCAACTAACGATGGAAACAATCATAATAAGCAACACAACAAAGCAAAATATAAAAGTGCTCTAAAAAATAGGAGTTGGATTTTTCTAGGATACCTCTGGTCACATGATAAATGACCAAGGTGGTTTCATAGGTATTGGATCAATGGATAGTTTGGAACATTACAATATGATGGAATCAAGGGGTTTATGGATTTTGGAAGAAGTGTACAGAAATATATTTTTGAATAATGAGCAAAGGCACCCATTTAACAAGTCATGATTTTAGAAGCATCTAGGAGTTGGTTTCACTGGATTTGGAATTCAAATGAATTTCCTAGGATTTTGCAAAGTTGATAAATATGAAGAAATGGCTCAATATTTGGTGGGGTATAGAAAGTATTAATAAAAATGTTCCAAAACTAAGTTTGGATATGACAAGCATCTAGGAATTTGAACCACTGTATTTGGATCAAATTTGAGCCCTTTGTGATTTTCTAAAGTTCATCACAGAAATAGAATAATGACATTTTGATAATATTTGTGAAGGAAAAGTTTCTGGAAAAATGTGCATGTTGCACCAACAGGTAGATCATGATTCTAGAAACTACCAGAAATTTGAATCATCAAATTTCGAGTTAATTTGAATTATATATGGATTTTTGAAGTTGTCTGGAAAGAAAAGAAAAGGAAAAAGGGTTATACCCTTTACTGCGCACAGGGCGAGGCTTAGTGCTGCTGTGCACTGGGCCGGCCCAACTGCACAGCCGCGCGCAGCGGGCCAGGCCACGTCGAAGGCGTCTTTCAGGTAAGCCGTCTTCGCGCAGGGGAGGCGGCTCTGGCTGGCGCCGCTTTCACTTAAACGGAGGGGCCCGCCCACTGGGTTGCTGACGCGCGGGCCCCAGCGGCAGGTCGCCTTCTACCTCCCGCGTGGCACGACGGGAAACAGAGGAGGCGTGGCCGAGCGGCGCTGGCGCTCTCCCCGGCGGCACCGGCCACCTCCGTCAACGCCCAGCACACCGGCGTGCTCAGGATGGTGTGCCGCATCCGTAGAGGTGCGCCACGACCGCTGGGGTGGTCGGACACGAGAAGCGAATCGGCCGCGGCGGATGGCGGCGATGGCAGTGTTCAACACGTCGAGGGATGCACGACGAGGAGGGAATGGAGCACGGGGTGAGTTGGCGGTGGTGATGAGAGGGTGCGGGAGTTTTCAGGGGGAAGAGAGAAGGGGCGAGGCCCACGAATTTAAGCGGCAGCCGGCGGCTCTGCTCCGGCCATAGAGACGGCTGGAGGGCACGGGAAGAGCATCAGGCCTGCCGGGGAGGTACACTAGAGGGAGAGGGGGCAAATGGAGTCGCGAGGCAAGTCTGGGGTGCCCTATAAATAGGTGGGCGGCGGTCCACCGAGGGCTCGTGCGCCGGTGAGCCTGTTCCCGTCGCTGCAAGCCACGGGGGCGCCTGTGGGTGTCTCCGGGGTGTTCCTAGAGTTGGTCTAGGGCGAGGGGAGAGAAGAGAGGCAGTCGGGAAGGGTCAGAGCGTCGCGCGTGTGGGGCTGCCCACTGGAGCGCTCGGGCGGCGATGGCGCGTGTGCGAGCAGGGGTGAGAGAGGGGGAGAAAGGAGGGGGCCGACCGTCCAGCGTGTCCCGGACGCCGAGGCGGCCTCGGGGGACACAATCCCATCGCCCCAGGCTGTCGGGTGCAGCCGATTGGGGGTGGCTACAGTGCGCCAGGGCACTGTAGCGCGCTCCAGAGCGCACGTTTGGCCGGCATGGCCGTGCCCTCGCCGCTCTGGACGCGTCCACCTTGCCCAATGATGTCTAGGGGGTCAGGGGAGGAGTAAACAAATAGGTTTTGGTCTTGGGTGCCCTGGTGAGCTTCTAGAAGGGGAGGGAGGTGAAAGCTGCTGTCCAGAAGTGTAAAAATGGGGTTTTCACCCCTCAATCATTGAGCTGTGTACATGGGGAAGTTACTGGAGGTAGAAGATGATCAGGTTTACCTGCGGTAAGAATTTGGGGTAAAGGGGAATAGTAGAAGGGGTCAAAACAATGGTTTAGGAAAAATGGCAGAAGGTGTTTGATGTAGTTTTGGGAAAGAAAATGACTTCCAATTGACATGAGACTTAAAGGATCAAATGTCACATATAATTAGGCCCTTCCACCAAATTTGAGCTCATTTGGGCAAAGTTGCCAATGCAACTCTTGTAAACCCTAGAAATCAACATAAATGGATCCTCCAAGATTAAGTTAAGCAAATCATCTCCCCTTGATGCACCACTTGGTGTAGGGTCATCATTTGGGGTTTTGATCATGCCCACAAAGTTTGAAGCCCCAGGTAAAAAGTTGGTAATGTAGAGTTGTTCAAATTTCAAAATGGACAGAAATGGTTTTGAGGGGATTAGATGATGTTCCCTTGATCTTCAAGGCATGAGGCTTTGCAAGATCCTCAAATATGTCATATTTGACATGATAGAATTTCCCTGGAATTGTTGGAGAATATTTCCTTTGTAAATATTTCAAAAGCTTGAAATATCCAGAAAGGGTTTTGGAAGGATTTTCCCAATATTTTGAACATGACCATGTGTTGAAACTCTTATATATGGACAATATATGTCCTATGAGTTTCCCTGAATTTTGGCAATTATTTTTGAAATAATTAAATAATTTTTCCCTATTAAAGACCATTTCTGGCCTTAAGAAAAAGCTTTTAAATAAAATATAAAAATAACTTTTGAAATTATAATTTTGTGGTTTATGGGAGTCCTATACCTAATAGGATTCAAATAATCTTTTTGAAAGATTTTTCACACCCTAAATAAGGTACTTGCAGTGCAAACCTCAATTTAGGGGTTTTTGGAAAAACTAATTTTAGAAAATGCTATTTGGCCAAAATATTTTTATAAGAAAATACTATACTGTTCTATACACATGGCATGATCATTGGGAGAAGGTTTTGGATCAAGGAGATGAAGTATAAGAGTTGGAGGATTTATTTGATTTTTAGAGCACTAGCAAACAGTAGACAGAATATCAATCAAGCAAAGTCAAAAACACTCAAAAGTTTTCGTAAATCCACATTTTTAGCATGGTAATTAGCTTAAGCAATGTGGCATGAAAATCAGGGTGTGACAGTTAGTTTGCCACAATCATCCTTTTGATGGAAATATGCCCTGGAGGAAATAATATAATGGTTATTATTATATTTCCTTGTTCATGATAATTGTCTGTTATTCATGCTTGAATTGTATTATCCGGAAACAGTGATACATGTGTGAATACATAGACCACAACGTGTCCCTGGTAAACCTCTAGTTACTAGCTCGTTGATCAACAGATGGTTACGATTTCCTGACCATGGACATTGGATGTCATTGATAACGAGATCACATCATTAGGAGAATGATGTGATGGACAAGACCCAATCCTAAGCCTAGCACAAGATCGTGTAGTTCGTAATGCTAAAGCTTTTCCAATGTCAAGTATCCTTTCCTTAAACCATGAGGTTGTGCAACTCCCGAATACCGTAGGAATACTTTGGGTGTGCCAAACGTCACAATGTAACTGGGTGGCTATAAAGGTACACAACAGGTATCTCGGAAAGTATCTGTTGGGTTGGCACGAACCGAGACTGGGATTTGTCACTCCGTATGACGGAGAGGTATCTCTGGGCCCACTCGGTAAGACATCATCATAATGAGCTCAATGTGACCAAGGAGTTGGTCACGGGATGATGTATTACGGAACGAGTAAAGAGACTTGGCATGACGAGATTGAACAAGGTATCGGTATACCGATGATCGAATCTCGGGCAAGTACCAAACCGATAGACAAAGGGAATTGTATACGGGGTTGATTGAATCCTTGACATCGTGGTTCATCCGATGAGATCATCGAGGAGCATGTAGGAACCAACATGGGTATCCAGATCCCGCTGTTGGTTATTGACCGGAGAGTCGTCTCGGTCATGTCTACGTGTCTCCCGAACCCGTAGGGTCTACACACTTAAGGTTCTGTGATGCTAGGGTTGTAGAGATATATGCATGCAGTAACCCGAATGTTGTTCGGAGTCCCGGATGAGATCCCGGATGTCACGAGGAGTTTCGGAATGGTCCGGAGGTAAAGAATTATATATAGGAAGTCCAGTTTCGGCCACCGGGAGAGTTTGGGGGTCACCGATATTGTACTGGGACCACCGGAAGGGTCCCGAGGGTCCACCGGGTGGGGCCACCTATCTCGGAGGGCCCCATGGGCTGAAAGGGGAAGGGAACCAGCCCATAGTGGGCTGGTGTGCCCCCTTGGGCCTTCCCCCTGCGCCTAGGGTTGGGAACCCTAGGGGTGGGGGCGCCCACATGACTTGGGGGGCAAGCCCCCCCCCTAGGCCCCCCTAGAGATCCCATCTCTAGGGCCGGCGCACCCCCTAGGCCACCTATATATAGTGGGGGAAGGGAGGGCAGCCGCACCCCATGCCCTGGCGCCTCCCTCTCCCTCCCGTGACACCTCTCCCTCCTCTAGCGCTGCTTGGCGAAGCCCTGCTGGAATACCGCTGCATCCACCCCCACGCCGTCGTGCTGCTGGATCTCCATCAACCTCTCCTCCCCCCTTGCTGGATCAAGAAGGACGAGACGTCGCTGCTCTGTACGTGTGTTGAACGTGGAGGTGCCGTCCGTTCGGCGCTAGGATCATCGGTGATTTGGATCACGACGAGTACGACTCCATCATCCACGTTCTCTTGAACGCTTTCGCTTGCGATCTACAAGGGTATGTAGATGCACTCCCCTTTCCCTTGTTGCTAGATGACTCCATAGATTGATCTTGGTGAAACATATAATTTTTTTGATTTCTGCTACGTTCCCCAATAGTGGCATTTGAGCTCGGTCTATGCGTAGTATCTTGCACGAGTAGAACACAAAGCAGTTGTGGGCGTAGATTTGTTCAGTTCTCTTACCGATACTAGTCTTATCTTGATTCGACGGCATCGTGGGATGAAGCGGACCGGACCGACCTTACACGTACGCTTACGTGAGACAGGTTCCATCGACTGACATGCACTAGTTGCATAAGGTGGCTAGCGGGTGACAGTCTCTCCCACTTTAGTCGGATGGGATTCGCTGAAAAGGGTCCTTATGAAGGGTAAATAGAAATTGGCATATCACGTTGTGGTTTTGGCGTAGGTAAGAAACGTTCTTGCTAGAAACCTATAGCAGCCACGTAAAACTTGCAACAACAATTAGAGGACGTCTAACTTGTTCTTGCAGCATGTGCCGTGTGATGTGATATGGCCAAAAGGATGTGATGAATGATATATGTGATGTATGAGATTGATCATGTTCATGTAATAGGAATCACGACTTGCATGTCGATGAGTATGACAACCGGCAGGAGCCATAAGAGTTGTCTTATTTTATTGTATGACCTGCGTGTCACTGAATAACGCCATGTAATTACTTTACTTTATTGCTAAACATTAGCCATAGTAGTAGAAGTAATGCTTGGCAAGACGACTTCATGAAGACACAATGATGGAGATCATGATGATGGAGATCATGGTGTCATGCCGGTGACGATGATGATCATGGAGCCCCGAAGATGAATATCAAAGGAGCTGAATGATATTGGCCATATCATGTCACTATTTGATTGCATGTGATGTTTATCATGTTTTTGTATCTTATTTGCTTAGAACGACGGTAGTAAATAAGATGATCTCTCACTAAAATTTCAAGAATTGTGTTCCCCCTAACTATGCACCGTTGCTAAGGTTCGTTGTTCCGAAGCACCACATGATGATCGGGTGTGATAGGCTCTAACATTCGCATACAACGGGTGTAAGCCAGATTTACACACGCAATACACTTAGGGTTCACTTGACGAGCCTAGCATGTACAGACATGGCCTCGGAACACGGAAAACCGAAAGGTCGAACATGAGTCGTATAGAAGATACGATCAACATGAAGATGTTCACCGTTGATGACTAGTCCGTCTCATGTGATGATCGGACACGGCCTAGTCGATTCGGATCATGTATCACTTAGATGACTAGAGAGATGTCTATCTGAGTGGGAGTTCATTGAATTGTTTAGATGAACTTAATTTTCATGAACATAGTCTAAATTCTTTACAATATGTCTTGTAGATCCAATGGCCCACGCTCATGTTACCCTCAACTTCAATGCGTTCCTACAGAAATCCAAGCTGAAAGACGATGGTAGCAACTATACAGATTGGGTCCGTAACCTGAGGTTCATCCTCATAGCTGCCAAGAAAACATATGTCCTTGAAGCACCGCAAGGTGATGCTCCCTCCCCGACAAACCAAGACGTTATGAACGCTTGGCAGTCGCGTTGTGATGATTACTCCCTGGTTCAGCGCGGCATGCTCTACAGCTTAGAATCGGGGCTCCAAAAGCGTTTTGAGCACCACGGAGCATATGAGATGTTCCAAGAGCTGAAAATGGTTTTCCAAGCTCATGCCCGAGTCGAGAGATATGACGTCTCCGACGCATTCTATAGTTGTAAGATGGAGGAGAATAGTTCTGTCAGCGAGCACATACTCAAATTGTCTGGGTTGCACATCGCTTGTCTCAGTTGGGAATGAATCTCCCAGACGAAGCGGTCGTTGACAGAATCCTTCAGTCGCTCCCACCTAGCTACAAGAGCTTCGTGATAAACTTCAATATGCAAGGGATGGATAAGTCCATTCCCGAAGTGTATTCAATGCTGAAATCAGCGGAGGTGGAGATCAAGAAAGAGCATCAAGTGTTGATGGTGAACAAAACCACTAAGTTCAAGAAAGGCAAGGGTAAGAAGAACTTCAAGAAGGACGGCAAAGGAGTTGCCGCGCCCGGTAAGCCAGTTGCCGGGAAGAAGCCAAAGAATGGACCCAAGCCCGAGATTGAGTGATTTTATTGCAAGGGAACGGGTCACTGGAAGCGGAACTGCCCCAAATACTTAGCAGATAAGAAGGCCGGCAACGTCAAAGGTATATATGATATACATGTTATTGATCTGTACCTTACCAGTGCTCGTAGTAGCTCCTGGGTATTTGATACCGGTGCAGTTGCTCACATTTGTAACTCAAAGCAGGAGCTCTGGAATAAGCGGAGACTGGCGAAGGACGAGGTGATGATGTGCGTCGGGAATGGTTCCAAGGTCGATGTGATCGCCGTCGACACGCTACCTCTACATCTACCCTCGGGATTAGTTTTAAACCTTAATAATTGTTATTTAGTACCAGCTTTGAGCATGAACATTGTATATGGATCTCGTTTAATGCGAGATGGCTACTCATTTAAATCCGAGAATAATGGTTGTTCTATTTATATGAGAGATATGTTTTACGGTCATGCCCTGCTGGTCAATGGTTTATTCTTGATGAATCTCGAATGTGATGTTACACATATTCATAGTGTGAATGCCAAAAGATGTAAGGTTGATAATGATAGTCCCACATACTTGTGGCATTGCCGCCTTGGTCATATTGGTGTAAAACGTATGAAGAAGCTCCATGTAGATGGACTTTTGGAGTCTCTTGATTATGAATCATTTGACACGTGCGAACCATGCCTTTTGGGTAAGATGACCAAGACTCCGTTCTCCGGAACAATGGAGCGAGCAACCAACTTATTGGAAATCATACATACCGATGTGTGCGGTCCAATGAGTGTTGAAGCTCGCGGAGGCTATCATTATGTTCTCACCCTCACAGATGACTTAAGTAGATATGGGTATGTCTACCTAATGAAACACAAGTCTGAGACCTTTGAAAAGTTCAAGGAATTTCAAAATGAGGTTGAGAATCAACATAACAGAAAAATAAAGTTCTTACGATCGGATCATGGAGGAGAATATTTAAGTCACGAATTTGGCACGCACCTAAGGAACTGTGGAATTGGTTCACAATTGATACCGCCTGGAACACCTCAGCGTAATGGTGTGTCCGAACGTCGTAATCGTACTCTATTGGACATGGTGAGATCTATGATGTCTCTTACCGACTTACCGCTATCATTTTGGGGTTATGCTTTAGAGACTGCCGCATTCACTTTAAATAGGGCTCCGTCTAAATCCGTTGAGATGACACCGTATAAACTTTGGTTTGGCTAGAAACCTAAGTTGTGGTTTCTGGAAGTTTGGGGTTGCGATGCTTATGTCAAGAAACTTCAACCTCAAAAAGCTCGAACCCAAATCAGAAAAATGCGTCTTCATAGGATACCCAAAGGAAACTATTGGGTACACCTTCTACGTCAGATCCGAAGGCAAGGTCTTCGTTTCCAAGAATGGATCCTTTCTGGAGAAAGAGTTTCTCTCGAAAGAAGTGAGTGGGAGGAAAGTGGAACTTGATGAGGTGACAGTCACACCTTCCGAACCGGAAAGTAGTGTAGCGCAGGAAGATGTTCCTGTGGTTCCTGCACCGACTAGGGAGGAAGTTAATGATGATGATGATCATGAAGCTTCAGATCAAGTTACTACCGAACTTCGTAGGTCCACAAGGACACGTTCCACACCAGAGTGGTACGGCAACCCTGTCATGGAAATCATGTTGTTAGACAATGGTGAACCTTCGAACTATGAAGAAGCGATGGCGGGCCCGGATTCCAACAAAGTGTGGACTTTGGTGGACTTGCCCGATGATCGGCACGCCATAGAAAACAAATGGATCTTTAAGAAGAAGACTGACACGGATGGTAATGTAACCATCTATAAGGCTCAGCTTGTCGCTAAAGGTTATCGACAAGTTCAAGAGATTGACTACGACGAGACTTTCTCTCCCGTAGTGATGCTAAAGTCCGTCTGAATCATGTTAGCAATTGCCGCATACTATGATTATGAGATATGGCAAATGGACGTCAAAACAGCATTCCTTAATGGCTTCCTCAAGGAAGAACTATATATGATGCAGCCGGAAGGTTTTGTTGATCCTGAGAATGCTCACAAGGTATGCAAGCTCCAGCGCTCAATCTATGGGCTGGTGCAAGCATCTCGGAGTTGGAACATTCGCATTAATGATGTGATCAAGGCGTTTGGGTTTATACAGACTTGGGGAGAAGCATGTATTTACAAGAAAGTGAGTGGGAGCTCTGTAGCATTTCTCATATTATATGTGGATGATATATTGCTGATGGGAAATGATGTAGAATTCTTGGAAAGCATAAAGGCCTACTTGAATAAGAGTTTCTCAATGAAGAACCTTGGAGAAGCTGCTTACATATTAGGCATCAAGATCTATATAGATAGATTGAGACGCCTCATTGGTATTTCACAAAGCACATACCTTGATAAGATATTGAAGAAGTTCAATATGGATCAGTCCAAGAAAGGGTTCTTGCCTGTATTGCAAGGTATGAGATTGAGCACGGCTCAATCCCCGACCATGGCAGAAGATAGAGAAAAGATGAGTGTCATCCCCTATGCCTCAGCCATAGGTTCTATTATGTATGCCATGCTGTGTACCAGACCTGATGTGAACCTTGCCATAAGTTTGGTAGGGAGGTACCAAAGTGATCCCGGTATGGAACACTGGACAAGGTCAAGAACATCCTGAAGTACCTGAAAAGGACTAAGGATATGTTTCTCGTTTATGGAGGTGACGAAGAGCTCATCGTAAAGGGTTACGTCGATGCTAGCTTCGACACAGATCTGGATGACTCCAAGTCACAAACCGGATACGTGTATATTTTGAATGGTGGGGCAGTCAGCTGGTGCAGTTGCAAGCAAAGCGTCGTGGCGCATTCTACATGTGAAGCGGAGTACATAGCTGCTTGCGAAGCAGCGCAGGAAGGAGTCTGGATGAAGGAGTTCATCACCGACCTAGGAGTTATTCCAAGCACGTCGGGCCCCATGACTCTCTTCTGTGACAACACTGGAGCTATTGCCATTGCCAAGGAGCCCAGGTTTCACAAGAAGACCAAGCACATCAAGCGCCGTTTCAACTCCATACGGAATTATATTCAAGATGGACACATAGATATTTGTAAAGTGCATACAGATCTGAATGTTGCAGATCCGTTGACTAAACCTCTTCCACGAGCAAAACATGATCAACACCAGAACTCAATGGGAGTTCGATTCATCACAATGTAACTAGATTATTGACTCTAGTGCAAGTGGGAGACTGTTGGAAATATGCCCTAGAGGCAATAATAAAATGGTTATTATTATATTTCCGTGTTCATGATAATTGTTTGTTATTCATGCTTGAATTGTATTATCCGGAAACAGTGATACATGTGTGAATACATAGACCACAACGTGTCCCTGGTAAACCTCTAGTTACTAGCTCGTTGATCAACAGATGGTTATGGTTTCCTGACCATGGACATTGGATGTCATTGATAACGAGATCACATCATTAGGAGAATGATGTGATGGACAAGACCCAATCCTAAGCCTAGCACAAGATCGTGTAGTTCGTAATGCTAAAGCTTTTCCAATGTCAAGTATCTTATCCTTAGACCATGAGGTTGTGCAACTCCCGGATACCGTAGGAATACTTTGGGTGTGCCAAACATCACAACGTAACTGGGTGGCTATAAAGGTACACAACGGGTATCTCGGAAAGTATTTGTTGGGTTGGCACGAACCGAGACTGGGATTTGTCACTCCGTATGACGGAGAGGTATCTCTGGGCCCACTCGGTAAGACATCATCATAATGAGCTCAATGTGACTAAGGAGTTGGTCACGGGATGATATATTACGGAACAAGTAAAGAGACTTGTCGTGACGAGATTGAACAAGCTATCGGTATACCAACGATCGAATCTCGGGCAAGTAGCATACCGATAGACAAAGGGAATTGTATACGGGATTGATTGAATCCTTGACTTCGTGGTTCATCCGATGAGATCATCGAGGAGCATGTAGGAACCAACATGGGTATCTAGATCCCGCTGTTGGTTATTGATCGGAGCACTAGTAGAAAACAGGGCATTGGTCCAGCCCATTAGCCCCGGTTCAATCTAGAACCGGGACCAATGGGGGTACTGGACCCGGTTCGTTAGCCCAGGGGGCCGGCCGGGCCACGTGGGCCATTGGTCCCGGTTCGTCTGGACCTATTGGTCCCGGTTGGAGCTAAAAACCGGGACCAATGGCTCTTGCTCCTGGCCCACCACTATTGGTCCCGGTTTGTTTTATGAACCGGGACCAAAGGCACCCCTTTAGCCCCGGTTTGTAGAACCAACCGGGACCAGTGAGTTGCCTATATAAACCCCCTCACTCAAGAGCAGAGCTCACTGCTCTGTTTTTTTTTCTGGCCGAGGGGGAGAGGGGTTAGTGGTGCTCTAGCTCACCTCCTATGCACACAACGTGTTCGGTGGAATGCCCGAGCCACACTAGTTAAGCTTTTCTCCTATCGAAGCTCTATTTTCTCCGAGATTTGTCTAGGTTTAGCGGTCCGTCACGTCCCGTCCCCGTCTTCGCCGCCGTCGATCGCCCCCGCCGATCTCGTCACCGGCACCACCGTGGTGAGCCTCTTGTTATGTCCATGCTTTTCTTACTTTTATTATTGCTTTAGATAGATATTTGTCTAATTTTCTTACGTTTATTATTGCTTGTTATTATATAGTGCGATGGTTTTGATATCCGCCCACGTGGGCCCTCGTCCGGTCTATGATTCGGATGTGGTATATTATCTTTAATTTATAACTATTTGTTTTAGTGCTTATGATAGTTATGCCGACCAACCTGACATGCATAGATGTTTTATTATGTCTAGGAGGTAGTTGAACCGGAAATTCCAACCGACCCTCTTGTGGAGAGGTTAAATTTAGTTGAAGAGGAAAACATTTCGTTAAAGAAAAAATTGGAAAAAATGGAGGAGGAGAAGATGGAATTGGAGTTGCATGTTGCGGAAGTTATCGATGATCACAAGATCAAGATGGACCCTATTGTCGAGAGGTTAAATTTAGTTGAAGAAGAAAACAAATTCTTGAAGGAAAAAATAAAAAAATTTGTGGACGAGAAGATGATATTGGAGTTGCATGTTGCGGATGTCGTCGATGATCACAAGATCAAGATGGATGCAATGCGGTTGAAGATTAAAAAGATTAGAAAATATGTCATTAATACCGAGGCTTGGTATCATTATGCCGTTGGATCAATTGTTACCTTGGTTGCGATTATGATAGCATTTGTTTTCGCGTTGAAATGTTTTACATAGTTTCGATGTGTATGGAGAGCTATATGTTGTTAGATGAGAACTATATATGTATGTACTTTGGTTTTAATGTGATGATGAACTTTTATCCATTTGGTCACTTAATTATCTATTTATGATGTTCTGTAATGGTTTTTGACACACTTAATTATATATAAATGCACGCAGATGAACCGCCAATGGATGTACGGTGACAGACACACCTCCGAGTACATTAAGGGCGTGCGTGAGTTTCTAAATGCGGCAGAGGCAAACAAGCAGAATGGTTTTATGTGTTGTCCATGCACTAAATGTGTGAATACGATGTCTTACTCTAACCGAAAAATCCTTCACTCCCACCTGCTTTACAAGGGTTTCATGCCACACTATAATGTTTGGACGAGGCACGGAGAAATAGGGGTTATGATGGAAGACGGCGAAGAAGAAGAGTACGATGACAACTATGTGCCCCTGAATACGGTGATGCTGCAATGGGGGGAGCTGGTGAAGATCAAGAGGAACCAGACGATGTGCCCAATGATGCTGCAACGGGTGAAGCTGCTGAAGATCAAGAGGAACCAAATGATGATCTTCGCCGGGTCATTGTCGATGCAAGGACACAATGCGAAAGTCAAAAGGAGAAGCTGAAGTTCGATCGCATGTTAGAGGATCACAAAAAAGGGTTGTACCCCAATTGCGAAGATGGCAAGACAAAGCTCGGTACCGTACTGGAATTGCTGCAGTGGAAGGCAGAGAATGCTGTGGCTGACAAAGGATTTGAGAAGCTACTGAAAATATTGAAGAAGAAGCTTCCGAAGGATAACGAATTGCCCGACATTACATACGCAGCAAAGAAGGTCGTATGCCCTCTAGGATTGGAGGTGCAGAAGATACATGCATGCCCTAATGACTGCATCCTCTACCGCGGTGCATACAATGATCTGAACGCATGCCCGGTATGCGGTGCATTGCGGTATAAGATCAGACGAGATGACCCTCGTGATGTTGATGGCGAGCCCGCCAGGAAGAGGGTTCCTGCGAAGGTGATGTGGTATGCTCCTATAATACCACGGTTGAAACGTTTGTTTAGAAACAGAGAGCATGCCAAGTTGATGCGATGGCACAGTGAGGACCGTAAGAATGACGGGAAGTCGAGAGCACCCGCTGACGGGTCACAATGGAGAAAAATCGAGAGAAAGTACTGGGAGGAGTTTGCAAAGGACGCAAGGAACGTATGGTTTGCTCTAAGCGCGGATGGCATTAATCCTTTCGGGGAGCAGAGCAGCAATCACAGCACCTGGCCCGTGACTCTATGTATGTATAACCTTCCTCCTTGGATGTGCATGAAGCGGAAGTTCATTATGATGCCAGTTCTCATCCAAGGCCCTAAGCAACCCGGCAACGACATTGATGTGTACCTAAGGCCATTAGTTGAAGAACTTTTACAGCTGTGGAATGGAAACGGTGTACGTGCGTGGGATGAGCACAAACAGGAGGAATTTGACCTAAAGGCGTTGCTGTTCGTGACCATCAACGATTGGCCCGCTCTCAGTAACCTTTCAGGACAGACAAACAAAGGATACCACGCATGCACGCACTGTTTAGATGACACTGAAAGTATATACCTGGACAAGTGCAGGAAGAATGTGTACCTGGGCCATCGTCGATTTCTTCCGACCAACCATCAATGTCGAAAGAAAGGCAAGCATTTCAAAGGCGAGGCAGATCACCGGAAGAAGCCCGCCATGCGTACCGGTGATCACGTACTTGCTATGGTCAATGATTTACATGTAATATTCGGAAAGGGCCCTGGCGCACTAGCTGTTCCGAATGACGATGAGGGACACGCACCCATGTGGAAGAAGAAATCTATATTTTGGGACCTACCCTACTGGAAAGACCTAGAGGTCCGCTCTTCAATCGACGTGATGCACGTGACGAAGAACCTTTGTGTGAACCTGCTAGGCTTCTTGGGCGTGTATGGAAAGACAAAAGATACAGCTGAGGCACGGGAGGACCTGCAACGTTTGCACGAAAAAGACGGCATCCCTCCGAAGCAGTATGAAGGTCCTGCCAGCTATGCTCTTACGAAAGAAGAGAAAGAAATCTTCTTTGAATGCCTTCTCAGTATGAAGGTCCCGACTGGCTTCTCGTCGAATATAAAGGGAATAATAAATATGGCAGAGAAAAAGTTCCAGAACCTAAAGTCTCATGACTGCCATGTGATTATGACGCAACTGCTTCCGATTGCATTGAGGGGGCTTCTACCGGAAAACGTCCGATTAGCCATTGTGAAACTATGTGCATTCCTCAATGCAATCTCTCAGAAGGTGATCGATCCAGAAATCGTACCAAGGCTAAGGAGTGATGTGGCCAATGTCTTGTCAGTTTCGAGCTTGTGTTCCCACCATCCTTCTTCAATATCATGACACACGTCCTAGTTCATCTAGTCGACGAGATTGTCATTCTGGGGCCCGTATTTCTACACAATATGTTCCCCTTTGAGAGGTTCATGGGAGTCCTCAAGAAATATGTCCGTAACCGCGCAAGGCCAGAAGGAAGCATCTCCATGGGCCATCAAACAGAGGATGTCATCGGGTTTTGTGTTGACTTCATTCCTGGCCTTAATAAGATAGGTCTCCCTAAATCGCGGTACGAGGGGAGACTGACTGGAAAAGGCACGCTTGGAAGGGACTCAATAATATGCAGGGACGGTTATTCTTGGTCTCAAGCACACTACACAGTTCTACAGAACTCTACATTGGTGACCCCGTATGTCGATGAACACAAGAACAGTCTGCGCTCCAAACACCCGGAGCAGTGCGACGACTGGATTACACGTGAACACATCAAGACTTTCAGCAGTAGGTTGGAAACACGTCTCAGAGGTGACAACACTGTTTGTGATGAGTTGTACTTGTTGTCCAGGGGACCATCTTCGACTGTATTGATTTACAAAGGATACGAGATAAATGGGAATACATTTTACACGATTGTCCAAGATCAAAAGAGCACCAACCAAAACAGCGGTGTCCGCTTTGATGCAACAACCGAGAGGGGAAAGGACACATATTATGGTTACATAGTGGACAAATGGGAACTTGACTACGGACATGATTTTAAGGTCCCTTTGTTTAAGTGTAAATGGGTCAATCTGTCAGGAGGCGGGGTACAGGTAGACCCACAGTACGGAATGACAACAGTGGATCTGAAAAATCTTGGATACACTGACGAACCGTTCGTCCTAGCCAATGATGTGGCACAGGTTATCTATGTGAAGGACATGTCTACCAGACCGAGAAAAAGAAAAGATAAGGAAGCGAATACATCATACGATGAGCCAAAGCACCACATAGTTCTTTCAGGAAAAAGGGACATCCTGGGAGTGGAGGGCAAGACAGACATGTCTGAAGATTATGAAAAGTTTCATGAAATTCCTCCCTTCAAAGTCAAGGCTGACCCAAGCATCCTGATAAACGATGAAGATTATCCATGGTTACGGCGCAATAAGCAAATGACACAAGCGAAGAAAAAGTGAAGAGTTTTTTCAGCAACTATTATGATGATACCATGCCAACTTTGTAACAAACGAGTATGATACCATTCTCAGTTTGTACTATTCAAATTTGCACTAACAGAAAGTTTGTAATTGGTTTAACCAGAAAGAATTAAAAAATAAAACAAAAAACAAAAGAAAATAAATAATGCAGAAAACAAAAAAAACTTGCAAAAAAATAAAAAATAGCAACAATAAGTATTTCATTGTAAGTAGAAACAAAATAAAATAAATAAAGCAACAAAGAAAACAAATAATTTCAAATTTAAACTATTCAAATTTGAATACTACTTGCACTAACAGAAAGTTTGTAATTGGTTTTACCAGAAAGAATTAAAAAATAAAGCAAAAAACAAAAGAAAATAAATAATGCAGAAAACAAAAAAAACTTGAAAAAAAAAATAGCAACAATAAGTATTTTTTTGTAAGTAGAAACAAAATCAAATAAATAAAGCAACAAAGAAAGCAAATAAATAAAAATAGCAACAGTAAGTATTTTGTTGAAAGTAGAAACAAAACTAAAAAATAAAGCAACAAAGAAAAAAAATAAAAAATATGCCACCTGCTGGGCCCACACGGCCTGAATACGACTAGAAACCCAACTATGGGCCAGGATTCAGGCCCGTAGATAGCCCAGCAAGCCCACAGGCAAAGCAGTGTCAGTTTAGGCCCTTAGGCCTGCAGTTCAGAGGAGCTCGATAGGAGAGAGGCAGCGGGGCTTATAAACTGGTGTTGCTCTCTCTCAACTAGCGAGGTGGGACTAAACTTCCCACCGCACCGCGGCAAGGCCTTTAGTCCCGGTTGGTAGCTGAAACCGGGACTAATACCCCCCTTTAGTCCCGGTTGCTGCCTCCAACCGGGACTAAAGGCCCCTCCTTCCCGCCCTTTGGGCTGCTGAAAAGGGACCTTTAGTCCCGGTTGGTGGCAGCAACCGG
>LR738711.1:787113564-787134277 GCA_902687465.1 Secale cereale | reverse complement strand
CCCCCCCCCCCCTCCCCTTTCAAAAAAAAAACAAAAACCACAGCCACAGAAATGCTGACGCGTGGAAGCCTTTTGGTCCCGGTTGGTACCACCAACCGGGACTAAAGCCCCTCCTGCCTGGACTCGGTGCACAGGCCACATGGACACCCTTTTGCCCCAGTTCTGGATTGAACCGGGACTAAAGGGTCAGAGCATTAGTACCGACCCTCTTGCCCCGGTTCCAGAACCGGGGCTAAAAGGCCAAATGAACCGGGGCTAAATACCCTTTATCTACTAGTGGAGAGTCGTCTCGGTCATGTCTACGTGTCTCCCGAACCCGTAGGTTCTACACACTTAAGGTTTGGTGACGCTAGGGTAGTAGAGATATATGCATGCGGTAACCCGAATGTTGTTCGGAGTCCCGGATGAGATCCCGGACATCACGAGGAGTTCCGGAATGGTCCGGAGGTAAATAATTATATATAGGAAGTCCGGTTTCGGCCACCGGGAGAGTTTCGGGGGTCACCGGTATTGTACTGGGACCACCGGAAGGGTCCCGGGGGTCCATTAGGTGGGGCCACCTATCCCGGAGGGCCCCATGGGCTGAAAGGGGAAGGGAACCAGCCCATAGTGGGCTGGTGTGCCCCCCTTGGGCCTTCCCCCTGCGCCTAGGGTTGGGAACCCTAGGGGTGGGGGCGCCCACATGACTTGGGGGGCAAGCCCCCCCTAGGCCGCCGTCCCCCCTAGAGATCCGATCTCTAGGGTCGACGCACCCTCTAGGCCCCCTATATATAGTGGGGGAGGGAGGGCAGCTGCACCCCATGCCCTAGCGCCTCCCTCTCCCTCCCGTGACACCTCTCCCTCCTCCAGCGCTGCTTGGCGAAGCCCTGCTGGAATACCGCTGCATCCACCACCACGCCGTCGTGCTGCTGGATCTCCATCAACCTCTCCCCCCCCCTTGCTAGATCAAGAAGGAGGAGACGTCGCTGCTCTGTACGTGTGTTGAACACGGAGGTGCCGTCTGTTCGGTGCTAGGACCATCAGTGATTTGGATCACGACGAGTACGACTCCATCATCCACGTTCTCTTGAACGCTTCCGCTCGCGATCTACAAGGGTATGTAGATGCACTCCCCTTTCCCTCGTTGCTAGATGACTCCATAGATTGATCTTGGTGAAGCATAGAATTTTTTTGATTTCTGCTACGTTCCCCAACACCTTGCTGGACACACCTATTTGAGAGAGTTAAATATGGCCTAAAAATTGTTAGAACACTCTATGTGCTTCACTTATTTCTTTTGAGTTGAATAGCTTTTGCTCTAGTGCTTCACTTATATCTTTTTGAGCACTGTGGTGGTAATATTTTGTAGAAATTGTTGAACTCTCATGATTCACTTATATCTATTTGAGAGTCTATTAAAACAGCATGGTAATGTGTTTAGGCTAAAGAAACTAGTCTTCACATGATAAACATCCAATGTTAATGTAGTAAAAAAATCACACTAAGTGCATTGAATAGAATGAGATGTTGGATGCTTGATAATTGTTTTGAGACATGAGGATAGTGATATTAGTGTCATGCTCGTGGAGTTATTATCAAATTAAGAAATACTTGTGTTAAGGTTAGTGATACCCGTATCATGCACGTATGGTGAACCGCTATGTGACGAAGTTAGAGCATGAGGTATTTGTAGAGTGCCAACCTTTGTGTGGAGGTCGGGGCGCGCGATGGTTAACTCCTACCAACCTCCCCCCTAGGAGCATGCGTTGATTGCTTTGTTTTGATGACTCATAGATTTTTGTAATAAGTATATGAGTTCTTTATGACTAATGTTGAGTCCATGGATTATATGCACTCTCACCCTTCCACCAATGCTAGCCTCTCTTGTACAGCGCAACTTTCGCCGGTGCCATAAACCCACCATATTGTTCCTCAAAACAGCCACCATACCTACCTATCATGGCATTTCCATAGCCATTCTGAGATATATAGCCATGCAACTTTCCACCATTCCGTTTATATGACACGCATCATATTGTCATATTGCCATGCATGATAATGTAGTTGACATCGTAGTTGTGGCAAAGCCACCATGCATAATTTTTCATATATGTCACTCTTGATTCATTGTATATCCCGGTACACCGCCGGAGGCATTCATGTAGAGTCATACATGTTGTAGTATCGAGTTGTAATATCGAGTTGTAATAAAAAGTGTGATGATCATCATTATTAGAGCATTGTTCCATGTGAGGAAAGGCCAATAAAAAAAGGAGATGGCCCAAAAAAATAGAGAGGGGCTAATAAAAACGAGAGGAGAAAGCCCCTCCAAAAAAAGAGAGAAAAGAGAGAAGGGACAATTGCTACTATCTTTTTTCCACACTTGTGCTTCAAAGTAGCACCATGTTCTTCATTGTAGAGAGTCTCATGTTTTAGTCACTTTCATATACTAGTGGGAATTTTCATTATAGAACTTGGCTTGTATATTCCAACGATGGCCTTCCTCAAATGCCCTAGGTCTTCATGAGCAAGAAAGTTGGATGCACACCCACTAGTTTCTTTTGTTGAGCTTTCATTCACATTTAGCTCTAGTGCATCCATTGCATGGCAATCCCTACTCACTCACATTGATATCTCTTGATGGGAATCTCCATAGCCCGTTGATACGCCTAGTTGATGTGAGACTATCTCCCTCCTTTTTGTCTTCTCCGCAACCACCTCTATTCCACCCATAGTGCTATATCCATGGCTCACGCTCATGTATTGCGTGAAAGTTGAAAGGTTTGAAAGAATAGAGTATGAAAATAAGTGCTTGGCTGAAATCGGGGTTGTGCATAATATGAATATTTTGTGTGATGAAGAGGGAGCATTGCCAGACTATATGATTTTGTAGGGATAACTTTCTTTAGCCATTGTATTTTGAGAAGACATGATTGCTTTGTTAGTATGCTTGAAATATTGTTATTTCTTATGTCAATATAGACTTTTATCTTGAATCTTTCAGATCTGAACATTCATGCCACAATTAAGAGAATTACATTGAAAAACTATATTGGTTAGCATTCCACATCAAAAATTCTTTTTTATCATTTACCTACTCGAGGACGAGCAGGAATTAAGCTTGGGGATGCTTGATACGTCTCCAACATATCTATAATTTTTTATTGTTCCATGCTATTATTTATGAAGTCTTGGATGTTTAATGGGCTTTATCATTTACTTTTATATCATTTTTGGGACTAACCTACTAACCCAAAGGCCCAGTCCAGGTTGCTATTTTTTGCCTATTTCATGGTTTTGCAGAAAAAGAATATCAAACGGAGTCCAAACGGAATGAAACCTTCTCGAGAGATATTTTTGGAGAAAATCATGCACGCGGAGCTTGAGGACCAAGTCAGGGGACAGAGAGGTGGCCCTCGAGGGTGGGGGGCACGCCCCCCTTCCCAGGGCACGCCCCCTGCCTCGAGGCCCCCTCAAGTGCCCCCGGTGCCCTCCTCCTTCCTATATAAGTTCACGTACCCCAGAAACTCCGTGAACAGAGAGAAACACACTAATTCCACCGCCGTAGTTTCTGTTCCCATGGAGATCCCATCTTGGAGCCTGTTCCGGAGCTCCACCGGAGGGGGATCCATCACGGAGGCCTTCATCATCATCATCATCGCCCTCACCACGAGTTGTGAGTAGTTTACCACAGACCTTCGGGTCCATAGCTAGTATCTAGATGGCTTCTTTTCTCTCTCCAGATCTCAATACAAAGTTCTCCTTGGTCTTCGAGGAGATCTATTCGATGTAATCTCTTTTTGTGGTGTGTTTGTCGAGATCCGATGAATTGTGAGTTTATGATCAAGGTTATCTATGAAAGATATTTGGTTCTTCTTTGAACTTTTTATGTGTGCTCATAATATCCTTGCAAGTCTCTTCGAATTATTGGTTTGCTTTGGCCTACTAGATCTATAGTTCTTGCAATGGGACAAGTGCTTGGCTTTGGGTTCAATCTTGCGGTGTCCTTTCCCAGTGATAGTAGGAGCAGCAAGGCAAATATTGTATTGTTGCCATCGAGGATAAAAAGATGGGGCTTACATCATATTGCTTGAGTTTATCCCTCTACATCATGTCATCTTGCTTAAGGCATTACTCTATTCGTATGAACTCAATACACTAGATGCATGCTGGATAGCGGTCGATGTGTGGAGTAATAGTAGTAGATGCAGGCAGGAGTCGGTCTACTTGTCTCGGACATGATGCCTATATACAATGATCATGCCTAGATAGTCTCATAATTATTCGCTTTTCTATCAATTGCTCGACAGTAATTTGTTTACCCGCCGTAGAATATCGCTATCATGAGAGAAGCCACTAGAGAAAACTATGGCCCCCGGGTCTATTCTCAACATATCAATCTACATCTACTTTACTTTTACCGCTTTTATTTGCTGTTTTATTAAACTAAAAATACCAAAAATATAAACTATCATCTCTATCAGATCTCACTTTCGTAAGTGACCGTAAAGGGATTGACAACCCTTATCGCGTTGGCTGCGAAGTTCTTATTGGTTTGTGCAGGTGCGAGGGACTCGCGCGTGGTCTGCTACTGGATTGATACCTTGGTTCTCAAAAACTGAGGGACGTACTTACGCTACTGTGCTGCATCTCCCTTTCCTCTTCGAGGGAATACAACGCAAGCTCAAGAGGTAGCACATCTACATTGGCTCTCTAGGTTATAACTTCTACATGATGAATTGCATCCGACATAATTTCCCATCACCGATCCAATGCCTACAAGCTTTACCTATATTGCTAGTTGCTATTTACTTTTCTGTTGCTACTTTTATTGCTGCTACCACCACTATCATATTACTTTGCTACTAAGCTATCTTGCTGCAGACACTAAGTTTCCAGGTGTGGTTGAATTGACAACTCAGCTGCTAATACTTAAGAGTATTCTTTGGCTCCCCTTGTGTTGAATCAACATATTTGGGTTCAATACTTTACCCTCGAAAATTGTTGCGATCCCCTACACTTGTGGGTTATCAAGACTATTTTCTGGCGCCGTTGCCGGGGAGCATAGTTTTATTCTATAAGTCACTTGGGATTTATATCTGTTTATCACTATGAAGAATTTCAAGGACTCAAAAACCAAGATCTTACCCTCAACTATGAGGGGAGGTAAGGAACTGCCATCTAGATCTACACTTGATTCTCCTTCTATTATGAGTAAACTTGCGACACCTACTCCTGCTATTGAATCTTATATGTCGTATGTTCTTGATGATGCTACTTCTGCTATGTATGATGAAACTACCTCTATGCCTGATACTGTGCCACTAGGTGAATTTCTAGATGAACAAATTGCTAAGGTTAGGGAGAATGCAAATGTTGATGATATTTATGAAAGTGATGATGAAACCACTCCCAATAGATATGAATTGCCTATTGTGCCTAAGGGTTATGTTATGGATGAAGAAACTTCTAGAGACTTTATTGCTTGCAATGATAGATATGATGTCAAGAAGTTATTAGCTAAGCTGAAAGAAAAGTCCTTGAATGCTAGAATGAAACATGACCCTGCTTTTGCTACTTCACCTATCTGTGCTACTGATAAGGATTATGAATTCTCTGTTGATCCTGAGTTAATTACTTTGGTTGAATCTGATCCTTTCCATGGCTATGAGTCTGAAACTGTTGTGGCACATCTTACCAAGTTGAATGATATAGCCACCCTGTTTACCAATGATGAAAAGATTCGCTACTACTATATCCTTAAGCTATTTCCGTTCTCGTTAAAGGGTGATGCTAAGACTTGGTTTAATTCTCTTGATCCTGGTTGTGTGCATAGTCCCCAGGATATGATGTATTACTTTTCTGCTAAATATTTTCCCGCTCATAAGAAACAAGCTGCCTTACGGGAAATATATAACTTTGATCAAACTGAAGAAGAGAGTCTCCCACAAGCTTGGGGGAGGCTTCTCCAGTTACTTAATGCTTTGCCTGATCATCCTCTTGAGATGCATGATATACTTGATTTATTTTATAATGGACTAACTGATGCTTCCAGAGACCACCTGGATAGTTGTGATAGTTGTGTTTTCAGGGAAAGAACAGTTGAACAAGCTGGATTACTACTGAATAATATGCTAGCCAATGAAAATAATTGGACACTTCCTGAACCAGCTCCTAAGCCAACTCCGAAGAAAAGAGGTGTTCTATTTCTCAGTCCCAAAGATATGCAAGAGGCAAAGAAATCTATGAAAGAAAAAGGTATTAAAGTTGAAGATGTTAAGAATCTACCACCTATTGAAGATATAAATGGTATTGATAACCCGACACAGGTAGTAAAGGTAAATTCTCTTTATAGATTTGATGAAGGTGATATTCCTCGTTATAAGTCTGTTAGCCAATGCTTAGATGAGTTTGACAATTTTATTGTGAAACCAGAAAACTTCAATGCTTATGTTGGTAGATAATTACAACACAATGCTTATATGATTGAACGCTTGAGTGATTATCTGTCTAGTGCTAAAAGTGAACTGAAACTTATTAGTAAACATGCTTCCATGGTCACCACTCAAGTAGAACAAGTACTTAAGGCTCATAATGATTTGCTCAATGAATTAAATAGTAAGAATAATGATAATGCCATTAGAGTTGTGACTAGAGGTGGTAAAATGACTCAGGAACCTCTGTATCCTCATGGCCACCCTAAGAGAATTGAACAAGATTCTCAGAGAGCTAATTTAGATGCACCTAGTTCTTCTAAGAAGAATAAAAAGAAAAATGATAGGACTTTGCATACTTCTAGTGAACCTGTAGCTCACCCACCTGAGAATCCCAATGATATATCTGTTTCTGATGCTGAGACACAATCTGGTAATGAACATGAACCTAGTGATAATATTAATGATGATGTTCATGATGATGCTCAACCTAGTAATGATAATGATGTAGAGACTGAACCTGTTGTTGATCTTGATAACCCACAATCAAAGAATCAACGTTATGATAAGAGAGACTTTGTTGCTAGGAAGCACGGTAGGGAAAGAGAACCATGGGTTCAGAAACCCATGCATTTTCCTCCGAAACCATCCAAGAAAAAGCATGATGAGGATTTTGAGCGCTGCGCTGAAATGATTAGACCTATCTTTTTGCGTATGCGTTTGACTGATGTGCTAAAAACAAATCCTTATGCCAAGTATATGAAAGATATTATTACCAACAAAAGAAAGATACCTGAAGTAGAAATCTCCACCATGCTTGCCAATTACACTTTTGAGGGTGGGATGCCTAAGAAATTAGGAGATCCAGGAGTACCTACTCTACCATGCTCCATTAAGAGAAACTATGTTAAAACTGCTTTGTGTGATCTTGGAGCCGGTGTTAGTGTTATGCCTCTCTATTTATATCGTAGACTTAACTTGAGTAAGTTGACACCTACTGAAATATCTTTGCAAATGGTTGATAAATCAACGGCTATACATGTCGGTATTTGTGAGGATGTGCATGTTGTAGTTGCAAATGTTACTCTTCTAACGGATTTTGTTATACTTGATATTCCCGAGGACGATAGTATGTCTATTATTCTTGGAAGACCTTTTTTGAATACTGCAGGGGCTGTTATTGATTGCAACAAAGGCAATGTCACTTTTCATGTCAATGGTAATGAGCATACGGTACACTTTCCGAGGAAACAACCTCAGGTCCATAGTATCAATTATATTGGAAAAACTTCGACTATTACTATTGGAGGTTTTGAGTTTCCTATTCCTACTATCAAGAAGGCATACGCCATTCTTATTGTTGGGTACATACATATCCCCATTGAGGTAACATAGTGTTATTTGAAAATTCTCCGGTTTCATGTTACTCGGAAAGATTTTATTAACAAGACCTAATCAACCTTGTTAATGGATTCCTTTTGATGAACATGGTATAGGTGAATCTAGATGGCACAAACCTTCTGTACCCTCCTTTTACTTTCTGTTAATTAGGTTAAATAAAATAAAATTAGCATTATCTGTCTGTTTCCAGACTTATCCGTGCAATAAGAAAATATCCCGAAAATAAAAGTTCTCCAAATGCCATGAAAATGAAATATGATTTTTTTCTACAATATTTAAGAAAATATGGCACAGAACACACAGCGAGGGGAGCCAGCACGTGGCCTCGAGGGCACAGGGTGTGCCCCCTTCCCAGGGCGCGCCCCCTGCCTTGAGGGCGCCATGTGGCCCCCCTCCACTTATCCTTTCACCCATGCTCTTCTTCTTCCTCCCAAAAAAACCTCAACCAGCTCAAACCCGAGTTCTAGCTCATTTTGCTGCCATTTTCGATCTCCTTGCTCACAGCACCATTGACCAAACTGTTTGGGGAGATTATTCCTTGGTATATGACTCCTCCATTGGTCCAATTAGTTTTTGTTCTAGTGCTTTATTTGTTGCAAATTTATGCTACTGTGGTGACCTTGTTCTTGAGCTTGCATGTCAAATTTCTTGGTCCCAAGTAGTTCTAATGCATGATATAGTCTCTAGGAACTTATAGGAGTTGTTGCTTTCAAACTTGTTGAGTTTGGTTAACTTTTATTGTGAGTTACTAAAAATTTCAGAGATTTTTAGAAAAGGAAAATGTTGAAAAGACTATTGAGGGGCTCCTCCAGCAAGAGCTCAGAGAAGAAGAAAGAAGAAAATAAGAAGCCCAAGTATAATCTTCCTCGCGTGGCAGAAGTTCGACCGTGCGAATGGCCGTGTAATAATTTCATGATGTCCGCCGGTATTTACGAAGACTTTTATTGGTTGGCGAATAATGCAGGCCTCACCGACTTCCTCAACGACCAAAAACAATATCTCTTACTCACCAATATTTTCATGCAAAGTTTTCATTTTCATTCTAGGAAAACACCACCTACGGTGGAGTTTCGCTTATATGATGTGAGTAAGGAGATATCACTGGTAGATTTTTGTGAAATATGCAAAGTACCCTTTGGAGGTAGACTTGATGAACCACGTCATGAAGACGTCAAAGGGTTTATTGACATGATAGCCGTAGGTGAAACTAGACAAGTTTCAGGGGCAATAATCACTAGTATACACTTCCCTGTTCTACGCTACTTTGCTTTATTTGCTAGTAGATGTTTAATTGGTCGCGGGAATAGTGGAAATCTCAGTGCCCCTGATATTATCATTTTACGCCATGCTTTGTTTCAAGACACAACTTTTAGCTTGGGTGCCGTCGTTGCCAAACGATTGAGTCTGAACCGCTCAAAGGGGCCCGTCTTTGGAGGCATCTTTGCTTCTCGCCTTGCTGAATATTTTAATATACCTATTAGGCATCATGAGAAGGAAGAAAAATTGCTTGCCCCTGTTTATCTAGACTACAAGAGCATGGTAGCTCATGAATTTATTGTTAAAGACAAAAATATGCAGCTTAATTATAAATTGAGGTTTGATGAAATATATTGTGAAATTGTTACCTTGCCTGCACCTTCTTTGCTTGATCTATCTACAGGCGTATTCCTCATCACCTCAGATGTCTTCTATAAGTACCAAGGCCAGGCACAAGCTTCAGAGCCTGAGCCTAAACCACCCCTTGATCCTTCCCGTCAATATGTTTATGGGTGGGAGCTGGATGAGCTCGTCAACCAGTGGCATCCAGAGGACACATCTCAGTACACTGGAGGGAGTGGCTTCGATCCGTGGCCATAGACGAACTTAGGCCAAAAGCCTAAGCTTGGGGGAGTACGTGTTTCTCACCGACTTACACTCATGTTCACACTTATTCTAGTTGTCGGTGCTCACACTCTTTCACTGTACCATCCATGCTTAGTTTAAATTTTCTTTTTCTTAGTATTTTTCTTGTGTGCTAGAAAACCCCAGAAAAACAAAAAAAATATTAGTTGTAGCTTCTAGCTAGTTTACTTTCTTTGCTTGTAGTAGTAACTAAAAATGAAAACCCAAAAAGATTTCCCGTTCTTCTTTTGCTTGTTGGGAGCTTTCCCATGTAAATAGTTTCTTTTCTTTAGGGGTAAGAGTAGAAGACCATGATTTAAAATGCTTAGTGGCTCTCATATGTTTTGTTGTTGATTTAATCTTGAGCCATATTACCTTGCCTTCTCTCTTGTATTAAATGTCTGCAGATTCCAGCTTAGTCCAATGCACTTGCACTATTATTTTTATCCACACCGTTCTGTCGTGCGAGTGAAAGGCAATAAGGATGATATATGATGAACTAATTGAGATGAGAAAAGCTGGTATGAACTCGACCTCTTTTGTTTTTGTAAATATGATTGCTCGTCGTTCTTGATTCGGCTTGTTATGAATGAAACATGTTTGCAATGACAATTAGAGATCATAGCTGCTTATGCCATGCTTAATTAGCTGAGAGTTTATAATGGTCTATCTTGCGTGCCAACATGATATTAAAATGGTTGTGATGTAGTATGATGGGTGGTATCCTTCCATTTTTTGTAGTTTTCTTTTATAGACCAAACTAGTGATAAAACAACAAACTAAAAGATTCAATTGCAAGATCTAAAGATATACCTTCAAGCACTAACCTCCCCGGCAATGGCGCCAGAAAAGGGCTTGATGTCTACTATGCACCCTTCTTCTTGTAGACGTTGTTGGGCCTCCAAGTGCAGAGGTTTGTAGGACAGTGGCAAATTTCCCTCAAGTGGATGACCTAAGGTTTATCAATCCATGGGAGGCGTAGGATGAAGATGGTCTCTCTCAAACAACCCTGCAACCAAATAACAATGAGTCTCTTGTGTCCCCAGCACACCCAATACAATGGTAAATTGTATAGGTGCACTAGTTCGGCGAAGAGATGGTGATACAAGTGCAATATGGATGGTAGATATAGGTTTTTGTAATAAGAAAATATAAAAACAGCAAGGTAGCAAGTGGTAAAAGTGAGCATAAACCGTGTTGCAATGATAGGAAACAAGGCCTAGGGTTCATACTTTCACTAGTGCAAGTTCTCTCAATGAGGATAACATTATTGGATCATATTACTAGCCCTCAACATGCAACAAAGAGTCACTCCAAAGTAACTAATAGCGGAGAACAAACGAAGAGATTATTGTAGGGTACTAAACCACCTCAAAGTTATTCTTTTTTATCGATCTATTCAAGAGTCCGTAGTAAAATAGCACGAAGCTATTCTTTCTGTTCAATCTATCATAGAGTTCGTACTAGAATAACACCTTAAGATACAAATCAACCAAAACCCTAATGTCACCTAGATACTCCATTGTCATCTCAAGTATCCGTGGGCATCATTATACGATATGCATCACACAATCTCAGATCCATCTATTCAACCAACACAAAGAACTTCAAAGAGTGCCCCAAAGTTTCTACCGGAGAGTCAAGACGAAAACGTGTGCCAACCCCTATGCATAGATTCCCAAGGTCACGGAACCCGCAAGTTGATCACCAAAACATACATCAAGTAGATCACGTGATATCCCATTGTCACCATAGATAAGCACATGCAAGACATACATCAAGTGTTCTCAAATCCTTAAGGACTCAATCTGATAAGATAACTTCAAAGGGAAAACTCAATTCATCACAAGAGAGTAGAGGGGGAGAAGCATCATAACATCCAACTATAATAGCAAAGCTCGCGAAACATCTAGATCGTGCCATCTCAAGAACACGAGAGAGAGAGAGAGAGAGAGAGAGAGAGAGAGAGAGAGAGAGATCAAACACATAGCTACTGGTACATACCCTCAGCCCCGAGGGTGGACTACTCCCTCCTCGCCATGGAGAGCGCCGGGATGATGAAGATAGCCACCGGAGAGGGATTCCCCCCTCCGGCAGGGTGCCAGAACGGGTCTAGATTGGTTTTGGTGGCAACAGAGGCTTTCGGCGGCGGAACTCCTGGCAATTGGGCTCCGTTTGATATTCCTTTTCTACGAAACCATAAAACAGGAGAAAAACATAATCTGACACTAGGATCTGGGTTAATAGGTTAGTCCCAAAAATCATATAAAAGTGTATATAAAAGCCCATAAAACATCCTAGACGGATAATATAATAGCATGGAACAATCAAAAATTATAGATACGTTGGAGACGTATCAACCCACTACTTTGAATTTCAAGGGATTCAATTATGATAATTGCTCTTTGATTGATTGTATTTCCTTGTTGCAATCCGTACTAAATTCTCCGCATGCTTATAGTCAAAATGAAGCTTTTACCAAACACATAATTAATGCTTTGATGCAATCTTATGAAGAAAAACTTGAATTAGAAGTTTCTATCCCTAGAAAGCTTTATGATGAGTGGGAGCTACTATTAAAATTAAAATTAAAGATCATGAATGATTTGCTTTGTGTGATTTGGGTGCAAGTGTTTACACTATCCCAAAAACTTTGTGTGATTCGTTAGGTTTCCATGAGCTTGATGATTGTTCTTTAAATTTGCATCTTCCTGATTCTACTATTAAGAAACCTTTGGGAAGGATTAATGATGTTCTTGATATAGATTGCAATCCTTCATGTCCTATTATTCTTGGTAGACCTTTCCTTAGAACGATTGGTGCAATTATTGATATGAAGGAAGGAAATATTAGATTCCAATTTCCGTTAAGGAAAGGCATGGAACACTTTCCTAGAAAGAAAATCAAATTACCTTATGAATCTATTATGAGAGCCACTTATGGATTGCCTTCCAAAGATGGCAATACCTAGATCTATCTTTGTATCATGCCTAGCTAAGGGCGTTAAACGATAGCGCTTGTTGGGAGGCAACCCAATTTTATTTTATTTGTTTTTGCTTCTATTTAGGAATAAATATTGCATCTAGCTTCTGTTTAGATGTGGTTTTGTGTTTTAATTAGTGTTTGTGCCAAGTAGAACCTTTGGGAAGACTTGTGTGAAGTTTATATGATCTTGCTGTAAAGAACAGAAATGTTAGCGCTCACTAGAATAGTCACCAGATTTTACTGGAGAGTGTTATTTAGTTTATTCTTTTTGCAGATGATTAACAGACAAAGTCCTCGCGTTTACAAATTTATTTCAAATTTTTTGGAGTTACAGAAGTATGCGAAAGTTACAGATTACTACAGATTCTTCTGTTTTTTGACAGATTCTATTTTTCGTGTATTGTTTGCTTATTTTGATGAATCTATGAGTAGTATTGGATGATATGAATCATAGATAAGTTGGAATACAGTAGGTTTAACACCAATATAAACAAAGAATGAGTTCATTACAGTACATTTGAGTGGTGGTTTGTTTTCTTATACTAACGGAGCTCACGAGATTTTTGGCTAAGTTTAGTGTTGTGAAGTTTTCAAGTTTTGAGTATGGCTTTGATGGACTATGGAACAAAGAGTGGCAAGAGCCTAAGCTTGGGGATGCCCATGGCACCCCAAGGTAAAATTCAAGGACAACCAAAAGCCTAAGCTTGGGGACGCCCCGGGAAGGCATCCCCTCTTTCGTCTTCATCTATCCGTAACTATACTCGGGATTATATTTTTATTCACCACATGATATGTGTTTTACTTGTAGCGTCATGTATGATTTGAGTATTTGCTTGTTAGTTTGCCACAATCATCCTTGCTGGACACACCTTTTTGTGAGAGATAAATATGGCCTAGAATTTGTTAGAACACTCTATGTGCTTCACTTATATCTTTTGAGCTAAATAGTTTTGCTCTAGTGCTTCACTTAGCAGCCGAAGTCCAATGCGGCGTACTCAAGCCGGATAATCTATCGACAACGGACATAGCTAGACGTGTCCGGCACACGCTTCAGTGCGGCAGCTCAGATGAACCTGAGCAAGATAGATAGTTACGCCCCTGTCGACTGCCGCATAAGGTGATAGCATATGTGCCCCGAGTACATAATTATGCCTTAAAAATTCCTTGGACGACGATCGGGGGCACCTGCATATAGTCCATAGTTCGGCTAGACCCTATTCGGACTTTAAACTTACCTTATTTAGGTTCATTAAACAAACCAGACTTGTTATGGCCACACCGGATCGATTTATTCTTTTCCAGGTTTACTTTTTTCCTTTCTACAGACGACCATCATACTCACACCTTCAAGGACTCATTACAGATGAGGAAACGACGCAGACGTGCAGCAGGGACCCGCACTAAGGTTTCTTTTTTTAGAGTAAGACCCTGTGTAAACCTTTTTTCTCTTTCTTGGTATATACCTTCTTGGCATGTAAAATGTCCAAAAAGGTCATCAGCATTATCTTTAAAGTTTGCGGCTCGTCGTACTATCGAGGGATGCTAATAGAACAATTATATATTCGTATTATGTCCAGAGTTTTTCACTCACTATGGAATGTTCTTTTCCCGCATCAGATTGCCATATGTGCCTTGTCAATAAGGGTTCATTACCAGGGGCTGTAGTCAGCCCTGGTATATGCTGAAAAGACCTAACACCTATAGGGAGTGTTCGGCGTCCTGGATATTTGCATTATATGCATCAGTTCCGAATCATGTCTGGGGTCAATATTTGGGTTGTCTGGCTCTTGTGCTTACCCCAACGTTCTCGATTGTTCGGCTAGGGTGTAAAGGGAGAACTACTACGATAGTACTTCTGGCTAGTCTGGTCAAGTACCTCAGTAGGGAAAGCCGAAAACTGACTGTCATGATAAGCGAGAACCTGGTATGCAATCTGGTGACTTGGTTTTACACAACGATCGATAGAGATGTACCCCGTGTTATACGAAGGGTTGGTTTTTCGCCCAGCCAATTGCAATTGGATACTTCATCCGCACCAGGGGCTAGTACCTAGCCCCACTTGTCAAACTCCTACGACTAAGTGAAAGGAGTAATGTCGCATAGTATGATTGCCTGGTTCGCTCCGCATACACCTCCTATACGGACCAAGACGTTGGATAAAGCGTGTATTTGCATACGAGCGAACACCCCAGTACTATGTACTTGGGGATGAAGCCGACGACTAGAAACTTTCAGATTTAAAATAAACAGTCCCACAGGAGGAAAAGGATGTTAATATTATATTAGCGCAAAAGTTATACACATTGGATTCATAAGCATAGTCTTTACATCCGGATACAGTCATTCGAAGGAAACATCCTTCGAACACTGGCCTTCTACAAGGCGGGAGCCGTCGATGACGTCCTCGAAGTACTTCTCCGGATTGCGGTGCTCCTTGTCTGCGGGCGGGCCAGCAGTAGCCATATGCACTGCATTCATCTTCGCCCAGTGCACTTTGACGCGAGCGAAGGCCATCCGAGCACCTTCTATGCAGGTCGAACGTGTTAGTGCGTCGACCTGCAGACTCGCCTCGACGAGCCGCTACACCAATCCAAAGTAACTACTCGGGATTGGCTCAGCGGGCCATAGCCGGACTATTAAGTCCTTCATGGCCGAACCCGCTATGTTATGCAGCTTGACCAGCTGCTTCATCTGGTCACTGAGGGGCATCGGATGTTTTGGCATCTCGAACTACGACCAAAACAGCTTCTCCGTGTTGTTCCCCTCCAGGGCTCGGAAATACTGGGTGGCGTCCACGGTACTCCTCGGAAGATCAGCAAACACGCCTGGAGAACTCCATAATCGTGTCAGCCCAATATACTTCCGCCCTCCGAAGATGCTTTATAAGAGAAATATCTTACCAGACGCTATCTGTCGTGCCTGCTCGATTTCTTGACGAGCACTACGCGCCTTGCCTCGCGCGTCCTGGGCAGACTTTACTGTCGGAGACAGCTCGGTTGCCTACTCCGAAGCCTTTTTCTCCGATGCCTCACACTTAGCATCTTGGAGCTCGACCTCGACTTCGGACACCCGAGATTTGTGCTTCTCGCACTCCGCCTTTTCGGCCTCCAAATTAGTAGCCGCTTTATCAGCGGCCGCCTTGTTCACCTCGACCTCCCTCTTGGCCTTGGCAACATCGCCCTTGAGGGCCTCGAGCTCAGCGGCGCCAACTGTGTAATACAGAATAGAATATTAGAGTTTGTAATCATACTCAATCAATTAGGTCTTATTGACATTTTGAAACAAAAATCCGCATACCTTGCGTTTCATCAAAATGCCGGTTGATGCGGTCGAAGTCCGCGTTGGCCACCTCAAGCTTCCGATTTAGTTCAGCAACCTCTACATCTCGCGCAGTCGCCGTAACTAAGGAAGCGTGCATAATAGTTCAGCTTTGTAAGTATGCTATTCTATGGATACTTCGTCTGATTCTTTTCAGAATCACACAAAGCATCAGGGGCTACTGGTTATATATGTGTATTTAAAACAAATAAAAATTCTTAAAAGCATTACATTGCTTACCTCAAAGCATGTTAAAAGTATGTTGAAGGCTTCATTCAGTCCGCCCTTGACGGACTGAATCTTCTTCATCACCACACCCATCACAGTGTGGTGTTCTTCAATGACGAGAGCACTTTGCAGTGCTCCCTCGATAGAATCCGGCGCCCCGGATTAACTCCGGGCTTCGCCGTATCCTTCTCCGCTTGAGGAGCCGGGTCTTCGGACCCTGGAGCCGTGCTAGGCTCCGGGACGATGTTCGGTGGGCCCCCGGATTATTTGGGCCCACGTCTTAGGTCTCCATGGGGCTGTTTCCCCATGGTCAGTGGCCGCCGAGGCATTACCCTCGGCCGCCCTGTCTCCTGCCTCGCCCTCATCTCCTTGGGCGGAGAGAACCCGTTGGGACGACACTTCGGTGTCCCCGCCGATTACGGGCGATGGAGCCCGGACTGGCGGGTCACTCTTTGTCTCCCCAGGCACCAGAGAGTTCCCTCTGATGATGTAACATCGGGGTTTACACCGGGAGGGTTGTAGGTCAGCAAGAGAAAAACATTAAATAAAATATCAGAAAAACTGGATAAACAAAGATGCAGCACTTGAGTCCGGACTGACTTACGTCGTGGGCGTGGTTTTTTTCCTGGGCTTCATCACATAGCTATGTTCGGATGAACTCAAACTAGCTCGAGGTTTAGTTTCCTCTGGGACACGGCCGTACCCGCGTCAGCGACGGCCCCCCTCTTCCTCCCCCTGCCTGGCGTAGGGGGCATTTCTTCTTCCTCCTCTACCTCCTCATCATATTCCTCCGCCTCGTCGGAGGAGAGGACGTGGAGGTCCTCGGGCTTCTTGCCCGTAGGACAGGGGCTGTCTCCGGCCCCCTTGCCCTTTGACTTCTTGGGCTTCTTCGTCGGCGCCTTGTGTGGCGTCGGAACCAACATTGCAGTCAGTAGTGGCAGTGCTGGCTCTTCGGGCAAAGGCGCCGGACACTTAATCTAGAACGCCTTCTTTGTCTAGCCCTGTATATCACGTAAAAATTCCAACTCCTATTATAATTAAATAAGGGAAAGGGTATGTGTTCGGCGAGGATTATTATTACCTTAGTGGCGGAAACTTCAGTACTGAAGCCCGCGTCCTTGTCCTCTTTGGGCCATTCCTTCTGGTTCTTGAAGAGGTGCTTCCAGATCTCTTTGTGCGTAGAGCCGAAGAGATGCTTCAACGGCTTGTCTCCTTCCGGATCGAACTCCCATAGGGAGGAATACCGGCTTTGGCAAGGGAGAACAAGCCGGGTCAGCATCACCTGGATCACAGAGGAGAGCAGGTGCCCCTTGGAGATCACGCCGAACACACGACCCACGAGAGTCATTACCTCAGTATGCGACCCCCAGTCCAAACCCTTTTTGGTCCAGGAGGTCAACCTCATTGGGGGTCCGGATCTGAAAGCAGGTTTTGCCGCCCACTTGGTGTCGCGGGGTTCGGTGATGTAGAACCATTCCTGCTGCCAGACCTTGTTCGTCTCCACGAATGAGCCCTTGGGCCAAGTTGTGTTCGGGAGCTTGCTGATCATGGCGCCCCCGCACTCTGCGTGTTCCCCGTCAACCACCTTCGGCTTCATGTTGAAGGTCTTAAGCCACATGTTGAAGTGTGGGGGACGTGGAGAAAGGCTTCACACATCACTATGAAAGCGGATATGTGAAGAATTGAGTTCGGGGCTAGATCATGGAAACCTAGCCCGTAGAAGAACAAAAGACCCCGGACAAACGGGTGGAGTGGAAACCCTAGCCCCCTAACAAAGTGAGAGGTCAAAACTACCCTCTCGCCCGCCTTAGGAGCAGGAATCACCTGGCCCTTAGGGGGGACTCGGTGTGCGATGTCGCCGGCGAGATACCCCGCGCTCCGTAGATCCTCCACGGTCTTTTCGGTGACCGTGGAAGCCTCCCACTTGCCTCTGGCACCGGATCCAGCCATTGCTGGGAAGAGGAGTAGTGGTTGAGGAACAAGGAGTTGTGGGCACAGGAGATGAGAATACGGGGGCAAGGGAGATTGGAGAGCTCGAGCTTGAGGAAGGCTTGGGGACGATGAAAGGGATTGGCGTCCTTTTATAATGCTATGAATACAGAGCGTCCCCCCACCTTAGCCATAAAACTCACTGGTTCCCAAAGCGGTCGTGCGTAATGCGTGGCGTGGGTGCTCACGTCACATTGATAAAGAATCCCACAATAAGTGGGCACGATCTCTATTCTGATGAGACGTGCCAATTAGGACATACCTCAAAATGCGAAACTAGGACCAAATAAAATGGTTCGATATGTTAGTGGGTCGGACTTGAGGCTTCACCCAAATGTTGTCAGTAGAGACACATTATTCATTTTCCTTAAAAGAGCCTTGCCTTCGAGGCTAAGGGTTGTACTAATCTTGCAGAGTTGAACACAATCCATCTACTTGCAGAAGATATATTCGGGAGGAGGAACCCTCCTTGCAATGACAAAGACAATACGGAAGCCGAACTCATCATCATCGAAAACAGGTTCAGGGGCTACTACGGGAGTCCTAGATCGGGGGGTCCACAGGTGGCCGGACAAATACCTGGTGGGCCGGACGGGTGGGCCGTGAAGATTATTGTAGAAGATCATCTCTCGTATCCGGATAGGACTCCCGGATTCTTGTAATGGCAAGTTTTAGGCTCGGGTATAGATTTTCCTTCCTCTGCAAGATGATATGTACAAACCCTAGGCCTCTCTGGTGTGTATATAAACCGGAGAGGTTTAGTCCATAGAGGCTAGAGAAGAATCATCATATCTTAATAGGCTAGACTTAGGGTTTAGCCATTACGATCTCGAGGTAGATCAACTCTTGTACACATATTCATCCATACTAATATACAAGGAAGTAGGGTTTTACCTCGATCGAGAGGGCCTGAACCTGGGTAAACATCGTGTCCCTTGCCTCCTGTTACCATCGATCCTCAGACGCATAGTTCGGGAACTGGCTACCCAAGATCCACTGGTTTTAACACCAACAGTTGTGTTTTTCTAGTGATGATTGTGATATGTGAAATGACAGTTTTAAGGGTTAGGGTTATGGCAAAGACTAGAATCCTCAAACTCAACCCTTATAACGGAATATTCCGTTATAAGGATTGGGTTTGAGGGTTCTAGTCTTTGCCCCTGTTTTTCAACCCTTAAAAATACCAAAAAAAATGCCAATTCTCAATCCTTAAACTCGTTTGAGGGTTTGAGGGTACTAATAGTGATGCTCTTACTGCCCAAGGGGCAAGCAAGCACGCCACGCCACATTTATTCTGCTTCATTTTGATGTTTCCCTGTGCAGCTTGGTGTCATCGTGTCGGGGACATTTGGAGGATAGGTAAACAACCGACTGACGGAGTGATACGATAATTTTTCTTGGTTCCGAGAAAGGGTTTCCCCAGCAACCACCATGATACAGCCAACGATAGATGCTGGGGCGGAAGCAGCACAGTCACGCCCAAAAGAAACAGAAGAGAAAACAAAAAAGAAACAAATGCCAAGAACAGCGGATCAACGAAAAACGAAGAAGCATCGCGACCGCTACGCCCATCGGAGAACTCCCGCCAAGCTCCACGACTCCAGAATGCCGGCATCAAGCAACACCTCCAAGAAGGGATGCGACGACGACAACGTTTCTGCGAAGGGTTTCCCCGGGTACACTGCGATGGGATAGGAAGGGTCGCCCCGACGCCCTCCAGGAAGGACTGACGACACCCGCAGACGCCGCCACGCCGGTGTCGGCCAAGCCGACAGGGATTTTTCCCGATCCCAACCCACCCCTCAGGCGCTCCGGAGCGCGCCGCCAAACCGACCACCACCCTGCGCCAATACGGACTTGAAGCTTCCACGCCGTCTCATCACGGCACCACGAAGTAGGGTCTGCACAACGATGAGGAGGATCCGGGACTAGGGCAGCAGCACCGTCGGTACGCTGGACGGCTTAACCTCCACCGTCAATGACGGTAACCGACCGGACGCAATAGTAGGGGCAAACCAGACCCGTGGGCACACAGGTCCGGCCAGGCGCCCAGATGCCCATAAAGCCCCCGCCTTCGCGCTGCAGAAGACGTGCCAACAGCGCCGCCGCCCGCCGTCCGAGCCGCTCCACCTCATCACCGCGCAGAGAGCAGCGAGGCAATGCCAAGAACGGCCCGCTAGGACCCAGATCTGGGTCGGGTTCGCGCCGTCGGCCGACCTGCGCCATCCCGTCGCCCCGCCGCCAAAGGGCGTCGCAACCACCACGACAGGTCACCGCCAGCCGCCGTAGGCCAAGGAACACCGCCGCCGGAAACACCGCCTGAGCCGATAATCCGCGCCGGGGAAGAGCAGGGGGCGCCACCGCCAGCCAGGCCACGGTGCCGTGCGGGCAGCGCCCGGCCGCGCCGGCCGGCGGCAGCGGCAGGAGGAGGAGGTACATGGCGGACTAGGCAGCGCGGTTGGGGAGCCGCCCCGGTCGCCCCGCTCGGGGGGGGGGGG
>LR738711.1:787090485-787113453 GCA_902687465.1 Secale cereale | reverse complement strand
GGGGGGTACGAGGAGGGGGTAGGGCGGGGGAGGAGTTGAGGCACCCTCGCCGGCTGCCGGCGGCGCCGGGGGGAAACCCTAACGGGAGGACGAGAGGAGCGGGTCGCGCTTAGCTAGCTAGCTAGCTAGGTCTTTGCTTGTGATTGGCCGCTGGAATTTTTCTAGGTTTGATAACACAGTGAACACTTCGGTCATATTGTCATCGGCTGTGAAGCTTAAACTAATGCTTTGGCCAACTAAACTTAACTTATTACTTGATCAAAAATTCAAAAAACTTATTACTTGATCTAACGTTGTGAAACATAGCAACCATATTTTATGTTCTGGCGTACTGAAATAAGCCGTCGGCATCACTATCCTGGACGTAACGTAGCGTCAAAGTCGTACACACTCCCCACGAAAGGCTAAGGTTGCGCGGTGCAACTATGGCAATGCTATGTCCCGTCGCGCTGCAACTTCAGCCGGTGGCAGGCACGCCTTGCCACGCACGCCATGCATTGAAGGTCTAGGAGCAACTGCCAAAGAAAAAATACAATTCTGTAGTAGTAACAAGGTAAATTTATGATTGACTGTTCAGCCCAAATATGCGAGCAAAAGGTAGGAATTTTGATGTCTCTGTCTTTTCCTTTTGATTGATGATTTTCGGGCAAAGTCCTTTTGATGTCCCTCTGCCTTTTCTTTTTGACGTAAAAACTAACAGAAAAGTTTTAGAAACACACTAAGCTGAGCCGAAATGCATAGTTAGGATGCACGTGCAAACAACAACACACGCACACAAAAAACACATCAACAAATAATAAAATCATATAAGATGAAAACTATGCATTTATGAGAGAGAGAAAAGAAAATAAGATCCGCAATCGGCAAACGACAACAATGACCATATCAGAAGCAACCCCAATTTTATGACACCTCGTAAATGGCAAGGTTGTTCAACAACAATCCTTTTAAGAAGCGAAACTATTATGCGGGCGACAGTTGACCACACGAACTTTGGACGATGGAAGAATTAACGGTGTTATCCGGTGTTTGATCTATGCATAGACGTCTTGATGTAATGTTCCATCTAAAAATCGTTCAGATGTTATCGTGTGTGTAGCAACTCTCTTTGGGCAGGGAGTGAAGCTTAAATGCCACAGTCATCGGATCGAACCACCCATACCAGTACCTAGGTTTTCACCCTGAAGAACAAGTCCAAACATATCCGAACACTAGTAGAAAACAGGGCAACGGTCCCGGCCAGAAAATCGCATTAGTCCCGGTTCACTCACGAACCGGGACTAATATGAGCATTAGTCCCGGTTCGTGCGGCTAGGGCGACATGCAACCATTAGTCCCGGTTCTAATGGAACCTTTAGTCCCGGTTGAAGCCATAAACCGGGACTAAAGGGTGCGATGGCCTTTAGTCCCGGTTTGTGGCTCGAACCGGGACCAAAGGTCAGACCTTTAGTCCCGGTTGGAGCCACAAACTGGGACTAAAGGGGTTGAGGCTTTAGTCCCGGTCCATGGTTCCAACCGGGACTAAAGGTCTGACCTTTAGTCCCGGTTCGAGCCATGAACCGGTACTAAAGGGGTCCTGAATTTCAAAAAAGTGTAATGAAAACGTAAAACGGCTATAACTTTTGCATACGATGTCGAAAAAAAACATATAATATATCAAAATGTAGGGAAAAAAAATTCCGCATCCGATTTCAACGGCCTTTGGCCTATTTCGACATTTTTAGAATCTTCAAATTCCAAAAGGAAAAAAAATATGCTCAAATTTCAGTTTTTTTGAATTTTTGGTCAAACTGTGCTCAAACAACTTATTCAAGAAATATTATTGTTACTAAATAATTATTCAAGAATATTAGTGTTTCTAAATAATTATTTTAGTTTTTTTGAATTTTGGTCAAATCTGGTCAAACTGTGGTCAAACTACTTATTCAAGAAATATTAGTGTTATTAAATAATTAATGTATTTTACAATAATATTTTTTAATTCAAACAGTGCTTCGTACTCAACTTCAACTCCTCAGGGTTAATAGGATTGACAGCAGAGTATTGTCAGGAAAACAACAAGTGCAGACTTGGAAACTAGGGGGAATAGAACTCGGAAGTTAAGCGTGCTCGGGCTGGAGCAGTGAGAGGATGGGTGACCTGCCGGGAAGTTAGACGATTTGAACTGGGTGATGATGGATGATTAGAGATTAATGGGTGATGATGGGTAGTTAGAGGATGGGGCCGGTTTCAAATAATTCAGATATTTGAAAATCAGGAAAAAAAATTAAAAAAATTCAAAAAAAAAATCCTTTAGTCCCGGTTGGTGTTACGAACCGGGACTAAAGGTCGAGCTCCAGAAACCAGCCACGTGGAGCTCCTTTAGTCCCGGTTCTTAAGCAAACCGGGACTAAAGGGGAGGGCTTTAGTACCGACACCTTAGTCCCGGTTTAAGAACCGGGACTAAAGGCCCCTTACGAACCGGGACTAAAAGCCCGTTTTCTACTAGTGGAAAAATGCTTTCAACAAAGTAACGGTATAACAACATCGTCATTGTTAGGTATGACCAACTCGGGTCAGATCTAGATTTTCACGACGCGGGAAGTAGCTGGGCAGCTCCTCCGCGAGCGCCAGGTGGCGGCTGGGCAGGAATACCGCGCCGCCACGCTCTTCTCCGGCTACAAGGGCCACTCCGAGGGTGATGACATTGACGATGCTGGAGGTGCCGCTGACCAGTGTAACTTGACATGGGAGGTCACCGTCCGCTACAAATTAGTTTTTTTAAGTTATGGTAGAATGGACGAAATATCGTTCGATTTATGTAAATTACATCGAACTATGTCCATCTGCAATAATTTTGTCGTGATCGTCCTTTAATTTCTTTTATTAGAGATGAAGGTTTAAAGCAAGTGTTGAATGACCGGTTCCGCATCGGGTCCGTAGACGTGTCCACGAACAAATATATGTCCATTTCAGCGTGTTAACTATCTTGAAGTATTTTTGAGGATCCAGCTGGTTCTTTTTTTGGCAGGGTGTTAACCATTTTAGGTGTACTGATAGAGCTCGTCGACCAGGATGTTTGGCTCTCATCTGCTAGTAGTTGCACAATCCAGCTAGCCGGTTCTTAGGTCCTCTTTAATTCACATGATTCTAAAATGCAGATAGAGAAAAAACGTAGAAATAAAGTGGCATGTCCTTTTGTACCCTACAAGATTTGGAAGAGTGTTTGATGGCACAAAAAAAACAAAGGAATTATACAAAAAGATCTGAGGTCTTCTTTGATTTGTAGGAACTTTGTAGGAATTTCACGGGATAGGATTTGTAAAAAAAATTATCATTTGAAGCTGTTTGGTTCGTAGGAATGGATTCATATTCCTATTTAGGATAGAAAACAATTCTTCATATTTTGGAGAGAAAAAACATTAGCCTAGACTCAATGAAAAATTTCTATCCTATGTACCAAATGATATCTCTTTCTATATAAAAATTGAATTGCATGTCATCTCAATTCCTATGATATTCATATTCCTGTAAAATTTATATCCTATCAACCAAATAAGGCCTGAGTGGATGATTTTTTTATTCAAAATGTTGTAAAAATGAATCCTACCAAAAATTTCATAAGGATTTCAATTTTGTGAATCAAACGGTTACCGTAGGAAAAATTCTATGGATTTAGATCCTTTGAAAATCATATGTGCCTTACTTGGCAAGTTAAACGTAACAGTATCAAGTCCTCGTGTACTCGGCTATGGCTGGACCCTGCTGCAATGTCAGGCACTGGCCGTCCTTGGTTGCCACGCACGCCACACCTGTCCTGTATTTTATTTACCACTGTCAAATCAATCAGCCGGTTAACCGAGGCATTATTATTAATTCACTCGCAGCGCTTGCTGCTTTTACGTCGGTCGTCTCCTCTTCCACCTCGCGAGGGAGCCGAGCATTTCACACTTGACAGGCTGAGAGGTTGAGGATGCAGGCTGCTAGTGGTAGTTCATCGGAAAGGGTCAGGGGCTCGCCGTCGGCCATGGAGACGGGCGGCGACCAGAGCGCCAAGAAGCAGAGACTGGATCTGGTGCTGTCCGGCCCGGCCCCGGTGAAGCAAGAGATGGTCGTGCTCGTGCACGAGGCGGACGAGATTGTGCCGGCGATACAGGCCCCGACGACGGAGGTCCATCTCGACCTCACCGTTCTGCAGTGCCACTTCTGCTCCCGCCCCTTGAAGCCGCCCGTCCACCAGGTAAGATTCCACCATATCCCGTCCCCGTCGATTCCTCTATTTGTTTCCTTCACCTGACCGGCCGAGGAAGGGAGGCGCGGGTTTCTTGACGCGGTGTTGCTCGGTTAATTTGTGCAGTGTAACGCCGGGCACCTGGCATGCGGCGACTGCCGCGGCGAGCGCCTCGGAAACAAGCGGCAGTGTCACAAGTGCGAGCGTGGCGGCGGCTTCGACATCCATAACACGGCGATGGACGCCGTGGTCTCCGCGGCCAGGGTCGAGTGCGCACACCACGGCTGCGGGCTCTTCGTCACCTACCACGAGCTTGAAGACCACCAGGGCGCGTGCCCGCTCACGCCCTGCAAGTGCCCCGTGTCCGGCTGCGGCTTCCAAGGCCTGCCGCGGGTGCTTCCCCACCACCTCACCGCCGCCCACCCCGTGCCCGTGCACACACTTCAATACGGCAAGGTGCTCCAGCTTGAGGTGCCCGTGTCAAAGCCGGGCCGCCTACTGTTCGCGGAGGAGGATGGCCACGCGTTCCTCGTTGTCGGTGGCCCTCTTGGTCCGAGCGCACCTATCGCTGTGTCGGTCGTGTGCATCAGGGCAGGGGCCTCGCCGCACTACACGGCCAAGGTGTGGGTGAACGGCCCCCTTGCGGCGGTCAACGGGAGGATCGACACCGTCCGGGCGGAGTTCCAGGTGACAAGTAGCAAGGAGCCCGACATCGTCACCGTGGAGAAGCTAACCTTCTTGACGGTGCCGTCCGAGATGCTCGTAGTTGTTGGGGATGCACCGTCCAGGACGGTTTTGCTCCGCATTCGCATTGACAAGAACAAGATCACCTCCTGAACGATTGCATCAAGTTTAGTCTCCTAGTGGTCTTAGTATATGGTAATGCAGGGTTTAATTTGGTTTACTTTAGCTCAAGAGTAGATGTTTTTTTTTTGCGGGATAAGAGTAGATGGATTTTGATGGCGATGCAGCAGTTAATTCGACATTAGCTTAGCTGTTGGAGTAATTTCTAACCGTGGAAGATGTATTTTGTGATGGAAAAAAATTATATGAGACCAGGTCTCATATAATGCACGTGAGACCCACCCTGATGGATGACACGTGGCATTCACAAATCACAAAGCATCTAATCTCTCCCCCCCTGATTTCAGGTGAAGGTGGGGTAGGTGCTTTGTGATTTGTGAATTGCCACGTGTCATCCATCAGGATGGGTCTCACCTCCTAATCCGTGAGACCTGGTCTCATAGAATTTTTTTCCGTTTTGTGACTGTTGGATATAAGATCCTTTGGGTAACAGATGAACCAAAATTTTGGAATGACCTCATTTCAAAGAAAAGCTAGGGGTAGACGTTTTCGGCCTTATCGAACAAGATATTCGTCAAATCGCATTAAGGTTCGAAATAACTTATCTTTTTGCATGTGACCGTAATATGGGTACACTAGGGGGGTGAATAGTACAATGTGATACCCCAGAACTTTCATGCGGCAAAATGATGCTAATTAATTAGACAAAGAGATAGTGGAATTGGCATATCGCATGGGCAAATATAAATATAAGAAAATAAAATACTATGGACCAGCTTTAAAATATATATTTTACACAAAAGTCCGGTTATTGATAAATAGGCCATTGTAAGCTGAGTGCCATTTATCGGGATACTCGCCTTAGAGCATCTTCAGCCGCGTCCCCAACAGCCCCCCAGGCACTTTTTCGGCGCCGGTGCCGAAAAAATGGGCCAGTCGTGTCCCAGGAGCCCGTTTTTCGCCGGATTGGGCCGAAATTGACGCCGGCGTACGCAACTTGAACCCGGCGCGCTGGGTCGCGTGGGGGCACCGGACGGACCATTTTCGGCGCGGACTGTGATGGGTCCGCCCTGTCAACGATGCGCCGCTTCGTCGTCCACATCGCCTCGTTTCCCGCGGGAATCAATGCCAAAGCTGTCGCGCTGCCGCGCCGTCGCCTCCATTGTTGCCGCGCCTTCTGTGATGCAGTGCGCCGGTCAGCATGCCCATTGATGACGCGCAGTGAAGCGTCGCGTCGTCCAGCGCCACGACCGCCCGCCACGCGTCGCCTGGCATGCGCCTCCCGCCGCCCCGAGCTCCGGCTATAAAAGCCGCCCGCCTCGCCGGTGAACGCCACACCGCAGCAACTCGCCTCTCTTCCCCGCCTCTCGCACACTCCACTCCCCCGCCGACGAGCAACGGCAGCGCGGTACCCAGGCGACTCGGCGGCGAAGAACGGCTTCGGCCACCGCCACCTGCACGAGTGGGAGGCGTGCCTCCTGTTCGAGGCCGACTACCCGGCTCCCCCGGACATGAGGGTGTCGGGCGCGTGGCGTCTGAGCGCCGGCGGTCGCCCGCTCCCACCGCGGCGGACCGGCGGGCAGAGATCGCCCGCATTAGGTCGTCGCTAGCGGAGGAGGAGCGACGACGGCCGGCGTACTCCCCCGACAACACCTCCTTCTGGACGCTCTACTTCGACCGCCGCCACGACGGCTGACGAGGTTACAGACCTAGGGTAGGGTCACAGGCCCGACCAAGGTACCCCACCCAAGGTCACTACCCTAGAAGATCAAAAGACAAAACTTATGATGATAGAGACAGTCGACTGAGACAGCCCAAGAGGACACTCCACTCGACTGAACCTCACCCGCTAGACGACTCAACCCCGCTCGACCGACCCCAGGGCACTCGACCCCCGAAGGAGAAGCGTCCCTTAGGACAACAACGGTCTGGCACTTACTCACCGTAGTAAATACCTTAATTGCTCTTTAATGCGGGCGTTATCAGTAACGCATGCCTTAATGTACATTGAACCCTTGGTAACGTGGGGCATGGCTGGGGTCCTGGCGCACTATATAAGCCATCCCCTCCTCCGATATAAGGGTTCGCACCTCTATAACTCACATATACGCATACCAGCCGACCAGCCCCCGGGCACCGAGACGTAAGGCTGTTACTTCCTCCGAGAAGGGCCTGAACTCGTAAAACATCTTGTGTACAACTCCACCATAGCTAGGGCCTTGCCTCTCCATTCGTACCCCCTACTCGTACTGTCAGACTTAGAACCACGACAGTTGGCGCCCACCATGGGGCAAGGCGTCTTAGCGACATCTAGTGAGGTTGCAACTCCTCCTCCGACCGCCTTCAGGCGGTGGCTTGGCGTTGGGCCACGAGATCCGGCTCGACGCGCTCATTTTCATCGCCGACGACTCCGTGTGGCTCCAGGAGGCCCCTCTTGACGTCGAGGCTCTGCCCACCCGGGGAGCTGCGCACTTCCGCGCCAGCGCCTGCGGTGTCCTCCTGCGGCAGTGTGATGGCCTGGCTTATTAGGGATGATAGACTACTCATATCAATAAGGAATTCCTTCTTTTCCGGGAGCCCATTCGGATAAAACTCCAAAGTTAAGCGTGCTCAGCTTGGAGTAGTATAAGGATGGGTGACCGACTGGGAAGTTGCTCCCGGGTGCGCACGAGTGAGGACAAAGTGCGCAGAAAAGACTAGTATTGATATGTGGGGCCAGTCTAGATCCCGCCAGGAGTAACGACCACCGGCGGGTGTGTCCGGGGCGTTACAAGTTGGTACCAGAGCCGACCCTCGCGGTTACACGGATGTTTGCGGACAGTTTGTAGTCATGTTGTGCATGACGTTTGTGACCCGTCGTGGCACACGGCATGGCACATGTGCTGTCCTGGAAGCACAGACGGTTGTGCCAAGAGGGAACGTTCCTGTGGCCCGACGAGGACGTCGGTTCCTCTGAGTGAGGGTGTATGTGATGGCCTGGCTTATTAGGGATGATAGACTACTCATATCAATAAGGAATTCCTTGTTTTCCGGGAGCCCATTCGGATAGAACTCCAAAGTTAAGCGTGCTCAGCTTGGAGTAGTATCAGGATGGGTGACCGACCGGGAAGTTGCTCCCGGGTGCGCACGAGTGAGGACAAAGTGCGCAGAAAAGACTAGTATTGATATGTGGGGCCAGTCTAGATCCCGTCAGGAGTAACGACCACCGGCGGGTGTGTCCGGGGCGTTACAGGCAGCCATCGACTCAATATTCATCGCCCCCCATCCCCGCCGGCCGCCGCCGCAAGCGACCCGGTCGCTCGCGGCTCCAGCGGTGGGTAAAACACGCGGTGGCCCGTCAAACGGCCACCCCTCAAGTCGCGGCCATCGAGCCCGACGATTACCTCTACGGGCCGGCTGATTAGTCGACCGAGCTCGTAGATTCCGTTTCCGAGTGCGGGAGCAGCGATCCCGCGGCGGAAATCCTCATGGTCGATTTGCGCCGCAGCCCGCCGGGTTTTCCTCACGGTGGAGACGGCGGCAGCGGCGACGGCCGATCGCACGACAACGAGGGCTACATTCCTCAGCCCCTCACCTCCGAGCAAAGGGCTGAGCTTTGTCGTCGCAACGAAGATGCACTCTTCACTCCCATCGTGGGAGATTCCCCGGAGGCTCTGGCCCTCGAAGCCACGCGCTTGGCCACCGTGGCCGAACGCGCGCGCTTGGAAACCATCCAACGCGCACTCGACGAACAGGCCCGTCGACTGGTCCCCAAGTCCAGTCGACAAACGCGGCAATCGCGCCAACGCGAGACTCAGGTGTTCCGCATGCCAGTCCAGAACCTCGAAGCCGCGGCTCGCATCGCGGAGTCGATTCAACCCTCTCAGTCAGAGGCTGGGAGGGGCCTTCAGCAGATCCGAGCTTTGCTCCGAACGGCTGAAGAACAAAATGCGGTTGTTTCCCAGTCGCGCAACAGGATTCACAGCAGATCGGTGGCTGCAGACACTGTATGGTCGGCGCACAGTCCAAGATCGCCCCCGAGGCGTGAGGAACGTGGCCCGCGGCAAGACCGGCATCTGGGTCGAAATGACGAGCCACTCGGCCGTCGACACGGACGACGTGACCACCATCAAGTGCCTACGCCTCCTCCGGGAAGCAGATCGCACTCGCCCCAGCGGCATGAGGGTAGGCGCCTGCGCGACGATGAGCGGAGGATTCCCCCAGATCCCCAGAGGCCAGGTTTCGATGCAAGGTCTATCCTTGTGCAGGGACGGGTCGACCGAAACCGGGCATCCAGAGAAGAGCGAGGCAGAGATCAACCGAGCGGCAGCCGAGCACCTGCCTCTAGGCCCGAATGTTTCTGTAGTGCTATCAGAGCCGTAGAGATCCCCCCGAACATCAGGTTAGCTGCGGGGGTAAGCAAGTTCACCGGTGAGTCGAAGCTGGACACCTGGCTAGAAGACTACCGAGTGGCCGTGCAGATCGGAGGCCACAACGACGACGTGGCCATGAAGCACCTCCCTCTGATGCTGGGCGGTTTTGCTCGGGCGTGGCTCAATCAATTGGCCCCCAGGAGTATTTATAGTTGGGAAGAGCTCGCTCGAGTTTTCATTCGGACCTTCGAAGGCACCTGCAAGCGACCTGCTGGACTCGCAGAACTTCAGCACTCCACGAAGAAGTCGAATGAAACTTTGAGGGATTACATCCAGCAATGGACCACCTTGCATCACACGGTGGAGAACGTGTATGAGCCCCTGGCGGTTTGCGCTTTCAAGGAAGGCATGCGTAACCGAGAGTTGAATCTGAAGTTTGGTCGATCATGCGACATGTCCCTATCACGGATGATGGAGATTGCCAGTCGGTATGCCAATGGTGAGGAGGCCGATCGGCTCCGCAGCGGCAAGAAACCACTCGGGCAGGACGACCAGAATCCCAATCGGAAGAACAAGTGCAAGGCCGAGCCAGCTGCTCAGGGAGAGGCTGCAGTGGTCAATCAAGGAAAGGGCAAAGGGAAGCCTAAAGGTTCCTGGGCCCCCAAGAAGGGAAAGGGTCAAGCTGGGGATGATATGCTCGACCAGCCGTGCCCCATACACACGAAGAAGGATGAAGAGGGAAACTTGGTGTATCCCAAGCACACCACTCGACAGTGTCGGCTCCTGATCCAGAGCTTCCAGAAGGATCAGTCGACTGAGAAAGAGAAAGAATCAGAAGAGTCCGAAGATAAGGAGGGGGACGGAGGATACCCCCGGATCAACTCCACTTTGGTGATCTTCGCAGATGTCGAGAGCAAAAGTCGACTGAAAATCATCAACAGAGAGGTGAATACGGTTGCCCCGGGGACCCCCACGTTTTTGAAATGGTCCAAGACCCCCATCACATTCGACCAGTCCGATCACCCAGCACACATTGCCACCCCCGGGCGGCAGGCACTGGTGGTCGACCCAGTGATCGAAGGCACACGCCTGACCAGGGTCCTGATGGATGGGGGCAGTGGCTTGAACATCTTGTATGCAGCGACCCTCCGGGATATGGGCATTCCGATGTCCAAGCTGAGAGAAAGTAACATGAGGTTCCACGGGGTAATCCCCGGGAAGAAAGCCGACTCACTTGGCCAGATCACACTCGACGTGGTCTTTGGTGAGTCGAAGAATTATCGCAAAGAGAAGCTGACGTTTGAAGTGGTGGACTTCAACGGCGCCTATCACGCCATCCTGGGTAGGCCCGCCTACGCCAGGTTCATGGCTCGACCATGTTACGTCTACCTTAAGCTGAAGATGCCGGGACCCAACGGCGTTATAACCGTCACTGGGAACCGTCAAAAAGCGGAAGAGTGCTTCCAGAAAGGCTCGAAGATCGCCGACGAGCAAATGGCAGCAGTAGAGATGGAGGAGTACCAAAAGAGCGTGGATCCGAGTGATCTGCTGAGGGCGAAGAAGCCGGCTTCCGAGTCAGCCTTCCAGTCGGCCGGGGACACAAAACCTGTGCACATCCACCCCACCGACCCCAACGCAGCACCGACCCACATCTCCACTACACTCGATGGCAAATAGGAAGAAGCGCTCGTCCAGTTCCTCCGTGAGAACTGGGACATCTTCGCATGGAAACCATCAGACATGTCGGGTGTACCCAGGGGACTGGCTGAGCACCATTTGCGAGTCGACCCGAAGGTAAAACCTGTGAAGGAACATCTCCATTGATCCGCTGCGGAGAAGCGAAAGGCAATTGGCGAGGAAGTGGCTCGGCTCCTGGGAGCTGAGTTTATCCGCGAGATCTACCACTCCGAGTGGCTTGCCAATGTCGTCATGGTCCCCAAGAAGGACAAGTCTCTCCGCATGTGCATCGATTTCAAGCACATCAATCGGGCCTGCCCGAAGAATCATTTTCCTCTTCCCCGCATCGATCAGATAGTCGACTCGACTGCGGGATGTGAACGTTTGTCCTTTCTCGACGCGTATTCCGGGTACCATCAGATCCGTCTGTTTCGGCCCGACGAAATCAAGACAGCTTCCATCACCCCCTTCGGGTGTTTCTGTTATGTCACCATGCCTTTCGGCCTCAAAAATGCCGGCGCTACCTTCATGCGCATGATCCAGAAGTGCTTGATAAAGCAAATCAGTCGGAACATCGAGACATACATGGACGACATTGTGGTCAAGTCACGGAAAGGTTCCGACTACTGACTGACCTTGCTGAGACATTCGCAAACCTAAGAAGCTATGATATCAAGCTCAATCCATCAAAGTGTACATTTGGAGTTCCTGGCGGCAAGTTACTCGGTTTTCTTGTTTCCGAACGGGGAATCGACGCCAACCCAGAGAAGGTCGGCACCATCCTCCGAATGAAACGCCCCGAGCGTATACACGATGTCCAGAACCTTACTGGTTGCTTGGCTGCATTGAGTCGATTCATTTCTCGTCTTGGTGAGAAGGCACTGCTCCTCTACCGACTCATGAAGAAATCCGACAAGTTCGAGTGGAATTCCGAAGCCGAAGCATCGTTTGAAGAGCTCAAAGCCCTGCTGTCCACCCAACCAGTGCTCGCTGCCCCAGTCAGCGGTGAGCCTCTTCTGCTGTACATTGCTGCCACCGGACAAGTTGTCAGTACTGTACTCACGGTCGAGCGGGAAGAAGAAGGCAAGGCATACAAGTTCCAACGCCCGGTCTATTATATATCCGAAGTTTTGACTCCCTCCAAGCAAAGGTATCCACATTACCAAAAGCTTGTGTACAGGATTTACTTGACTGCAAAAAAGGTTGCCCATTACTTTTCGGACCATACAATCTCAGTCGTCAGCGACGCTCCGCTGTCAGAGATCCTAAACAACCGAGACGCAACCGGTCGAGTGGCAAAATGGGCGATGGAACTTCTTCCGTTAGATATCACGTTTGAAGCGAAGAAAGCCATCAAGTCTCAGGCTATAGCAGATTTTGTGGCCGAGTGGATAGAACAAGAGCTGCCGACTCAAGTTCAGTCGGACCATTGGACTATGTTCTTCGATGGATCCAAGATGCTGAACGGATCCGGCGCGGGCGTGGTCCTGGTCTCTCCCAGGGGCGACAAGCTCATCTACGTCCTTCAGATCCACTTTGACTCATCGAACAATGAAGCCGAATACGAAGCGCTTTTGTATGGGTTGCGTATGGCCATCTCACTCGGCGTCCGTCGCTTGATGGTCTACGGTGACTCCGACCTAGTGGTGAACCAAGTGATGAAAGAATGGGACGTCAGGAGCCCGGCAATGACCAGTTAGTGCAGTGCAGTGCGGAAGCTTGAAAAGAAATTTGAAGGCTTAGAGCTCCATCATGTGCCCAGAGCCAAGAATCAACTAGCCGATGACCTTGCTAAAATTGGGTCGACTCGGAAGCCTATACCCAAGAATGTGTTCCTAGAGCATCTGCACACCCCTTCTGTCAAAGAAGACCCCTACACGGTGATGGGCCTCGAACCCCTCGTTGGTTACCCCAAGTGGAAGGTGTAAGATGCAATAAGTAGAAGTGTTTTCCCCTAGCAAAGATGCCAAGGATCGAATCCCCAGAGACTCCTAGGTTCAACAAGTAGGTGTCAATTGCTAACGGCGCAATTAGCAATCAACGTGGACCTGCACACATATACAAATAACTTTGCTCCCAACGAGTACAGAGAGGTTGTCAATCTCTCCAGCCTTGTAGTTCACAAAGGGTTAAAAGCAATATGATAGTAGTGATAGATAGTGTTTTGCAATAGTAAGTAAAATAGCGAAAAGTAAATAGTGAATGTGATCAATGATGGTAATATGGACCGGAGTCTCATGATGTTCACTAGTGATGTCTCTCTCCCAAAAGACGATAAAACAACTATGTGAGGTAAACAAATTACAGCTGGGCAATTGACAGGACCACGAACGCAAACCAATGCTGATTACATTGCAAGAAAGGTTGAGGTTCAAAGCATGGGCGGTACGCCAAAGTAAGTAGACCGAAATCCATCAATATCTACTACTAATCATCCACCTTGAGATATCTATCCAGAACATCTCGCTGGTATTAAGTTGCGAGTCCCACCCATAGTGTAAACTCAATGCAACAGACAACTGCATTAAAAGAACTTTGCGTAAAGTAAACAATCCTTGCACCCGCGGGCACAAGCACCGTTGTTTCCCCCTTGTGGCAACAGCACATCCCCTAGACTCATGTTTCTGTCACTCAAGCTAGTCATCGAGGGGCATGAACCCACAATCGAGCATAACGTTCCCTCTTGGAGTCACTACTTACTACTCGGCCAAAGCAATAAATAACAACGGAGAACATGCAAGAATTACTTATGAACTAAAATATAAAAGAGGTAGATCAAATATATTACTCAAGATCAATCTGAACATAATCTCATAATCCATCGGATCCCAGCAAACTCAGCATAGCAACAACATAAGGATTACATAGGTGCCTCGATCATGTAGGGCAGCTCACGAGGACTAATTAGTGAAGCACAAGAACGGGAGGAGAACATCACATAGCTACTGGTCATGGACTCATGGTCCAAGGGAGACTACTCACGAGTCATCCGGGAGGTGTCCATGGTGGTGGAGAAGCTCCCGGTGGTGATCCTCCCCTCCGGCAGGGTGCCGGGAAGAGTTCTCCTGGTGCTCCCGATCTTGGAAGCGGCGGCGGCGGCGGAACAGAGATGGGATCGCGAAAAGAAGTCATGTTTCGAGGGTTTCGGGGAGTCCTTTAAATATATGCCAAAGTAGGGCACCGGGGGGCTCTCGGGGGGGCCGAGGCGCCCCCCCGGCGCGGCCCAGGGGGGCGCGCCCACAGGGCGCTTGGAGCCCCTGTGGCCCCCCCAGGCTGCCCTTCGGACGCAGTGTTGTTACCGATACGCTGATTTTTTATATATTTTTTCTGGATTTTTCTGGGCAGTTCTCGAAACGTGAAAACCTGAAATACAAAAACAGCCGAAAACAGAAACTGGCACTGGGGTGCACTGGATTAGTAAGTTAGTCCAAATATGATCAAAAGTGTATGGAAGTGTATGAATATCATAGCAATATCACCCAAAAGTGGCATGGAGCAAGCAGAAATTATAGATACGTTTTGGACGTATCAACATCCCCAAGCTTAATTCCTGCTCGTCCTCGAGTAGGTAAATGATAACAAGAATAATTTCCGTGGTGACATGCTATTAACCATATAAGACTTTCTCATAGTCATATGACAAAAGCTTACTGAGACAATGATTCTATAGTAATTAAGTTGTCTCAAGAGAAAATCACAAATGACTGAAAGTTTTACAACATGAAACTGAAACATCAAAAAGATTTGCAATGAACATGATGTGCAAATATGATAAAGTGATATCTAGCTTGCCCCCTTTAGTGATGCAAAACATAAATGCAAGGGCAGCATCAAGGTTTAAGTGATGACTAGATACAATCATTTCAGAATAAACGATATCACAATCATGCAAAAGACAATGCTACTTTGGGACAATGCACATTACACTCAGAATGACAATCATGCTCTCAGTAGTTGGTGCTTCAATATAAAGGTAAAAGAAAGGTTAAGTGCTAAAGCTTTTTTATTTGAAAACATGGAAGCAATTGTGTCAACGGTAGTAGTACTTCATATGTGTCATGTATAAAACATCTTATAAGTTGCAAGCCTCATGCATCGAATACCAATAGTGCTCGCTCCTTGTCCTAATTAGCTCGGATCCCCATGGGTTATCATTGCATTGCATATGTTTTAACCAAGTGTCACAAAGGGGTACCTCTATGCCACCTGTACAAAGGTCCAAGGAGATAGATCGCATTTGATTTCTCGTTTTTGATAGATCTCAACTTGAGGACATCCATACCGGGACAACATAGAAAATAGATGATGGACTCCTCTTTAATGCATAAGCATATTCTCATGAGAGATTGAGGATTAAGGTCCATGCTAAAACTTCCACCATGATGCATGGCTTTGGTTGGCGGCCCAATGTTCTTCTCTAACAATATGCATATTAATTCAACCCACGGTAAACCACCCTTACTTCAGACAAGACGAACATGCATAGCAACTCACATGATATTCAACAAAAGTGTGACAGTTGATGGCGTCCCCAAATACATGGTTACCGCTCAGCAAGCAACTCATAAGAAATAAGATACATAGGCGACATATTCTTTACCACAATAGTTTTTAGGCTACTTTCCCATGAGCTATGTATTGCATGGTTAGTTTGCTTAGTGCAGGTGGAGGTTACAAAAGACTGGGAGCGACCAACTAAGAGAGCAATGACGGTCATAATCATGCAGAGCGACAAAGCAATATTGAATCAGGCATGGTAGCTATATCGTTACTTAGAAACAGAAGATCATCAAGGCTTGACAGACTTTCTTTACAGTCTTGAATATGCGTGAGCATACGCCAAGTCAATCAAAATAAATTCTCGAAGGAAGATATTACTAAACCATACCACATCATAGGCAAACAAACCAAGTTGGTATTCCAATAACACATTGGGAACCCCCCAGCTATTTGAGATTAACCAAAAGAAAACCTGAACTACTAATCACCATCATGAAAGTAGCATCTTTATCATAGACACATTAACCCATGCAACGGAAGAAAACTCTCTTAATAAGGTAAGCATGATAATTAAAGAGAGTTCAAGCAACCAACTAAATAAAAGCTCTTGAAAAGATAAGCATGAATACTAAGAGCAGAGTATGATAGTAGCTATTAAAAGACAAAGAACACACACAGCATAGATAGACATGAAAATTCTATGTAATGTTCTAGGTAGAGGTGGAGCGTGTTTCTCTCCCACATAAAGGAATGCTGAGTTCCGACTCGTTATGAAAAACTAAAAAGAAAACTAAAAGCAAGACGCTCCAAGCATAGCACATAACATATGAAGTGATAAAAATATAGCGAAACGAAAGACGAACTGATAACGTTGATGGAGAAGGGGATGCACGGGGGGCATCCCCAAGCTTAGACGCTTGAGTCTCCTTGAATATTTCTTGGGGGTGCACGGGGGCATCCCCAAGCTTGAGCGCTTGACACTCCTGAATCTTTTTATCATCTTCCCTCGCACACTTGAAAACTCTCTTCATACACAACTCATCATAATCTGATTAGCGAGGTTAGTACCCTTAATAAAATAATTATACCTTGCTGGAAATAAGGATATTCTTGAAGTTCTACTGTTTCTAAAGATTGCCAAAAGGTTTTTGCAAAGAAAAAGCAAGTTCTTAATTTGCAAAGTGAAGGTAAGGCAAAACAGGACAGAATCTGTCAAAAACAGAACAGCAGGCAGTAATTGACCTGTTCGGGATACTTCTGCAACTCAAATCAAAAAACTCAGAACTGACGCACGAAAGACAATTATATAGAGAATGCTGTCGAAACAATTCAGACCAAAAAGATGATCTGGTGATTTTATACGAATTTTTCTATCCAAGGACAGAATCTGTTTCCTGGACAGCACCTCACAACTTTTGAACTTTCTAGCAATCAGAGGCTATACTTGGCACAAATATGAAAAGCAAAGATACAATGATGATTCTACAGCAGTAAACAACATCAAGACACAACAAAAACAAAAATTTTATTCATGTGGGCTGCCTCCCAAAAGCGTTTTTTTATGCCTTTAAGCTAGGCATAATGCATAGAGATCAAGTTTTATCAAGAGTAAAAGAATAACTAGCCCGTACAACGGACTCAAAAGGTAACTTGATCTTCTTACGAGGGAAGTGTTCCATCCCTTTCTTGAGAGGTAACTGAAATTTTATATTACCCTCTTTCATGTCAATGACAGCACCAACGGTGCGCAAAAAGGGACGTCCCAAAATAATTGGACATGAAGGATCACATTCAATATCCATAATAGTGAAATCAATGGGCACATAATTATCATTGACAACAATAAGAACATCATCGATCCTCCCCAAAGGTTTCTTTATGGAAGAATCAACGAGACGAACACCAAAAGAACAAGAATCATAAGGTTTCAATTTAAGCATATCATATATCCTTTTGGGCATAACAGAGGTACTAGCACCAACATCACATAATGCATAACAAGAGAAGTCATTCAAATAAATTTTTATCATAGGAACCCAACCATCTTCTAGCTTTCTAGGTATGGAGGCTTCTACTCTAAGTTTCTCCTCCCTAGCTTTGATGAGAGCATTAGTGATATGCTCTGTGAAGGCAAGGTTAAGCGTGCTAGTGCGGGGATCTCTAGACATCTTGTGAAGGAAATCAATAACTTATGTAAGAGTGCAATTATCAAAATCAAGGTCACGAGCATCAAGTAAAGTAGTAGTGGTGTCCTTAAGGCTCACCTGTTTGGTAGTTTCTATAGCATCACCATTAATAGGTCCATTGGGACCAGGAGTACATTGGGTGCTAAGAGTGTGAACATCCTAAACAACTTGGATAGTAGCAACAGTGTGGTGGGTAGGAAGGCTCTTAACTCTTTCCTCTTCCTCCCTTTCTCTAGCCCATCTTTCTTTAAGCTCAGCCATCATCCTAATATTTTCATTAATTTGTACTTGAGTAGCATTAATAGGGATGACTTCCCTCTCCTTAAGTGGAGAAGTTTCAATTTTTAGCAATTTTACCTCATTGGCTAAGTGGTCTACCTTGAAAGAAAGATCATCTAGTTTATGTAGTTTCTCTTCTACATTCTTATTAAAGGCTTTTTGGGTAGTGATGAAATCTCTAAGCATGGTCTCTAGTTCAGTATTGGAGTTCTTGGTACTAGGATAAGCATTGTTGTTCCCATAAGAGTTAGAGGGGAACGGTCTAGAATTGTTACCAAAGTTACTCCTATAAGCATTGTTGTTGAAATTATTTCTAGAGATAAAATTCACATCTACTTGTTCTTGGGCAATCAAAGAATTTAAAGGAACATCACGAGGATCAATAGTAGATTGCTTCGAAAGTAGAGACATGATCAAGTCAACTTTTTCATTGAGGGAGGAAATCTCCTTGACAGAGTTTACCTTCCTACCTGTTGGAGCGCGTTCGGTGTGCCATTGGGAATAGTTGGTCATCATCTCATCGAGAAGCTTTGTGGCAGCACCAAGTGTAGTTGACATAAAAGTTCCTCCCGCGGCCGAGTCTAACAAGTTCCGCGAGGTAAAGTTCAAGCCTGCATAAAAAGTTTGGATAACCATCCAAGTAGTCAAACCGTGAGTAGGGCAGTTCTTGGTAAGAGATTTCATACGTTCCCAAGCTTGGGCAACGTGTTCATTATCCAATTGTTTAAAATTCATGATGTTACTTCTAAGTTGGATAATTTTAGCAGGTGGATAGTATTTTCCAATGAAAGCATCTTTGCACTTGTCCCATGAATCTATGCTATTTCTAGGCAAAGACTGAAACCAAATTTTAGCTCCTCCTCTCAAGGAGAAAGGAAAAAGCTTAAGCTTAACAATATTACCATCTATTTCTTGGTACTTTTGCATATCACAAAGTTCTACAAAGTTGTTCAAGTGTAAAGCAGCATCATCTCCAGCACCGGAGAATTGTTCTTTCATGACTAAGTTCAGTAAAGCAGGTTTAATTTCATATGAAGGTGCTGAAGTGGCAAGTGTAGTGATAGGTGTGCTGATAAAGTCATCGTTGTTGTGACTAATGAAGTCACACAACTTGGTGTTCTCGGTGGAACCCATAGTAGCAAGCAAGCAAGATAACTATTTTTGTGATTTTTGATAAAAAGGAACTAAAGCAAAAATGAAAAGGTAAACTAACAAGACTAAAAAGCAAAGGTAAAACATAGCATGCAACTCCCCTATCCTGAAGAGTGGAGTCCCCGGCAACGGCGCCAGAAAATACTCCTTGATGGGCCTCGAACCCCTCGTTGGTTACCCCAAGTGGAAGGTGTAAGATGCAATAAGTAGAAGTGTTTTCCCCTAGCAAAGATGCCAAGGATCGAATCCCCAGAGACTCCTAGGTTCAACAAGTAGGTGTCAATTGCTAACGGCGCAATTAGCAATCAACGTGGACCTGCACACAGATACAAATAACTTTGCTCCCAACGAGTACAGAGAGGTTGTCAATCTCTCCGGCCTTGTAGTTCACAAAGGGTTAAAAGCAATATGATAGTAGTGATAGATAGTGTTTTGCAATAATAAGTAAAATAGCGAAAAGTAAATAGTGAATGTGATAAATGATGGTAATATGGACCGGAGTCTCATGATGTTCACTAGTGATGTCTCTCTCCCAAAAGACGATAAAACAGCTATGTGAGGTAAACAAATTACAGCTGGGCAATTGACAGGACCACGAACGCAAACCAATGCTGATTACATTGCAAGAAAGGTTGAGGTTCAAAGCATGGGCGGTACGCCAAAGTAAGTAGACCGAAATCCATCAATATCTACTACTAATCATCCACCTTGAGATATCTATCCAGAACATCTCGCAGGTATTAAGTTGCGAGTCCCACCCATAGTGTAAACTCAATGCAACAGACAACTGCATTAAAAGAACTTTGCGTAAAGTAAACAATCCTTGCACCCGCGGGCACAAGCACCGTTGTTTTCCCCCTTGTGGCAACAGCACATCCCCTAGACTCATGTTTCTGTCACTCAAGCTGGTCATCGAGGGGCATGAACCCACAATCGAGCATAATGTTCCCTCTTGGAGTCACTACTTACTACTCGGCCAAAGCAATAAATAACAACGGAGAACATGCAATAATTACTTATGAACTAAAATATAAAAGAGGTAGATCAAATATATTACTCAAGATCAATCTGAACATAATCTCATAATCCATCGGATCCCAGCAAACTCAACATAGCAACAACATAAGGATTACATAGGTGCCTCGATCATGTAGGGCAGCTCACGAGGACTAATTAGTGAAGCACAAGAACGGGAGGAGAACATCACATAGCTACTGGTCATGGACTCATGGTCCAAGGGAGACTACTCACGAGTCATCCGGGAGGCGTCCATGGTGGTGGAGAAGCTCCCGGTGGTGATCCTCCCCTCCGGCAGGGTGCCGGGAAGAGTTCTCCTGGTGCTCCCGATCTTGGAAGCGGCGGCGGCGGCGGAACAGAGATGGGATCGCAAAAAGAAGTCCTATTTCGAGGGTTTCGGGGAGTCCTTTAAATATATGCCAAAGTAGGGCACCGGGGGGCTCTCGGGGGGCCGAGGCGCCCCACCGGCGCGGCCCAGGGGGGGGGCGCCCACAGGGCGCCTGCAGCCCCTGTGCCCCCCCCCTAGGCTGCCCTTCGGACGCAGTGTTGTTTCCGATACGCTGATTTTTTATATATTTTTTCTGGATTTTTCTGGGCAGTTCTCGAAACGTGAAAACATGAAATACAAAAACAGCCGAAAACAGAAACTGGCACTGGGATGCACTGGATTAGTAAGTTAGTCCAAATATGATCAAAAGTGTATGGAAGTGTATGAATATCATAGCAATATCACCCAAAAGTGGCATGGAGCAAGCAGAAATTATAGATACGTTTTGGACGTATCACACGGAAGAGCCCCCGCAGCCAGTCAGCGCGTCAGATCTGACTGAAGTCGAGGTACCGGCTGTGGTCGACTTGATCATGGAGGTCCTAGTGATTACGCCAGACTAGACTGTGCCATATATATCATATCTGCTCAGGCAAGAACTCCCAGAAGATGAGGAGGAAGCACGCCAGATCGTCCGCCGATCCAAGGCGTTCACTGTCATCCAGGGTCAACTCTACAGAGAAAGCGTCACTGGAGTCGCTTAGCGCTGCATCACTCCAGAGGAAGGTCGACTGATCTTGAATGAAATCCACTCGGGAACTTGCGGCCACCACGCCTCCTCTCACACTATAGTGGCCAAAGCATACCGAGCCGGGTTCTATTGGCCCCGCGCCAACGAGATGGCCAAGGATATTGTGGACAAATGTGCATGTTGCCAGTTCTACTCCAACATGTCCCACAAGCCGGCGTCCGCCTTGAAGACCATTCTGCTAGTTTGGCACTTTGCTGTTTGGGGCTTGGACATGGTCGGCCCTTTCAGGACAGGTAGAAGCGGATTCACCCACCTGCTCGTGGCAGTCGACAAGTTCACCAAATGGGTTGAGGCCAAGCCCATCAAGAACCTCGAGTCAAGAACCGCCATCAGCTTCATCAGGGAATTGATATTCAGATATGGAGTTCCCCACATCATCATCACAGACAATGGCTCCAACTTTGACTCGGATGAATTCAGAGCTTTCTGTGCTTCCCAAGGAACACGAGTCGACTACGCCTCCGTGGCACATCCGCAGTCGAATGGGCAGGCAGAAAGAACAAATGGTTTGATTCTCCAAGGCCTAAAGCCACGGCTCATGCGTGATCTTAAGCATGCCGCTGGGGCTTGGGTAACAGAACTACCATCTGTGTTATGGGGTCTGAGAACAACTCCAAACCGGTCGACCAACCGCACCCCTTTTTTCATGGTCTATGGAGCTGAAGCGGTGTTGCCGAGCGACTTGTTGCACAACGCCCCCAGAGTGAGACTCTTCTCCGAAGCCGAGGCAGAGCAGGCTCATCAAGATGCAGTCAACCTTTTGGAAGAGGAAAGAGAGATAGCCTTGATCCGGTCGACCATCTATCAACAGGACCTGCGTCGATTCCATGCTCGCAACGTCCGAAGTCGAGCATTCTAGGAAGGAGACCTTGTCCTTCGAGTGCATCAGAAACGTCCACACAAGCTCGCCCTGGCCTGGGAAGGTCCATTCATCATCACCAAGGTACTACACAACGGAGCATACCACCTCTACAATGTTTCCAAGAAGAAAGACGAACCTCGTTCGTGGAACGCGGACCTGCTCTGTCGCTTCTACAGTTGAGACACTCGACGGTCGAGTTGTAATAAAGATTTCCCAATTTGTTTCAAAGACAAGTTAGCAATGGTCCTCTAATGATTGATGTTCTCTAAAAATGTTGGTCTTCAAAATCCCCCAGTGGGTGCTTAGCTGCGGTCCTCCGAACTACGTCATAAGTATAATGTGGCTGTCTTCCGAGCTCCGCCACAAATATAAGGTAGCTTGGAATCGCCTAAGTTACAAACATCCACTCCGAGTGGAGAGCAACCCTCTCACTCGGAGGCTAAGCTGCGACCCCGTGACTCGCCTAAGTTTCAAATGCTTACTCCGAGTGAAGAGAAACCCTCTCACTCGGGGGCTTAGCCGCGGTCCTCCGAGCTGCGCTACGAGTATAATATGGCTCTGTCTTCCGAGCTCCGCCACAAATACAACGTAGCTTGGAATCGCCTAAGTTACAAACATCCGCTACGAGTGAAGAGCAACCCTCTCACTCGGGGGCTTAGCAGTGACCCCGTGAATCGCCTAAGTTTCAAACGCTTACTTCGAGTAAAGAGAAACCCTCTCACTCGGGGGCTTAGCCGCGGTCCTCTGAGCTGCGCTACGAGTATAATGTGGCTCTGTCTTCCGAGCTCCGCCACAAATACAACGTAGCTCGGAATCGCCTAAGTTACAAACATCCGCTCTGAGTGAAGAG
>LR738711.1:787066058-787090177 GCA_902687465.1 Secale cereale | reverse complement strand
CTTCCGAGCTCCGCCACAAATACAACGTAGCTTGGAATCGCCTAAGTTACAAACATCCGCTCCGAGTGAAGAGCAACCTTCTCACTCGGGGGCTTAGCTGCGAACCCATGACTCGCCTAAGTTTCAAACGCTTACTCCGAGTGAAGAGCAACCCTCTCACTCGGGGGCTTAGCCGCGGTCCTCCGAGCTGCGTCACAAGTATAATGTGGCTCTGTCTTCCGAGCTCCGCCACAAATACAACGTAGCTTGGAATCGCCTAAGTTACAAACATCCACTCCGAGTGAAGAGCAACCCTCTCACTCGGGGGCTTAGCTGCGACCCCGTGACCCGCCTAAGTTTCGAACGCTTACTCCGAGTGAAGAGCAACCCTCTCACTCGAGGGCTTAGCTGCGAACGTCGACTCAAAGATTCATGCAATCAAAGAAGAGCCGCAAACTAAAAGATCAAAATCAGATAAAAGTCCCGCAAGATTCGGGCAAGAGTACTTGGGCCACAAGCCCACCAGAGTTTAACAATTACAAGACCACTTGGCATTCCAAGGCGAATGGGATTAAAGTATCATAGTCATTCCTCAGGAGGAGGCGGGCTTGCGGGCGCGACAAACTCGTCCAGGTCGATCCCGTCGACGATGCGGGTGGCGGCTTCCAGGAAAGTCTCCATAAACGACTGGAATTGGAGCTCCTTTGTATTGGCGACCTTGAGCGTCGCAAGCCTTCTCTCCTTCACCTCCTTGCAGTGCACGCGGACCAAGGACAGCGCCACGTCGGCTCCACTCCGGGCGGATGACTTCTTCCACTCCTGCACTCGGTTGGGGATCTCATTGGGTCGAGTCATCAGGGACTCGAGGTCGTTCTCCTGCACGACCCCCCTCCAGAGCGCGATGTCGATTCGGGCCATCACCGCTTTCAGCCGTCCCAGATAATCCATGGCCGTAGTAAGGCGGGACTCCAGCCTCAAGATGTTCATGGCAACCTCATCCTTCACGATGGAATTGGCTGGGTCCAAGCCGGGCTCGACCCGCCCAGTCTCTTTTTCAAAGTTACGACAGAACTATGCACCTAAAATAGCAAGTCGAGTCAACAAGCAAGATATGGGTCGACCGATTCAGCCTAACCCGAGCCGAAAGGGACATACCTTCGAGCACGAGGTACCATTTCTTGGTAAGGTCACCCAGATAGGCCTCAAGATCAACCCTCTTCCGGAAAAGGGCCTCATACAATTTGTTCAAGACAGTCTTGGAGTTCTTCAGCCGAGTCACTGATACGTCCAAAATGCATCACTATTTTGTGTCATAATTTATCCTTATTCATTGATATATTTCACATTACGATGATGTTCTTATGTTGTTTTGGCCTATTTTACACAGTTTGCAACTTTCCGGTGCCGAAGCAGCAGACGCAGGATTCAGCGATAAAAAGTGGACGCTGAGTTGCTGAAGAAGAATACCTCCAAATTACCTGAAAATCGACGGAGGATATTTTCCGGACGAATCACGAAGACATGCGAAAGGGCAACCAGAGGGGGGCCACAGGGTGCCCAGGCGCCCTGGGGGCGCCCCCCTGGCCGCACCGGGGGGGGCGCCTGGAGCCCCTGGCCCACCTCCGGCTGCCCCCTTTTGCCTATATACTCTCCGTTATCTGAAAACCCTAAAAAGGAGAGTTTTTACGGAGTTCCACCGCCGCTCCGTGGCGGAAACCTACAGAGAAGAAAAAGCCATCTCCGGCGGGCTGATTCCGCCGGGGAGATCACCTCCCGGAAGGGGAGATCGTCGCCATCGTCATCACCATCGTCACGGGCATCATCGAGATCATCATCAACATCATCCCCAACACCAGCACCATCTCCATCTTCATCCAAATCTCATCTCATAATTGCAACTTGTGCTGTAACTCGTACTACCTATCCTCTCTACTCCATCGGTGTTGATTACTACTTTGTGGTGAATGCTATTGAGTTTTGTTGGAGAAATATTATTATGTACAGATTGTTTATCACCCATTTATCTCCGCTAATCATGATCTCTTTTATGTCTCGTGAGTAGTTACCTTAGTTCTTGAGGACATGGGGAAAGTCTTGTTGTTAGTAGTCATATGCTGTTGAAGTAATATGTGTTGTTTGATACTTAAGTTGTGTTGTCATTCTACTAGTGGTGTTGTGTGAGTCGAACACTCAACACTTCGCCTTATTAAGGACCTAGGAGAATACATTGTGTACAAAGAATGCTTATGGTGGGTTGCCGGAGTGACAGAAACCTGAACCCCAGTTCGCACGCTTTTGCATAAGGGAACAATGGATCCTCGATCGTATTGCTATGGTTAGGCTTTTGCCTTAAATACTATCTTGTATTTGCGGATGCTTGCAAGGTGTTTAATCATAAGAGTGCACTCATCTTAGTCTAGAGAGTGTACTAGCATAGATCCACCCACTCAACACTTATCAACACATAACATAGTATCGATACGGAATATGGCGAAAGCACATGACTACCTGTCCCGTGTGTCCTCAGGAACGCTTTAGCCTTTATAAGTTCAGTTGCTAGGCCTCTCCTTTGCTAAGAAAGGATTGGGCCACTTGTTACTCTCAGTGCCTTTTACATTGCTTGCTTTTACTTTCCTGTTGCTTATATCGAGAAAACCCCTAAAAAGTTATCTTTCAGTGCTTGCAGTAATTTCTTGCTCAGAATCGCTCATCAATACCTTCTGCTCCTCGTTGGGTTCGACACTCTTACTTATCGAAAACGCTGCAATAGATCCCTTACGGTTGTGGGTCATCAAGTACCGTTTTCTGGCGCTGTTGCCGGGGAGCGTAGCGCTATTGGTAAAGTGAAACTGGTAAGGAAGTTTTTATAATTCTGTTTTTATTTTGCCATTTCTGCTCTTTGTCCTTATGGACAACCTTGTTATTGGATCGTTGCTTACGGGAAGGCGCCCCACACCTGTGGTGGTTGATCCTCCCCCTACTAAAATTGTGCCTTATAAAATACCAGCTGGTATTATCGATTATGTTTTGGCTAATCGTTATGCAGGAGACAGACATCCCGGTGAACACTTGCTATATTTGTCACAACTATGTTCATTATTTAAGCTTGCACGTGTATCGAGGGAGTTTGTCATGAGGAAATTGTTTGCTGTATCACTTATAGATAAAGCTTCAGATTGGTATAGGCTTCTCGATAACTCACACTTACTTGACTGGCAGGAGCTTATGTCTCTCTTTTATACTAAGTTTTATCCTCTTCATGAAATTCATCGAGACAGGAACTATATCTATAACTTTAGGTCTCGTGACGGAGAAAGCATTGCTCAAGCTTGGGGGAGATTGAAGTCCCTAATGCTCAAGTGCCCTATTCATAAGCTTCCCAAGGAAATTATACTTACAAATTTTTATGCCAGGCTTTCTCGTCAGGATAAGGAGATGATGGATGCCTCCTCTAGTGGGGTATTTCAGAAGAAGAGTGTTGAAGAAAGGTGGGATCTCATTGAAAGGATCCAGAGGAATACCGAAGATTGGGAAATTGATAAAGGTATTGAACCCGCTATAAATTATGAACATGATTATATTGAGAGCTATGTGAAAACTGATTACTTCAATACTTTTTGCTCTAAGATTGGTCTTGATTCCCATCTAATGATTGATTTCTGTAAGAATTTTGCCTCTCACGTTGATTCTTTTAAAAAGAAGAGAGACCAGCATCATGAACCTTTTAAAGAGCCACCTATTGATATTCATGTTGCTGACCCTATTTTGCCTGCAGTTATATATGAACAGCCTCCTTTTCCCGCAAGGATAAGGGAGCACTCTCTTGTGACAGGCATAATAAATAAAAGTGAGAGAAGAGTTGATGAGCCTGAGGACCAGATCAGGGTCGATCCTCAAGTTGCATTGATTAAAGACCTTGTTACTAATGATGGTTTGGATTCCAATATAAATTTTTGTGCTGTTTCCACTAACCTTGTCACAGCCAAGAATAAAGGCCCAATTTCAGGTACTCCAGTGGTATCTGTTAAAATAGGAGATCACAATTATTATGGGCTATGCGATTTGGGATCGAGTGCAAGTGCTATCCCCTATTCACTTTATGAAGAGATCATCGGTGAGATTTCCCCTTGTGAACTTGAAGAAGTTGATGTTACTATTCATCTTGCAAACAGAACAACTATCTCTCCTATCGGAATTGTGAGGGACGTTGAAGTCCTATGTGGAAAGGTAAAATACCCTACCGACTTTCTAGTACTTGGTTCAGAGAGGGACAATTTTTGTCCAATTATTTTTGGTAGACCTTTTCTTAGAACTTGTGGAGCTATAATAGATTGCAAGAAAGGTAAAGTTTCTGTTGAATTCAATGGTGAGCCATATGAATTTAATTTTCCTAAGTTCTCTAAGCAGCCTCGTGGTACCAATTTACCTAGTGATGATAAACTTATTGAAAGTATTGCTTCTATTGCTATTCCCCCTAATGATCCTTTGCAGCAATATATGGAGGACCACGAAAATGATTTGCATATGCAGGAAAGAAATGAACTAGATGAAATATTCTTGAGGCAGCCTGCTATCCTGAAGCACAACCTTCCAGTTGAACCTTTGGGAATTTTATCAAAACCGAAAGAAGACCCGGTGTTCGATCTTAAACCTCTTCCCGATACGCTCAAGTATGCTTATTTAGAAGAAAAGAAAGTATATCCTGTTATTATCAATTCTAACCTTTCAGGATATGAAGAAGAGCGACTATTGGAAGTACTCCATAAACACCGAGGCGCAATTGGCTATACCCTTGATGACCTTAAGGGGATTAGTCCATCTATTTGTCAACATACTATCAACCTTGAGCCTGATGCTAAACCAGTTGTTGATCATCAACGACGGTTGAACCCGAAGATGATGGATGTTGTAAGAACTGAAATTCTCAAGCTTCTAGCCGCAGGTATTATCTACCCTATAGCTGATAGTAAGTGGGTAAGCCCGGTACATTGTGTTCCTAAGAAAGGAGGTACAACTGTGGTTCCTAATGATAAAAATGAACTAATACCTCAGAGAATTATTATTGGATATAGAATGTGTATTGATTACAGGAAGTTGAACAAGGCAACCAGGAAGGATCACTACCCGTTGCCGTTCATCGACCAAATGCTTGAAAGAGATGCGAGGAGACAAATTTGGTACTCAACTGGGAGAAGTGCCACTTCATGGTTAACGAAAGAATTGTTCTTGGTCACAAGATTTCCGAAAGGGGAATTGAAGTGGACAAAGCCAAGATCGAAGCTATTGAGAGGATGCCCTATCCAAGGGACATCAAAGGAAAGGAGAAGACAATCCGGTGGCGGACAATATTTCAAGGATGGAAGATATACCGCACGACCCTATTCCAGTCAACGATAGTTTCCCAGACGAGCAACTTGCCATTGTAAAAGTACAATCTCTTTCCGATCCTTGGTATGCAGATTATGCTAATTTTATTGTTGCAAAGTATTTGCCTCCAGGTTTAACATTTCAGCAAAGGAAGAAGTTCTTTCATGATTTGAGGCACTACTTTTGGGATGACCCACATCTTTTCAAAGAAGGTCCCGACGGGATCGTGAGAAGATGCATACCGGAACATGAGCAGAAGGACATTCTCAGACGGTGTCATGATAGTCCCTATGGAGGACATCATGCCGGTGAGAGGACTGCACATAAGGTTCTTCAATCAGGTTTTTATTGGCCTACTCTCTTTAAGGATGCTAGAAATTATGTTTTAGCCTGTGATAAATGTCAGAGAGTTGGTAACATTAGTAGAAGGAATGAGATGCCTATGAATTACTCACTAGTGATTGAACCTTTTGATTGTTGGGGTTTTGATTTTATGGGTCCTTTTCCTTCTTCGCACAAGTACACTCACATTTTAGTAGCTGTTGATTATGTGACCAAGTGGGTTGAAGCAATCCCCACTGAAAGTGCTGATCACAAGACATCTTTGAAAATGCTTAAAGATGTAATTTTTCCTAGGTTTGGTGTACCAAGGTATCTCATGACTGATGGAGGATCACACTTCACGCACGGAGCTTTTAGAAAAGCTTTAGCAAAATACGATGTCAACCATAGAATTCCTTCACCATATCACCCTCAAACTAGTGGGCAAGTTGAGCTCACCAATAGAGAGATTAAGTTGATCTTGCAGAAGACAGTAAACAGAAATAGAAAGGACTGGTCAAACAAGTTAGGAGATGCTTTGTGGGCGTATAGAACTGCTTACAAAAACCCCATGGGCATGTCCCCCTATAAGATGGTGTATGGCAAGGCTTGCCATTTGCCATTAGAGTTAGAGCACAAAGCTTTCTGGGCTGTTAGAGAGCTTAATGCTGACCCAAAATTAGCTGGTGAGAAGCGTCTCATGAACTTGACTTCTCTAGATGAATGGAGAAGTCAAGCTTACGAGAGCGCTAAAATGTTCAAGGAAAAGGTAAAGAAGTGGCATGATAGGAAGATTCTGAAATGTGAATTTAAATTTCATATTGAAGAAGTCTATCGGTCTGGTGCAATTAAGATTAACAATTTTGAAGGCACCAAACCTCAAGTTGTGAATGGGCAAAGACTTAAACATTACATAGCAGGAGACCCTGTCAATGTTGATGTGAATATAATATACATAACATCTCATGAAGAACATGTTGCAGCCCTGTTTCAGATGCCAGCAGAAGCAGAATAAAGAAAAGGTATGTAGTACGGTAAGGAAACATTGCGAACCGCCATAAAAGTTCCGTATTACGAGTTTTTGCAAAATTAGTAAAATTCTGAGCCTATGTGGAGCCGGAGACGAGCTCCAGGGGGTCCAGGCGCCCCCCTGGCGCACCCTACCTCCTGGTCGCGCCGCCAGGGCGCCTGGACACCCGGGAGTCCGTCTCCGACCCCGCTTTTGCCTGTTACCTTCCTTTCTGTGCATAAATTTTTGCTATATATTTGCCCGGATTGTTCCGGCAACGTATCTTGCGATTTCGTGTGTTTTCTTTTCGATCTGTTTCTGCCAGGGATCTTTCAGCTGAATCTAGGTGCCATGGCTTCTCCAAGTTCCCCCAAGGACAATTTCGTCGTCAACGTCATCAACCCTTACCTCGCTGAGGTGAAGAAGCACCCTCAGGTTGTTCGGATGGAGGACGGTGTCCTTCATCAAGAAGATCTGAAGGGACCTACCAAGGAGGGGAGCATCTAGGCCAGGCTGGAAGAAGTGGAGCAAGAAGTCTTCGGGTACAAGAAGATGATCGAGCGTGGCGTTGAAGCTAACTTTGACATCATCAACGAGCTGAAGACCTACTTTCTGAAGGAGATGAAGGAGATGTGGAAAATCATCACCGCGTCTGAAGAAAGAATTGAAGAGCTCCAAGGGCAAATTTATGATCTACATAACCAGAACTGTGAGTATGAACTAAGGTTTATGCGCATCGGTATGGGTGCTGAATGCAGGATTCAGGAGACAAACTTCTCATATGCGACTGGAGAACCCTTTCCATGGAAGCGTTTCGCTGGAGACTACGTGATCAACGCCAACAAGGATTAGGAGTGAAATCTCCTTGGGTAACGGCATTCCCTTGGCTTGTTCCAAGCTTGGGGGAGTGCCCGGTATCTTTATCTTTATCTTTTGTCTTTTAGAGTCAAGTAGAGTCATATCATGTTTAGGGAGGTTATTATATGAAATAGGTGTGTGCATTGAGGTCTATCACTCCTTCGGTGGGGAGATTGTATCCGTGAGTGTGGAGTCGTCTATGATGGAATATTAATGAGAAGTTTATTGGTTCCTTTTGCTGCACTCGGTATTCTCTTCACGCAATCGACCTTATATGATGACTCTTATGGGGAGTATTGACCTTATATCAGGTATGGCTGTGAAACTTTATTTAATCTTGGCAAACATAGCTTTGGTCATAACAACAAGCATGATTTTCTTAAAAGTATCGACATAGCCCAAACCTTTATGTTATTATGCTTGAAGTGTTATGCTGACAAGGAAGACAACTTGATGTGTTATGCTTACCTCAATGTTTATGCTTTATATTGCTTTGCATCTTAGTCATCATCAATTGTCTGTTCTCTCAAAACCTTTGCTAGCCTAACTCTGTACTAAGCGGAATTCTGCTTGTGCATCCATACCCTTTAAACCAATACCTTCCATATGAGTCCACCATACCTTCCTATTCGTGGTATTCCACTACCACCTCCTAAAGTACAGAATTTATGTGTTATCCTTAAATGTTCAAAATCTTTTATTTTTGTGCCTCTGCTTTAGCTCATGAGGAAGTAATAGTTAATTCATGGTCTTTTTTGAGTTGGACAAGCTTCACCCTGGGATTGCATGTCTAATGTGCAAACCCATAATACGAGAAGGAACTGGCAAAGAGTGCGCCCGGCTCAAAAATAATATAACAAACAAACCCTCCTTCACGCTCTGTTCATGAGAAATCAGAAAACTTTGGCGGTGATAAACAAAGGAGAATAAGAGGATGTGATCGTCCTCGTGCGGGAGCCGTTCCTCGAAACTTGTCCAGCTCAAGAAGCAATTGAGTTATCTATTAGCATTCGTTGACAAATCATGCACCTTTCAAAACTTGTTTTCATTCTGTTTGATTTAAGGATAGCACATGAGTTTTCCCTACTACCCTAGAGCAGGGCCTATCTTTTAATTTTAGATTGAGTCAGTTATTCCTACTCCTTTCTATTTCTTAAAGAGAGCAGACATTTGATGTTGACAAGGATTCATTCATATAAAGTTGCATTAAGATTTGTCATATCATATCCTTGTTGACATTATCATTTGATAAGTAAGTTGTTTGTCAAGCCCAGCTAAGGCAAATATCTTCCTTTGTGTTAACACTTTCACTTCTTGCCTGATAACATGTTCTTTCAAAAGCTTCAATTAATCTCATCAAAACATAAAGAAAGAGCAAAAGTAAAAGTTATTAGTTGTTCTTTGACCAAAGGACATGTTTGCCATGATTCAATGAGTTTCCTTAGCCCTACTTCCGAATATAAGTGTTACCACTCTTTTATAAGGGCCTTATGAGTTGAAGATTGCTGTTGAGGATATTTGAGTTGGTGAAGAAACTGTGATGCTTCTTGTCCGTATTATATTTATCGACACTTCACTCTCTAAACTTGTGGACAGGTTTACCGAGCTCAGTATTCGCTTGGGGACAAGCGAGGTCTAAGCTTGGGGGTGTTGATACGTCCAAAATGCATCACTATTTTGTATCATAATTTATCCTTATTCATTGATATATTTCACATTACGATGATGTTCTTATGTTGTTTTGGCCTATTTTACACAGTTTGCAACTTTCCGGTGCCGAAGCAACAGACGCAGGATTCAGCGATAAAAAGTGGACGCTGAGTTGCTGAAGAAGAATACTTCCAAATTACCTGAAAATCGACGGAGGATATTTTCCGGACGAATCACGAAGACATGCGAAAGGGCAACCAGAGGGGGGCCACAGGGTGCCCAGGCGCCCTGCGGGCGCCTGGAGCCCCTAGCCCACCTCCGGCTACCCCCTTTTGCCTATATACTCTTCGTTATCTGAAAACCCTAAAAAGGAGAGTTTTTACGGAGTTCCGCCGCCGCTCCGTGGCGGAAACCTACAGAGAAGAAAAAGCCATCTCCGGCGGGCAGATTCCGCCAGGGAGATCACCTCCCGGAAGGGGAGATCGTCGCCATCGTCATCACCATCGTCACGGGCATCATCGAGATCATCATCAACATCATCCCCAACACCAGCACCATCTCCATCTTCATCCAAATCTCATCTCACAATTGCAACTTGTGCTGTAACTCGTACTACCTATCCTCTCTACTCCATCGGTGTTGATTACTACTTTGTGGTGAATGCTATTGAGTTTTGTTGGAGAAATATTATTATGTACAGATTGTTTATCACCCATTTATCTCCGCTGATCATGATCTCTTTTATGTCTCGTGAGTAGTTACCTTAGTTCTTGAGGACATGGGGAAAGTCTTGTTGTTAGTAGTCATATGCTGTTGAAGTAATATGTGTTGTTTGATACTTAAGTTGTGTTGTCATTCTACTAGTGGTGTTGTGTGAGTCGAACACTCAACACTTCGCCTTATTAAGGACCTAGGAGAATACATTGTGTACAAAGAATGCTTACGGTGGGTTGCCGGAGTGACAGAAACCTGAACCCCAGTTCGCACGCTTTTGCATAAGGGAACAATGGATCCTTGATCGTATTGCTATGGTTAGGCTTTTGCCTTAAATACTATCTTGTATTTGCGGATGCTTGCAAGGTGTTTAATCATAAGAGTGCACTCATCTTAGTCTAGAGAGTGTACTAGCATAGATCCACCCACTCAACACTTATCAACACATAACATAGTATCGATACGGAATATGGCGAAAGCACATGACTACCTCTCCCGTGTGTCCTCAGGAACGCTTTAGCCTTTATAAGTTCAGTTGCTAGGCCTCTCCTTTGCTAAGAAAGGATTGGGCCACTTGTTACTCTCAGTGCCTTTTACATTGCTTGCTTTTACTTTCCTGTTGCTTATATCGAGAAAACCCCTAAAAAGTTATCTTTCAGTGCTTGCAGTAATTTCTTGCTCAGAATCGCTCATCAATACCTTCTGGTCCTTGTTGGGTTCGACACTCTTACTTATCGAAAACGCTGCAATAGATCCCTTACGGTTGTCGGTCATCAGTCACCTCTTGATTAGCTGCGTCGAGTGAGCCTCTCAGCCTGATGATCTCCGCCTTGAGCGCGCCTACAGAAGCCAGCTTCAGCGCCGCCAGTTCCGCCTTCTCTTGAGCCGCCTGCTGCGCCGCCGCTAGGTCGAGATCTTTCTGCTCCAAAGCCGCTTTCAGTTGACCTACCAAAGCCACCACTGGACAGATGAACATGAGGGAACACAAGGCATATCTATCAAAAGTCAGTCGACAAAAGGTCGTCGTCAGTTACCAGCCGCATCATCCTGCGTCTTCTTCAGATGGTCCCGAGCCAACTGCAAGTCGAGATTGAGCTGGATTTGCTTCTTCTCAAGGTATGCAAATTTGGCCCCAAACTCGCAAGATTTCTGCATCAACACAACAAAACAAGATTCTAAGACTACAGTCGAGTCAAAACACTCAACCGCAGTCTCGGGGACTACACCCAGTGGGTGCACTGAGCGTGCCCTCATTGGTTTCACTCGGCCAAGATCATTCCGGCTCGAGCTCAAAAAAAAACAGCAAGGAAGAAAAGTTCTATCGTCAAACCATGGCCGACAGCCAGCAGTCGACCACGGTCTTGGGGACTACACCCAGTGGGTGCACTGAGCGTGCCCCCACTGGTTTCACTCGGCCAAGACCATTCTGGCTCGAGCTCAAGGGAAATCGAAAGCAAACACATCAAGAACTCACCCAGTTGGTGTAGTGTCATCTTACGAACAAAGCAACAGATTCTCTCGAAGCCAAAGACTATTCCAGTGGAGATAACGAACCTGGACGTTGTCCCGAAGAGCAAAACTAGCGTCATAAGCGGCCATGCTGGCCTCGTAAGCCGCCTTCGTCCTCTCCATCATCAGCCCCGCCTGGTGAACAACTTCTTGAGCCGCTCCCACAGGATCCTCCGGGAGGCGGTAGGAGGAGAAGAGAACGAACGAAGAGGCAGGTGTAGGGTCGACGGCAGGAGCGGACGCTGGGTCGACGGCAGGAGCGGGCGTTGGGTCGACGGCTGGAGTAGACGCTGGGTCGACGACTGAAGCAGGCGCTAGGTCGACGGCTGACGAAGCAAGGCGTACGGTCGACACAGGGTCAGCAAAGGAGACCGTGGCTCGGGGCGTGTCTTCCTGTTGCTGGGCCTCCGAGCCAGAAAGCGCCTTCCGGCCCTTCTTCCCTCTGCATCGTCGGTCTCCTCCCAAGCGCTCCTCATCAACATCATCATCGTCATCTGGGAGCTCTATGACGAGGCGCGGCACTTCAAGACAAACAATAAGCAAAGTTCAGTCGGTCGTCACACCTAACCGACGAAAGAAAAACAAGACACGATCTATAACCCGCACTTGCACGGGATGTCGCGGCGTCTGCGGTCTCCTCGTCGTCCCGACCCTTGTCAATGTCCATTGAGGTCGTGGAAGGAGCGGCGCTGAAAGGATCCCTCGAAGATGAATTGACAGAAGATACGGTCGACCTCCAAAAAACAGAAAGAAACAAAACCGAGCGATACTTACGTGGAGGCGATGGGAACATCCACCTTAATCCTGGGCAGGGCCTTCCGGGGCTTGGTGGTGGTAACCTTGGGCTGCTTGGACAACTTCTCTGTGACGCCCCCGATTTGACGGTACACTAATCATGCACGCAAATGTGTACGACCAAGATCAGGGACTCACTGAAAGATATCACAACACAACTCTAGACACAAATTAAAATAATACAAGCTTTATATTACAAGCCAGGGGCCTCGAGGGCTCGAATACATAAGCTCGAAAACACAAGAGTCAGCGGAAGCAAAAATATCTGAGTACAGACATAGGTTAAACAAGTTTTCCTTAAGAAGGCTAGCACAAATATAACAACGATCGAAAAGGCAAGGCCTCCTGCCTGGGACCTCCTAACTACTCCTCGAAGCCGAACTCCACGTAGAAACATCCTCGGGATCAACTGGGTCATGGACTCCACCACCTGGTTGCACCATCGAGAAGAAGGGCAAAAGGGGAAAAAGGGGGAGAAAGCAACCATGAGTACTCATCCAAAGTACTCGCAAGCAAGGATCTACACTACATATGCAATGGTATATGTGTAAAGGGGTAATATATGTGGACTGAACTGCAGAATGCCAGAATAAGAGGGGGATAGCTAATCCAAACGAAGACTACGCTTCTGGCCACCTCCATCTTGCAGCAGTAGAAGAGGGTGGCTGGAAAGTAACAAATATCCTCGCTTCTGGCAGCCTCCGTCTTGCAGCAGTAGAAGGGAATAGATGGTAAGTTCACCAAGTAACATCGTATAGCATAACCCTACTCGGCGATCCTCCCGCACATCACCCTGTGAGAGAGCAACCACCGAGTTATATCTGGCACTTGTAAGGGTGTGTTTTATTAAGTATCCGGTTCTAGTTGTCATGAGGTCGGAATACAACTCCGGGTCGTCCTTTTACCGAGGGACACGGCTATTCGAATAGATTAACTTCCCTGCAGGGGTGCACCACATAACCCAGCACGCTTGATCCCATTTGGCCGGACACACTTTCCAGGGTCATGCCCGGCCTCGGAAGATCAACACGTCGCAGCCCTACCTAAGCACAGCAGAGAGGTCAGCACGCCGGTCTAAGTCCTAAGCGCGCAGGGGTCCGGCCCCATCGCCCAACGCACACCTGCACATTGCGTACGCGGTCGGTAAGCATACCTAGCCTCTCCTAATACCAGAGTAGGCTTTCCAGTCCAATGCGCGCGCCGCTAAGTCGCTGACGTCAAGAAGGCTTCGGCTGATACCACGACGTCGAGTGCCCATAACTGTTCCCACGCAGCTGGTTAGTGCGTATAGACCAAATGGCCAGACTCAGATCAAATATCCAAACTTGTTAAGCGTGTTGTTATGAAATAATCGCGGACAACGACCAGGGCCAGGCCACCTCTCGACTGGGTGTCTCAACCTACCCCTGTCGCTCCGCCACAAAGATCCACTCGAGGGCCGTCAGGAACTCAGGCCCACCACTACCTGGATGGAGCCACCTGTCCTTTCAGCCCCCCACATCAAATCACTTGCGGGTACTCAATGAGCCGACCCGACTTTAGTCACATCATGTATCATGTAAAGTGTATGTAGTATATACCCGTGATCACACCCAAGTGATCACGGCCCGATAGAATAGCAGGCTGACGGACAAGGGTGTAGGGCCACTGATGGAGTACTAGCATCCTATACTAAGCATTAGGATGGCAGGTAAAGTATCAACAGTTGTAGCAACAATGACAGGTTATGCAGCAGAATAGGAGTAACCGAATAGTAACATGCTACACTACTCTAATGCAAGCAGTAGAGAGAAGAATAGGCGATATCGGGTGATCAAAGGGGGGGCTTGCCTGGAAGCTCTGCAGACGAAAGGAATCTTCGGAAGCGTAGCCGTAGTCGAACACCGAAGCATCAAGGGTCTCGAGGTCTATCACGGTATCGGAGGCTACCGAAAATAAGCAACGAAGGGGAAACAAATAAATAACAGAGCAAACAATAGCATCACAAAGCATAACATGGCAAAACGCGGTGCTACGTGTGACCTAACGCGGTGCTCGGTGATACAGGCGAAGAGGAATAACATCCGGGAAGTATTCCCGATGTTAGGCATTTTCGGGCAGATGAAACGGAGGGGAATGTTGCATGTTCGGTATGATAGAGATGTGTGGCGGACGAACGGACCGCGTATTCGGATGCGTCTCGAAATTCTGAGCAACTTTCATATATAAAGTATTTTCATCCGAGTTACGGTTTATTTTATATGATTTTTCAAAGTTTTTAATCAATATTCTGTAATTTACCTTAATTCAAAATAAATAGTAAATAGCTATGTGTACACAGCACTGTGTACATAGAAGTGTACACAGGCTGACATGTGGGTCCAGGGGGTCCTAGTTGACCGGTCAACCATGACTGGTCAACAGGGGGTGGGGCCTCCTGTCATAGACTCATTTAATAATTACATATTTAATTAACTAATCTGGTTTATTAATTTAGTTAACCTGAATTAATTTAGTTAATTAAACAAGTAATTAATTATATTATATTATTTATATATATATATATATATTTTAAGGGGCGGGCCCAGTGGTCAGTGGCCCACTAGGGGGCCTTAGTGGGCGACGGGCTAACGGGTGCCGGGGCGCGGCCGAACCCGCCTGGGCAAACCCGGGCCACGGCCGCGGCCTCGGCGGGGCACTAGCCCCGGGCGTCGGCCGGAAGCCAGGAGGACGGCGCGACCGCGGCGAGGCCACGGCGGGCCGGCGACGAGGCCACGGCGTCGGGGCGCTGGCGCGGGCACCAGTCGCCGGACTGAGGACGGTGGCGGGCGACGGGACGACGACGGCGCGCGGGACAGGGGCGGCCGGTGGGAGGAGCGCCGAGCAGGGCGAGAGGCCGCCAGCGAGGAGAGCGGGCGCCGGTGCGGGAACGGTGCAGCGGACGGCCCCGAGGGGAGGGTTGCACGGGCGGCGGTGCTGGCAGAGCAGAGCCGCGGCGGCGGTGGAGGAACAGCAACCGGGACGGGGACGCGGCGGCCAGCGGTAGCTGCGATGCGTGAGCAGCAGCGGCAAGCACACAGGCTGCACACTGGCATGGCCAGCAGAAGCAGCGGGTGGCTGAGGCAGACGCAGGGAGCAGTGAGCGGGGCGCGAGCGAGGCTGGCGTGAGGCGAGCACCTTCGGGCACGGGGCGTGGCTGCGGCTCACGCGAGCTCGGACGGCAGCAATTACGGTGAATTATGGTCTAAATCGGAGGGAGGATCGAAGGGGGTCGAAGGGAGTCGGCCGAAGGACTCACCACGGAGGCACACGGAGGCCCGGCGAGTGACTAGGAGAAGCAGAGGATGCCCAAATCGAGGAAGATCGCCGGCGAGAAGGTAGAAGACGATCCTGCTCCGGTCGAAGCAGAGGCGCCTAACTCCAACGGGTGGCACCAGAAGACGAGGAGGACGGTGGCGAAGCTCGTGAACACATCGACGAGGCGAAGGGGGGCTCGGTGGCCGCGCGGGCGTGCTCGACAATGGCGGCGGCGGTTCGGCCTTGCTCGTGGGAGAGGAAAACGAGAAGGGGAAGGAAAAGCCGAGGTGCTAGGGTTTGTCCGCGGTGCGGGGGGGGGGGTCTTGTAGGTGCCCGGGGGGCGCAGGATGGTCGCCACGCACGGCCACGGCCGGCGGATGGCCGCCACGCCCCCCCCTACCGCACTGTAGCGAGAGGAAGGGGATGGGAGGGAGGCTGGGCCGGTTTGGTTAGATGGGCCAAGTGGTCAGTAGATTAGGTCTTCTATTTTCCAATCAAGTTTTTGTATTTTTTTTCTGTTTTCTTATCTAGCTACTGTTTGTATTTTCTTTTTGCATCAAATTACTTTTGTAAAATGTGAAACCTTGCCATATAATCACTAAGCATTATTTTGCACCGCCACAAAAAGTTTGGGCCCAAAAATAATTTATTAAGTTTGAGTTTATTCTTAACTGGGATAAAAAGGTGATGTTGGTCCACGTTTAATATCCAGCGGCATTTTTATATTCTGAAATATGTTAATTCTCACACGATAATTAGTTAGTGAATATTTGGAACACATCGAACATTTTTACTTGACAGCTTGTAGAAATATTAATTTGACTTGTTTTTGGAATTTGAATTTGACACCGGTTTTCACCAAGTGGCAAAATGGCAAAGTAAAACATGATGACATGGCATATTAGAGTGAGGTTACTGTAGCTTGATTATCGGGGTGTTACAAATCTCCTCCACTACAATAAATCTCGTCCCGAGATTTAAGCGGTGGAGTAAGGGGGGAAAAGTTCTGGTTGCGAAATTCTAACGGTTCTTCTCGGTCTTGGTTGCCCTCATCGAAGAGGTTGATTCCTTTCGTTGCTGTCTTCATTCCTCTGCCTCGGGTCATCATGATAAGTAGCCATACTTTCTTCGCGGTCTTCATCGTCCTACGAACGCGATAACAGGGAAAACTCTGGAAGAACGCATCTCCACAAAGTTTGTGCATCAGACAGTGAACTCAATGGGAAATACACGAGGTACCCCACGAGTTGTATTTCAGTGAATTCGTTGAGTGCAAAATACGATGGTACCAAAGTTTCAAATGGGTAGGCAATCATTCGATGCCTAGACAGAAGCTAGAATGGAGGCTTGAACAACGAGAATAACAAGGTGTTTGACATCAGGACGAAACATGGTAGAATTTAGCTCGTGACTTACACACGAAGCCAAGTGCAAGGAATACATTAGAATCAGGGTTGTACAAGAGAGTCAGGTTTCGATACCGTGGACCTGTGGGTTATGGGCCCACCATGTGGGTTGAAAATAGGAAGGGTGGTGACATCTTGCACAGCCGTGACAGGGAGGCATGTGAGTGGATAGCTTGTCAGCTATGTCGGCAACAATGTCGGAACCAAGGACGGGGAACGAAGAGAACCATTTTCTTGCTCGTTGAAACGAGGCAGACCGGTAGGCAAAGTTTTCTTCCATCGGTGGTTACCGGAATGTTATCAACGATAGGAACAAGGTCTTACTGTCAGAGTTGTACACCAAGGTGTTTACATAAGCAGAAAATTATTACTGCTTAGATTATATGAAGATCACAGAAAGGTTAAACAAACAAATGGAAAGGAAAATTGTGATTTCACACAATTATTAGGAGTATATCCTTCCCATGGACAAGAAGAACATGGCATACATGGTAGGAGAGCAAGTACCCAACCAGTTAGATAAAGAGGCAAGGATTAATCAAGATGTTACCCATACAACGATGTCTGGACAACTGACCAAGAAACATTTAGCATTGGGCTTCAGATGCGCTTGTTGAAAATCGGGGTATCATAGTCATGCTTCGAGGTAGCAATGATATGGTATTTTAATCAAGAGTCAGACTTTGGATACACAAATGATCCATTAGGAGCAACTTATAAAATAAGTCTTACAACTTCCCCCTGGAAGAATGTTTATCCTTGCAAAAGAAATTATAATGATAGGTCCTCCAGCCAGGGGTGCTAGGCACGACATCATATTACCGGGTCATCAAAGGACCAACCTAACTCCTGGAAAGTTGTCCCAACCATCATATCTGACCGAGATTCAGATCCGTTTGGTGTCATGATACCTCAGACTCAGGATGTTCGAGAAGAAAAGGTGCAACACAAATCGACGAAATGACATTGCAAGATTCTCGGGAAATGAACTATGGGAGTGGGTTCCCGAAACAATGGTTCATCATTAGACCAAGGAGAGGATGAGGAGTTGGCTGATGGGCTCAGCTAGAATTCACCAAGAATTCCACACGGAGGGATTTCCACAATAATGTGAACAAGAGGATGACACTTATCAATTCAAATGATATAATGTTGTATGCTCGAGGTAAAACATACACCATTAATCATTTGGTGAAAGGTGTGCCCGAAGACCTTAGGTAGCAAGATCAATGTTAGAGTGACGATTCAATAACCAACAGTCTAAGAACAAACTGTCGATCGTTAACTTCAAAGCAATAGGGTTGCTAGAAGTGCAGAACTTAAGCAGCATCGTTAGCATATTGGTATCCCGGTTAAAAACAACACAGGGACCGAGGAAGAATGGTGATGATGAGAGGTATCTTCATACCGAGAATTTCTAAGAGGTGGAGCAATCCCCACAACATTCTCGACATAAAAGACAGTAATACTTCAAGGCAGAACACAACACTAGCTGGAGAGCAAGTTGTATTCATAATGCGGACAAGTTCACGATGAAAGGAAGTCAAGGGTGTTGCCGATGGTAATAAAAATCATTGAGGGCAAGGAGGGTACTTCTCATGATGAACACAGTTGACATCTCCGAAGAAGTCAAAGTGTTGAAGGTGATCACGACACATTTGTCAGGAGTTTTCAAGAAAATGCAATCAAACAGCGACTTCATCAAGCAGGGAATGACAACATGGAAGTCATAGGAACAATAGATAAGATGCAAGCTCGGAATCGAAGTTGCCTCTTAGAACAAGCAACATGAGGTTTGAAAGTTCGATGTAAGTCGTGCCCACATTCTGAAGAATTCGTGCACCAAAGAAGGACGAGGTAGCACAGTCAAAGATAGCAAGACAAGGGATGGATCTGATAGTCTAGGAATAACCAGATTGAGTTTAAATATTTCCCGGTAACATCTACTAGGGGTGTTGAATTTTTAGAGCGGATTTGATTTACTAAACGGTGTCCTCGGTTGATGGCAACCTAGAACCCTTAGCGTGATTACGACGAGGAAGTTATTACTTCAACAAAGTTAGTAAGATGAAGTGAAAATGCATGATATCCTCAAGATACTGGAGGGTAAAACTCGAAGGCAGAACATGATAGTAGTAGAACTGCGTCGTTGACCGACGACAGAAAATATTTTAACCTTGTCAAAAATTGACGAGGCACGGGAATGAATTTCTTCCAGATATATTGAATAAGGATAGCATGGTCGGAACCATAACTGCAAGGGATCAATTTAAAGATACCGAATGAATTATTTAGATGTAAAATCATTTTGCAAGAAGCTCCAGCGACGGTCTACATCGTTTCCATGGGCATGAACAAAAGCTCAAGGTCGACTCCCATTTCTCCAATGCATATGTTTCATTTACCTCTTGCTTTGATAAAACTGTAGTGTTGGAATTTCATTTGGTGGGACACCGGAAGAGTATGACTTGTGAAAACTTTCGGGTTCTCAAGGATTAAGGGAAGGCATAGGTTCAACCCATCGGGCATCCTAGTAACATATACCACAAGTTTCAAAAGTAAATATACATGCTCGAAAGCAGAGCATGGTTGGCCAAGCAGAGGATACAATTTACCAAAGGCATTATGTATCAGGGGAAGAACTCACAAGGTGATTGAATATGAAGGACACTGTCAGATAACAATCCAACAATGGATCGGGCGATCCACATCGAAGCTGATGGGAGTATCGGTACTCACTCAGAGAAAGAAAGAATGCAGAGGCATCAGATTCAAGAATCACATGATTAGTCTGATGCTTAAATAGATGGGAATTATGGTTTCCAAAATGAAGGATCAGAAGCAGACGCTCTGATCAAGGATGGATAAGTTGAAAACACTTAATTGGACAGTCAATAAAGGTTTGAATTGTCGAGAACCAACTCATGTCCGGAATGACGTCTGAGCCGGAAAGATACTTTTAAAACGGGTAACCTGATGACTACGTGCATAAGCACACATTGAATGAATAGGCTCAAAATGGCTAAGACAAGGGATGTTAACGAAGACTACTAGTCATATGGAATTAACCATAATGCAAGCAGGCAAGAATTTCAAGAGTAACAGGCTGCAGAGGATTCTCGAAAGATCGAAAAGTATTCAGAAGATTTTTGTGAGACACATGATCAATTGAGAACAACTGATCCTCGATAAATGTGAGGAAATAACCGTAAGGGTTTTCACGCGAAGCAAAACTGCAAGAAAATAAACTCAAAGGATTCTCGAGACAATGGAGAATATTTCGAGGCCTCTTGTAACAACAAGAGCGACGAGGAATGATTATGAGTATGATAAGTGCATGCAGATATCCGTAGGGATATATCGGTGGCAGTGAATTACAAAGGCGATGAACACAAGTTCTCGGGTTAACAACGGAGAGTATCTTCAGGGTCTTCTGGTGCAGCGGACAATCATCGATCATAAGGTGCTCTCCGGGTGAAAGTGATAACGAGATCCTAATGTTAGATTTGGCAAAATTCATTTATCCCGAATAGAAGAGAGATAAGAGTCCCAGAGTATAGACGAGGAGTAAAAGATCCTAATACCACCAATTGGTGTTGTGCGCCCATAAGCCACACAACAAGTTAGTAAATTTGTTTTTCAAAGACTAGACTCAACTTCGGCCAAGGGGTTGGAAAGGGGGATTCCTACAGGCAGTCGGCTCTGATACCAACTTTTGACGCCCCCGATTTGACCGTACACTAATCATGCACGCAAATGTGTACGACCAAGATCAGGGACTCACTGAAAGATATCACAACACAACTCTAGACACAAATTAAAATAATACAAGCTTTATATTACAAGCCAGGGGCCTCGAGGGCTCGAATACATAAGCTCGAAAACACAAGAGTCAGCGGAAGCAAAAATATCTGAGTACAGACATAGGTTAAACAAGTTTGCCTTAAAAAGGCTAGCACAAATATAACAACGATTGAAAAGGCAAGGCCTCCTGCCTGGGACCTCCTAACTACTCCTCGAAGCCGAACTCCACGTAGAAACATCCTCGGGATCAACTGGGTCATGGACTCCACCACCTGGTTGCATCATCGAGAAGAAGGGACAAAAGGGGAAAAAGGGGGAGAAAGCAACCGTGAGTACTCATCCAAAGTACTCGCAAGCAAGGATCTACACTACATATGCAATGGTATCTGTGTAAAGGGGTAATATATGTGGACTGAACTGCAGAATGCCAGAATAAGAGGGGGATAGCTAATCCAAACGAAGACTACGCTTCTGGCCACCTCCATCTTGCAGCAGTAGAAGAGGGTGGCTGGAAAGTAACAAATATCCTCGCTTCTGGCAGCCTCCGTCTTGCAGCAGTAGAAGGGAATAAATGGTAAGTTCACCAAGTAACATCGTATAGCATAACCCTACTCGGCGATCCTCCCGCACATCACCCTGTGAGAGAGCAACCACCGAGTTATATCTGGCACTTGTAAGGGTGTGTTTTATTAAGTATCCGGTTCTAGTTGTCATGAGGTCGGAATACAACTCCGGGTCGTCCTTTTACCGAGGGACACGGCTATTCAAATAGATTAACTTCCCTGCAGGGGTGCACCACATAACCCAGCACGCTTGATCCCATTTGGCCGGACACACTTTCCAGGGTCATGCCCGGCCTCGGAAGATCAACACGTCGCAGCCCTACCTAAGCACAGCAGAGAGGTCAGCACGCCGGTCTAAGTCCTAAGCGCGCAGGGGTCCGGGCCCATCGCCCAACGCACACCTGCACGTTGCGTACGCGGCCGGTAAGCAGACCTAGCCTCTCCTAATACCAGAGTAGGCTTTCCAGTCCAATCCGGCGCGCGCCGCTAAGTCGCTGACGTCAAGAAGGCTTCGGCTGATACCACGACGTCGAGTGCCCATTACTGTTCCCACGCAGCTGGTTAGTGCGTATAGACCAAATGGCCAGACTCAGATCAAATATCCAAACTCGTTAAGCGTGTTGTTATGAAATAATCGCGGACAACGACCAGGGCCAGGCCACCTCTCGACTGGGTGTCTCAACCTGCCCCTGTCGCTCCGCCACAAAGATCCACTCGAGGGCCGTCAGGAACTCAGGCCCACCACTACCTGGATGGAGCCACCTGTCCTTTCAGCCCCCCACATCAAATCACTTGCGGGTACTCAATGAGCCGACCCGACTTTAGTCACATCATGTATCATGTAAAGTGTATGTAGTATATACCCGTGATCACACCCAAGTGATCACGGCCCGATAGAATAGCAGGGCTGACTGACAAGGGTGTAGGGCCACTGATGGAGTACTAGCATCCTATACTAAGCATTAGGATGGCAGGTAAAGTATCAACAGTTGTAGCAACAATGACAGGTTATGCAGCAGAATAGGAGTAACCGAACAGTAACATGCTACACTACTCTAATGCAAGCAGTAGAGAGAAGAATAGGCGATATCTGGTGATCAAAGGGGGGGCTTGCCTGGAAGCTCTGCAGACGAAAGGAATCTTCGGAAGCGTAGCCGTAGTCGAACACCGAAGCATCAAGGGTCTCGAGGTCTATCACGGTATCGGAGGCTACCGAAAATAAGCAACGAAGGGGAAACAAATAAATAACAGAGCAAACAATAGCATCACAAAGCATAACATGGCAAAACTCGGTGCTACGTGTGACCTAACGCGGTGCTCGGTGATACAGGCGAAGAGGAATAACATCCGGGAAGTATTCCCGGTGTTAGGCATTTTCGGGCAGATGAAACGGAGGGGAATGTTGCATGTTCGGTATGATAGGGATGTGTGGCGGACGAACGGACTGCGTATTCGGATGCGTCTCGAAATTCTGAGCAACTTTCATATATAAAGTATTTTCATCCGAGTTACGGTTTATTTTATATGATTTTTCAAAGTTTTTAATCAATATTCTGTAATTTACCTTAATTCAAAATAAATAGTAAATTGCTATGTGTACACAGCACTGTGTACATAGAAGTGTACACAGGCTGACATGTGGGTCCAGGGGGTCCCAGTTGACCGGTCAACCGTGACTGGTCAACAGGGGGTGGGGCCTCCTGTCATAGACTCATTTACTAATTACATATTTAATTAACTAATCTGGTTTATTAATTTAGTTAACCCGAATTAATTTAGTTAATTAAACAAGTAATTAATTAATTATATTATTTATATATTTTTTTTTAAGGGGCGGGCCCAGTGGTCAGTGGCCCACTAGGGGGCCTTAGTGGGCGACGGGCTAACGGGTGCCGGGGCGCGGCCGAACCCGCCTGAGCGAACCCGGGCCACGGCCGCGGCATCGGCGGGGCACTAGCCCCGGGCGTCGGCCGGAAGCCAGGAGGACGGCGCGGCCGCGGCGAGGCCACGGCGGGCCGGCGGCGAGGCCACGGCGTCGGGGCGCTGGCACGGGCACCAGTCGCCGGACTGAGGACGGTGGCGGGCGACGGGACGACGACGGCGCGCGGGACAGGGGCGGCCGGTGGGAGGAGCGCCGAGCAGGGCGAGAGGCCGCCAGCGAGGAGAGCGGGCGCCGGTGCGGGAACGGTGCAGCGGACGGCCCCGAGGGGAGGGTTGCACGGGCGGCGGTGCTGGCAGAGCAGAGCCGCGGCGGCGGTGGAGGAACAGCAACCGGGACGGGGACGCGGCGGCCAGCGGTAGCTGCGATGCGTGAGCAGCAGCGGCAAGCACACAGGCTGCACACTGGCATGGCCAGCAGAAGCAGCGGGTGGTCGAGGCAGACGCAGGGAGCAGTGAGCGGGGCGCGAGCGAGGCTGGCGTGAGGCGAGCACCTTCGGGCACGGGGCGTGGCTGCGGCTCACGCGAGCTCGGACGGCAGCAATTACGGTGAATTATGGTCTAAATCGGAGGGGGGATCAAAGGGGATCGAAGGGAGTCGGCCGAAGGACTCACCACGGAGGCACACGGAGGCCCGGCGAGTGACTAGGAGCAGCAGAGTATGCCCAAATCGAGGAAGATCGCCGGCGAGGAGGTTGAAGACGATCCTGCTCCGGTCGAAGCAGAGGCGCCTAACTCCAACGGGTGGCACCAGAAGACGAGGAGGACGGTGGCGAAGCTCGTGAACACATCGACGAGGCGAAGGGGGGCTCGGTGGCCGCGTGGGCGTGCTCGACAATGGCGGCGGCGGTTCGGCCTTGCTCGTGGGAGAGGAAAACGAGAAGGGGAAGGAAAAGCCGAGGCGCTAGGGTTTGTCCGCGGCGCGGGGGG
>LR738711.1:787045682-787065870 GCA_902687465.1 Secale cereale | reverse complement strand
CCCCCCCTACCGCACTGTAGCGAGAGGAAGGGGATGGGAGGGAGGCTGGGCCGGTTTGGTTAGATGGGCCAAGTGGTCAGTAGATTAGGTCTTTTATTTTCCAATCAAGTTTTTGTATTTTTTTCTGTTTTCTTATCTAGCTACTGTTTGTATTTTCTTTTTGCATCAAATTACTTTTGTAAAATGTGAAACCTTGCCATATAATCACTAAGCATTATTTTGCACCGCCACAAAAAGTTTGGGCCCAAAAATAATTTATTAAGTTTGAGTTTATTCTTAACTGGGATAAAAAGGTGATGTTGGTCCACGTTTAATATCCAGCGGCATTTTTATATTCTGAAATATGTTAATTCTCACACGACAATTAGTTAGTGAATATTTGGAACACATCGAACATTTTTACTTGACAGCTTGTAGAAATATTAATTTGACTTGTTTTTGGAATTTGAATTTGACACCGGTTTTCACCAAGTGGCAAAATGGCAAAGTAAAACATGATGACATGGCACATTAGGGTGAGGTTACTGTAGCTTGATTATCGGGGTGTTACATTCTCAGAGGGGTCGGGGGTGGCCGTGCGAGCGCGCTTGGGCGTTCGAGAGCCTGAGGGACCTGTCCGAGGGCGCGCGGCCCCTGGGTCGTGCTTCTCCTTGGACTGCCGCTCATCACGGGGACATGACTCGACCTCCTCCCCGCTGCTGTAGTCCTCGCTCTCCTCCTCGGTCTCCTCCTCCGACTTCCACTCGGTGGTGTCGCCCACGTCCTCCTCGCCCTCCTGGACCAAGTCCCCGTTGGGCAGCGAGTACATCTCAGTGTAGATCTGCAAAGGGGGAAGATCGACCAAACATCAGTCGGATCCGTCAATACAAATTGCAAGCCAACGGCAGAAACATCACTCGGGAGCAAAAGACTAACCTTGTCAGGTAGATGGTTAGCGTCGAATGGGATGACCCTCCCAGACCCCCTGGGGTTGTCTTTGTTCCTCGTGATGCACTTCAGGCACTGCGCCACGTACTTCACGTCGGCCGCCTCTGGGTGAACTCGCGACGAGTCGTCGGTGCCGGAGTACAACCACATCGGGTGGTCCCTGAGCCTGGAGCGGCTGGATCCTCCGCATGAGATACACCTCAAACAGATCCATCCCTGTTACACCCTCGCGGACCAACTAGACGACCCGCTCCACCAACATGTTCACTTCGGCCCTCTCGGCCTTACCCACTATCATTGAAGGAGGCTGGCTGGCTCGACCCAGAGAGAAAGGAGGAAGACCAGTCGACTGACCCGGGGTCGGACTGTCCTTATAGTAAAACCAAGTCGACTGCCGGCCCCAAATCGACTCTGGAAAGATCATGGGGGGAAGGCGCTCCTATTCCTAAGTTGGATTCCGAGCCCGCCGCACGCCTGGAGGACGTGAGTCTTATCGTCGCTCGGATTCGCCCTCTTGACAGTATGCGAGCGGCAGGTAAAAATGTGTTTGAACAAGCCCCAGTGCGGCCGGCAACCGAGGAAGTTCTCACACATGGAAACGAACGCGGAAAGGAAAGCGATGGAATTGGGCGTGAAGTAATGCAACTGGGCGCCGAAGAAAATCAAGAAAGCGCGAAAGAAGGGATGCGGAGGCATGGAAAAACCTCGGTCGACGTGGGTCGCAAGGAGGACGCACTCGCCCTCCCGCGGCCGGGGCTCGAGCTCGCCCTCTGGCACCCGCCAGGAGCCGCGGGCGATCAGTCCTTCCTCCTCCAGCTCCTCCAGATCCTCCGCCACGACGGTGGACCGGATCCAATCCCCTTGGATCCAACCAGCAGGGAGTCCAGACCTCGACGACGATCCTCTCCGGCCGGACCGCCTCCCCTTCCCCGTCGCCGCCTTCTTCAAATGCTCCATCGCCGCGGTCTTGTCCTTGCCCATGGCACGCGCGCCGGCGGTCGCTGTGGAGAGAGGCGAGAAGGAGCAGAGGCACAGCAAAGGAGCAGAGGCGGAGGAAGAGAGATTGGGCGCAGAGTGCCCCCGCTTCGAGCTCGGCACGCTCTTATAGCGCCCCGGTCGAGTGGCTGACCGGTGGCCTCGAGCAATCTTATCAAATCCCGTAACAGGCGCAGGCGCGATACGTGGCGAAAAAGGTGGCATGAGGATCGAGGCGTCTCAAGCGTATCCCTCCGATTGCTGCGGCACGTCCCGCCCCGCGCGCTTCCCCAAATTTCGAAACCCCGCAGAATCCGACGACCAAAGAGCAACCAACCCCGTCGAAAACTGCACGCGCTAACGGTGCCCGACGCCTAGCGCAAAGTTCAGTCGACGAAAGAAGCGACTAACACACTCGACGACTCCAGAATCGATCAAGGCGACCAAGACGAGACTGAGGAAGACAGCCTAGTCCGCAGGCTCAGAAGCAGACTACCCCAGGGACGTCGAGCCAGAACCGGAGCTTTCCTCAGCACTCTCTTGCTCGAGCCTCAATCCATTCGGGGGCTACTGACGAGGTTACAGACCTAGGGTAGAGTCACAGGCCCGACCAAGGTACCCCACCCAAGGTCACTACCCTAGAAGACCAAAAGACAAAACTTATGATGATAGAGACAGTCGACTGAGACAGCCCAAGAGGACACTCCACTCGACTGAACCTCACCCACAAGACGACTCAACCCCGCTCGACCGACCCCAGGGCACTCGACCCCCGAAGGTCAAGCGTCCCTTAGGACAACAACGGTCTGGCACTTACTCGCCGTAGTAAATACCTTAATTGCTCTTTACTGCGGGCGTTATCAGTAACGCCTGCCTTAATGTACATTGAACCCTTGGTAACGTGGGGCATGGCTGGGGTCCTGGCGCACTGTAGGATCGAAAGTATGTCTAGAGGGGGGGTGATTAGACTACTTGTTAATATAAAAATTCTGCCTTTTGATCATGAACAGTTTTTGGCAGTTTCACAATTATGATCGAGTCAAGTATCACCCTACACATGCAATTCTAGAGTATAAGCAGCGCAAAGTAAATTGCACATGTAGTAAAGAGAGGTGGAGAAGATCAAACGCAATTTGGAGACGCGGAGATTTTTTTCGTGGTTCCGATAGGTGGTGCTATCGTACATCCACGTTGATGGAGACTTCAACCCACGGAGGGTAACGGCTGCGCGAGTCCACGGAGGGCTCCACCCACGAAGGGTCCACGAAGAAGCAACCTTGTCTATTCCATCATGGCCTACGCCCACGGAGGACTAGCCTTACTCGGGGTAGATCTTCACGAAGTAGGCGATCTCCTTGCCCTTACAAACTTCTTGGTTCAACTCCACATCTCAATGACGGAGGCTCCAAAGCGACACCTAACCAATCTAGGAGGCACCACCCTCCAAAAGGTAATAGATGTTGTAGATGATGATGAACTCCTTGCTCTTGTGCTTCAAATGATAATCTCCCCAACACTCAACTCTCCTCACTGATTTGGCTTTGGTGGAAGAAGGGATTGAGTGGAAAGCAACTTGGGAAGGTTAGAAATCAAGTTTCATATGGTAGGAATGGAGCAACTTGATCTCAACACAAGGGTAGGTAGTTCTCTTCTCAGAAAGTGTAAGGTAGGAGTGGTAGTACTTTCTGATGGCTCTCTCCACGAGTGAAGAGGGGGTGGAGGGGTATATATAGCCTCCACACAAAATCCAACCGTTACACACATAATTGAGCAATCTCGGTGAGACCGAAGTGAAAACTCGGTCAGACCGAAAGTTCAAATATAGTGAACGTTGGGGTTTTCGGTGGGACCGAAAATACCATCTCGGTTTGTCCGATATGAGTCAAAGATAGGAACTTGCCAGTTTCGGTGGGACCGAAATTATCAACTCGGATATTCCGAAATGATGTCAAACGGTTACAGAAGGTTGGCAGTCCAGTTTCGGTGAGACCGAACTCAAAATTGGATTGACCGATTTTTCTAGGGTTTGGCTTATGGCTGAGGTGGTTCATCTCGGTGGGACTGAGTTGGAAGAATCGGTTTGTCCGAGATTACTTATGAATGTGTATAGTAGTGAAAGTTGCTGATAGTTGAAGGAGCTAAATCACTAAGCACTTGAGCAACCAGATCATCAACACAACCTCATCCCCTTTTAATAGTATTGGCTTTTCCTATGGACTCAATGTGATCTTTGATCACTAAACCAAAAATGGAGTCTTGAGCTTTTGCCAATGCTTGCCTTAGCATTTTGAGGGGTCCACTTCTTCAGTCATTTCCATACCCATATCACTGAACTTCTCTGAAATGATTCTCAAGTAACTATTAGTTCAATGATATATATGTTGTTATTAATTACCAAAACCACCCGGGGATTAGTTGCACTTTCAATCTCCCCCTTTTTGGTAATTGATGACAACATATAGATCAAAGCTTCAACAAAAGATATAATCAATGAATAATATCGTCGCTTTGAGAAGTATGTGATAAACAAGAGCTCCCCCTAAATTTGTGCATTATTTAAAATTTGCGTTTGAATGCAAATGCACAATCGATTAGGATTATGGGTCACTCTTCCATGTCACATACATCTTGGTGGAGCGCACAAAATGATAAGAATGAATAACATGCACCCAATCACCAAGACATGAGTAAATAGCCATACAAGATAGGAATAGCATATGATAAGCATTAAGCACACATTAAAGCATAGTATGACTAAGCACTCATTAAGGTAGCATCAAACGTAGTAGCAAGCACACTGAAAGTTTCAAGAACCAAAAGAACCAAATGTATCTCAAAGAAAACCGGCAAAAGAACGAAAGAGCACTCTCTCTCTCGAAGCCCTATGATCTATACAATTTCTCCCCCTTTGGCAACAAGTTACCAAAAAATTCGAAAAAGGATAGAGCTAAGCGTCACTGCGGGCTCTGCTGGCGGCTCCCGTCTGGGTAGATGTCGGAGTAGAAATGACGGCATCGGCGAAGACTTCAGCTGATGTCTGCGCTGGAGGAGTGGATGCTGGAGCTGTGGCTGGAGCTGTAGGAGGTGCTGAAGTGGTAGCCCTGGAGACAGTCACTGGGATAGCTGCTGATCGGGATCCTCTGGGAACCTGAGCAGTCTGGCGATGAGAGTCCTGGACTAGGTCATCCTGCATGAGCTCTGCTCTGTCCTGCCTAGCTTCCTCCATGTCTGCCTCAAGCTTGTTGACGGTCACCTGAATCTCAGTCAGCTTCACGTCCAGAGCGTGGATCTTGTCGTCAACAATCCTCTCTAGGCTCTCCTGAGATTGTTCAATGCTGGCCAGGCGTTGCTCAATCCTCTGGGTAGCTTCAAGAATCTGTTCTCCGAAGCTCTTTGGTTTAGCTGCTGCTGCTGCTGCCTCTTTATCAGCTTTAGCTTTCTTCGCAGCTTCAATCTTGGCTTGACCTTCAACTGAAGTTGGATCCTCCTCATCCATCACAACAATGTTATCTTCATGCTCTGGCTGCAGTGGCAAGTGCTTCCTATCCAACATGAATTTGCCCATGCCAAACTTGGCATTGATGAGCATCTGAATCTGCGGGGCAAATCCACACGACCTCTTCTGGTCAGCTGCAGTCCTCTTAATGGTTTCTACCATTAAGTCCATCACCTTGAAAGGTGCCTTCTCATCAAGAATGTGCAGCATGTTGATAGAATAGCCTCGGATCATGCGGTGGTCTCCAGACTTGGGCATCAAGGTATGCCTCAGAATAGTGTTTGTGGTAGTTAGACCTGCCTGGAGATAGTACACTGAGCCAAGCTTCCACCCTTCCAAATCAGCTGCGGGGATCTCCTTGTACATGTTCTTCATGGAATCATGGTTCTTCTTAGGAATCCCATAGACATCAATGTCGTCCTCTCTCTGCACTGGAGCATTCAGAAGTTCTGCCCATTCTTCAACAGATGAAGAAAACCTTTGACCTTCAGTCATCCAGGTGATCTTCCCATCAGGATAAAAGTGGGCTGTGGCGTAGAACTGCATGATCATCTCATCGTTCCAATCTGTCAGTTTCTGACCCACAAAGTCATCAACTCCACATGCAGTGAAGCTCTCATGCACATGGGGAAAGAAGTCTCGGTGCTCTTCACTGTCAATGTACTCCCAGTCAACGTACCTGGTATCTGCAACAATAGGCTTCTTATCCATCAGCACAGTCTCATAGAAGTCCTGCTGCTCTCTGGTGTGGAATCTGGGGTCCACAGCAGTCCTTCTCCTCACGACATATGGATCAGACTGTCTCCATAGCCTGAGACTTCTATCCTTCCTTGCCTTCATATCCTCGGCTTGAGGATGAGCATCGTTGTGGAGTGGCAATTTAGGACGGAGCTTCAGCAACACATGTTCTTCTTCAGACTCAGACGGTGGCACATCACCTTTGTTCTTCTCAGAGGCTGGGATGTTCCTGGTAGTCCTCTTGGGCTTTGCAGGAGCTGCCTTGGCTTGAGCAGGCTTCTTGGGCTTAGAAGTGGCTTGAGCCCTAATTGCATCACCCATGAACTTAGCCTTCTAAGGAGGAGGCTGGAGTGCATCTTCTTCTTCTTCTTCAACTGCTGCATCAACATGAGGTTCAGCATACACTACCCTCTTCCTCTTGGAAGTTTTCTTCACTTTACTTGGAGCTGGCTCTTCCAAGTTCAGCTTCTTGGCAACAGCTGGCTGCTTGACCTTGCTGGTGCCTTTCTTCGACTGAAGCCCTTGGTGCTCTTTGGCAACAACTTTTCTCTTGGGCTTGGAGGTTACTTCCTCAGCAACGAAGTCAGAGTCCTCATCATCAGAATTTCTCTGCTTTCTGGTTCTGGTGGCTGCAGGAGGCAAACCACTGGGGGTACTCCTCTCACCATCATCACTAGGACTACTAGCCTCAGGACTAGTATCTGCCTCTGGAATCTCTGCAAAAGGTGATTCAGACCTGTTCTGGCTGTCACTGGCATCTGACATGGCTGACAACCTGTGAATAGATAAGGTATAGGCAGAGTAGAAGAGTTATCACAACTGCAGAGGTTTTTGCAAAAAAAAATGAGTTCAAATCTTAGTTTTGAGTTTTCACAGAGTGCATTTCGGTCAAACCGATATTCAGTTTCGGTGAATCCGAAGTGTATAACAGAAACTTACACACCACTTTCGGTCAGACCGAAGTGGGTTTCGGTCCTGCCGAACCACTAGGGTTTCACTAAGACTCTACATCGGTCACACCGATTCGCACGACTCGGTTAGACCGAAAGGTGCAGTGCAATGGCCAGAGGCCAAATCGGTTATTCCGAGTTTTCAAAATCGGTTTCACCGAGATGAATTCCGTGGAAACCTAAACCTAAGAATTTCGCTCGAAACTAGATCCGATCTGATGTTAAGGAAGATTTCAAACGTGGCTAGATGCATGGCAAACCAATCGTGCAAGAATCAGATGGGGAGCACGAGAGGGATCGAGACTCACCCTAACTTGGTAGAGTCCCTCTACGGCGGCAACGGCGCGGAGAAGAAAAACCGTTGACGGCGGCGGAGACCTGCGGCGAGGGCGCACAGGCGACGACGGCGACGATCCGGAGACCACGGCGACGGCAGCAGGGGACTTGGGGGCGAAACGGTTTGAAGAATTAATCGCGCGCTGCCCTCAGTATTTATATCCCCATGCTGTCGGTGGGACCGAGTTGAAAAACTCGGTGACACCGAAATGGATAACTGCTGTGCAGTTACCCATATCGATCACGCCAAGATTTTGAACTCGGTTTCACCGAGATGAAACCTAGATCAGTCTAAGCGTTTCGGTTGGACCGAGTGGGAAAAGTTGGTCAGACCGAAATTGACTTAGAAGGTTTTGGAAGTCAGCCTTAGACGGATCGGTGGCTCCGAGTGCTCCTCACTCGGAGGGTCCGAAAATGACTTGTTCAAAGTTGTGATATGAGCATGAATGGAATTTGAGACAAGAAAGCATAGATAGCTAGGGAAGGTGCTTAGGCATTCTTGTCCATCCATTTGGCCAGAAAAATCAAAACAATCAAAACAACAAATGGATGTCCTCGAATGGATAAAATCATGCATTCAACATGCTCACACAATAAGATAGCAAATGAAATATGTGTCAAACATGCACAACCAAAACTCTAGCTACTAGCACACAATTTGTCGATGACTAGGTCATCTATATATATGAGTATATTGACTTAGGAGCCAAATGAGAACATTTGATCATAGGTCATACTCATCGTTTAAGCACAAGTGGGGTTACCACTTTTACATAAAGCATTGATGTGTTCACATCATTTGGAGATGCATTAGCTCAATTTTTAGAGCAAAGCTCCCCCTAGATGTGAGAACCCCTTTTAAAGGGTCAAACTAACCTTGGGTTGTCATAGAAGACTTCATGTAGATGTTGAAGATGTGGATGCTCAATGTTGATGTAGATCATCAAGAGTTGGGAGCTATCCTTTGTATTAGGGCACTTTCAATACCTACATGGGTTAGTCCCACAAGGAACAAACAAGGATATCCATAGACATAGATTGAAGTTCACAATAGATGATGTCCATGAAAGCAATGATTACCTTGTCCCTTGACTTACCAACAAGAGGGTTTGTGACTCCATGAACTAGTGCATGATGTGGAAGTTGATTGCACAAGTTGCCAAAATGAATGTGAGTGAAGTATGTTGGCGGAGTCACCCTCAAGAACCTTCTAGTTCTTCTTCTTCGGGATCCACATCATCTTGATGGGAATCCTTGGGGTTGTAGTTGAACTTAACGAAGTAGAACTTGACGTGTCCTTGGGAACCCACTTGACCATGGCTTGAGGTGCTTCAATGAATGCATCAATCTCCTCTTGAAGCTTGTCCTTGGCCTTTAGCTTGTGGTCTTGTGGTGGAAGGTCATCTTGAGCTTGTTCCACATTGGAAGAAGTAGGATCATACTTCTCCTTTTGAGAAACAAACTGTGGAGTAGGGTATTGACCTTCTTCCCATTCAACACCTTCAGCGTTGAACTTTCGCTCAAAACCAATCCGTTGATTCTTCCGGTGCCTTCCTTGTTTGCGAACAATTTCCTCAAAGTTCTTGCTTCCGGCAAGACTCTTGTAGACACCTTTCTCTATGATTTCCTTCAATAAGCTATTTTCTTGCTCAAGTGTAACTTGGCTTGAAACATTGTTAGTGGAATCAAGAGAACTAATAGAAGCAACAATATTAGATTTAACATGGTTATTGTTACTACTAGAGGAAGAACTTTTCTTATGCTTGTCATGCTTAGTCTTAATAGGTGGGAAGAAATTAGACAAGAGAAGTCGTTTGGCAAGATATGAAGAACTCTTCTTTCGAAGATCGTCATTGATCGCTTTTAGAAACTCATGTTCTTGCTCTAGAGTGAGCTTCTCGAAGCGTAGCTTCTCATGAGATCTTAGGAGCTCTCTATGATCTTCTTGAGTTGTTTCATGAGCTAACTTAAGAGTGTTTAGTTCTTTAGTTAGACGCTCAATCTCCTTCATAGCATTGTCATTCGACTCTTCTCGACTATAGAGACTACTAGCATTTTCATCGTTACTAAGCTCACTAGATTTATCATGCAAGAGCTCATCCTCACCAAGCAAGTCATCCTCCTCACTATCAAAGTCAATGAACTCAGGGTGTGTTACCTTGGGGCCTTTAGCCATGAAGCATCTTCCAATTCCCTCATTTGGTGAATCAAATAAGTCGTATGAGTTGGAGTTGGAGGATACGAGTGCAAGTCCGGCAACACCTTCATCTTGACTGTAGTCGGAGTCGGAGTGATAGCTTCCATCGGATTGATTGTCGGAGTCGGAGCCGGAGACCCATTCACCTACATGAGCTTGATGTCTTCTTCTTGTGTAGCTCCTTGATGACTTGTCTTTCCTCTCCGAATCCTTGCTTCTCCGAGAGGGTCTTCGTTCATAACGATCATCTCTACTCCTTCTCTCTCTCCGAGGTGACTCATCTCTTGCTCTTCTTCTTGGAGATTCTTCTCTTCTCTTGTGGGGAGTCGTACACTCATTTGAGAAGTGTCCGGGTCTTCCACAATTGTAGCAGTTTCGATCACGACTAGAAGATCTCTTTTCATCATATGATCTAGACTTTGAGCTTCTTTCTTTGCCTCTATTCTTGTAGAACTTGTTGAAGTTCTTAACCATTAGGCTTATCTCTTCATTGGAAATTAACTTGTCACTTGAGGTTGTGGGAGCATCACTTGTAGCTTTGTAAGCACCACTTGACTTGTTGTGAAGCTCTTCCTTATCCTTAAGTGTCATCTCATGAGCAACAATTCTTCCAATGACTTCAGTTGGCTTGAGAGTCTTGTAGTTTGGCATCATTTGGATCAAAGTGCACACGGTGTCATATTTTCCATCCAAAGCTCTTAGAATCTTCTTGATGATGAAACGGTCGGTCATTTCTTCGCTTCCTAAGCCGGCAATCTCATTTGTGATGAGAGCAAGCCTAGAGTACATTTCAACGACTCCTTCACCATCCTTCATCTTGAACTTGTCAAGTTGGCCTTGAAGAATATCTAGCTTTGATTCCTTCACAGATTCAGTACCTTCGTGCATTTCAACCAAAGTATCCCAAATCTCTTTAGCATTCTCAAGACGGCTGATTTTGTTGAACTCCTCGGGACACAAAGCATTGAAGAGAATGTCACAAGCTTGAGCATTGTTTTGCAACATCCGCAACTCTTCCGGTGTAGCTTCGCGATCCGGAACTTTTCCTTCCTCGAAGAATTCACCTTGCATACCAACACAAATAATGCCCCATGCGGCTGGGTTATGACCAAGAATATGCATTTTCATTTTATGCTTCCAACTAGCAAAATTTGTACCATCAAAGTAAGGACCTCTACGATAATTACCCTCACTAGACGCCATACTCTCCTAGGTTGTGAAACCAAGCTTATGGAGTCCAATGCAATGGAAACCAAAACAATGGAGACCAAAGCTCTGATACCACTTGTAGGATCGAAAGTAGGTCTAGAGGGGGGGTGATTAGACTACTTGACAATATAAAAAATCTGCCTTTAGATTATGCAATGTTTTTGGCAGTTTCACAATTAAGATCAATTCAAGTATCACCCTACACATGCAATTCTAGAGTATAAGCAGCGGAAAGTAAATTGCACATGTAAAAGAGAGGTGGAGAAGATCAAACGCAGTTTGGTGACACGAAGATTTTTGTCGTGGTTCCGATAGGTGGTGCTATCGTACATCCACGTTGATGGAGACTTCAACCCACGGAGGGTAACGGCTGCGCGAGTCCACGGAGGGCTCCACCCACGAAGGGTCCACGAAGAAGCAACCTTGTCTATTCCATCATGGCCTACGCCCACGGAGGACTAGCCTTACTCGGGGTAGATCTTCACGAAGTAGGCGATCTCCTTGCCCTTACAAACTTCTTGGTTCAACTCCACATCTCAATGACGGAGGCTCCCAAGCGACACCTAACCAATCTAGGAGGCACCACCCTCCAAAAGGTAATAGATGTTGTAGATGATGATGAACTCCTTGCTCTTGTGCTTCAAATGATAATCTCCCCAACACTCAACTCTCCTCACTGATTTGGCTTTGGTGGAAGAAGGGATTGAGTGGAAAGCAACTTGGGAAGGTTAGAAATCAAGTTTCATATGGTAGGAATGGAGCAACTTGATCTCAACACAAGGGTAGGTAGTTCTCTTCTCAGAAAGTGTAAGGTAGGAGTGGTAGTACTTTCTGATGGCTCTCTCCACGAGTGAAGAGGGGGTGGAGGGGTATATATAGCCTCCACACAAAATCCAACCGTTACACACATAATTGAGCAATCTCGGTGAGACCGAAGTGAAAACTCGGTCAGACCGAAAGTTCAAATATAGTGAACGTTGGGGTTTTCGGTGGCGAAGCTCGTGAACACATCGACGAGGCGAAGGGGGGCTCGGTGGCCGCGTGGGCGTGCTCGACAATGGCGGCGGCGGTTCGGCCTTGCTCGTGGGAGAGGAAAACGAGAAGGGGAAGGAAAAGCCGAGGCGCTAGGGTTTGTCCGCGGCGCGGGGGGGTGGGGGGTCTTGTAGGTGCCCGGGGGGCGCAGGATGGTCGCCACGCACGGCCACGGCCGGCGGATGGCCGCCACGCCCCCCCTACCGCACTGTAGCGAGAGGAAGGGGATGGGAGGGAGGCTGGGCCGGTTTGGTTAGATGGGCCAAGTGGTCAGTAGATTAGGTCTTTTATTTTCCAATCAAGTTTTTGTATTTTTTTCTGTTTTCTTATCTAGCTACTGTTTGTATTTTCTTTTTGCATCAAATTACTTTTGTAAAATGTGAAACCTTGCCATATAATCACTAAGCATTATTTTGCACCGCCACAAAAAGTTTGGGCCCAAAAATAATTTATTAAGTTTGAGTTTATTCTTAACTGGGATAAAAAGGTGATGTTGGTCCACGTTTAATATCCAGCGGAATTTTTATATTCTGAAATATGTTAATTCTCACACGACAATTAGTTAGTGAATATTTGGAACACATCAAACATTTTTACTTGACAGCTTGTAGAAATATTAATTTGACTTGTTTTTGGAATTTGAATTTGACACCGGTTTTCACCAAGTGGCAAAATGGCAAAGTAAAACATGATGACATGGCACATTAGGGTGAGGTTACTGTAGCTTGATTATCGGGGTGTTACATTCTCAGAGGGGTCGGGGGTGGCCGTGCGAGCGCGCTTGGGCGTTCGAGAGCCTGAGGGACCTGTCCGAGGGCGCGCGGCCCCTGGGTCGTGCTTCTCCTTGGACTGCCGCTCATCACGGGGACATGACTCGACCTCCTCCCCGCTGCTGTAGTCCTCGCTCTCCTCCTCGGTCTCCTCCTCCGACTTCCACTCGGTGGTGTCGCCCACGTCCTCCTCGCCCTCCTGGACCAAGTCCCCGTTGGGCAGCGAGTACATCTCAGTGTAGATCTGCAAAGGGGGAAGATCGACCAAACATCAGTCGGATCCGTCAATACAAATTGCAAGCCAACGGCAGAAACATCACTCGGGAGCAAAAGACTAACCTTGTCAGGTAGATGGTTAGCGTCGAATGGGATGACCCTCCCAGACCCCCTGGGGTTGTCTTTGTTCCTCGTGATGCACTTCAGGCACTGCGCCACGTACTTCACGTCGGCCGCCTCTGGGTGAACTCGCGACGAGTCGTCGGTGCCGGAGTACAACCACATCGGGTGGTCCCTGAGCCTGGAGCGGCTGGATCCTCCGCATGAGATACACCTCAAACAGATCCATCCCTGTTACACCCTCGCGGACCAACTAGACGACCCGCTCCACCAACATGTTCACTTCGGCCCTCTCGGCCTTACCCACTATCATTGAAGGAGGCTGGCTGGCTCGACCCAGAGAGAAAGGAGGAAGACCAGTCGACTGACCCGGGGTCGGACTGTCCTTATAGTAAAACCAAGTCGACTGCCGGCCCCAAATCGACTCTGGAAAGATCATGGGGGGAAGGCGCTCCTATTCCTAAGTTGGATTCCGAGCCCGCCGCACGCCTGGAGGACGTGAGTCTTATCGTCGCTCGGATTCGCCCTCTTGACAGTATGCGAGCGGCAGGTAAAAATGTGTTTGAACAAGCCCCAGTGCGGCCGGCAACCGAGGAAGTTCTTGCACATGGAAACGAACGCGGAAAGGAAAGCGATGGAATTGGGCGTGAAGTAATGCAACTGGGCGCCGAAGAAAATCAAGAAAGCGCGAAAGAAGGGATGCGGAGGCATGGAAAAACCTCGGTCGACGTGGGTCGCAAGGAGGACGCACTCGCCCTCCCGCGGCCGGGGCTCGAGCTCGCCCTCTGGCACCCGCCAGGAGCCGCGGGCGATCAGTCCTTCCTCCTCCAGCTCCTCCAGATCCTCCGCCACGACGGTGGACCGGATCCAATCCCCTTGGATCCAACCAGCAGGGAGTCCAGACCTCGACGACGATCCTCTCCGGCCGGACCGCCTCCCCTTCCCCGTCGCCGCCTTCTTCAAATGCTCCATCGCCGCGGTCTTGTCCTTGCCCATGGCACGCGCGCCGGCGGTCGCTGTGGAGAGAGGCGAGAAGGAGCAGAGGCACAGCAAAGGAGCAGAGGCGGAGGAAGAGAGATTGGGCGCAGAGTGCCCCCGCTTCGAGCTCGGCGCGCTCTTATAGCGCCCCGGTCGAGTGGCTGACCGGTGGCCTCGAGCAATCTTATCAAATCCCGTAACAGGCGCAGGCGCGATACGTGGCGAAAAAGGTGGCATGAGGATCGAGGCGTCTCAAGCGTATCCCTCCGATTGCTGCGGCACGTCCCGCCCCGCGCGCTTCCCCAAATTTCGAAACCCCGCAGAATCCGACGACCAAAGAGCAACCAACCCCGTCGAAAACTGCACGCGCTAACGGTGCCCGACGCCTAGCGCAAAGTTCAGTCGACGAAAGAAGCGACTAACACACTCGACGACTCCAGAATCGATCAAGGCGACCAAGACGAGACTGAGGAAGACTGCCTAGTCCGCAGGCTCAGAAGCAGACTACCCCAGGGACGTCGAGCCAGAACCGGAGCTTTCCTCAGCACTCTCTTGCTCGAGCCTCAATCCATTCGGGGGCTACTGACGAGGTTACAGACCTAGGGTAGAGTCACAGGCCCGACCAAGGTACCCCACCCAAGGTCACTACCCTAGAAGATCAAAAGACAAAACTTATGATGATAGAGACAGTCGACTGAGACAGCCCAAGAGGACACTCCACTCGACTGAACCTCACCCACAAGACGACTCAACCCCGCTCGACCGACCCCAGGGCACTCGACCCCCGAAGGTCAAGCGTCCCTTAGGACAACAACGGTCTGGCACTTACTCGCCATAGTAAATACCTTAATTGCTCTTTACTGCGGGCGTTATCAGTAACGCCTGCCTTAATGTACATTGAACCCTTGGTAACGTGGGGCATGGCTGGGGTCCTGGCGTACTGTAGGATCGAAAGTATGTCTAGAGAGGGGGTGATTAGACTACTTGTTAATATAAAAATTCTGCCTTTTGATCATGAACAGTTTTTGGCAGTTTCACAATTATGATCGAGTCAAGTATCACCCTACACATGCAATTCTAGAGTATAAGCAGCGGAAAGTAAATTGCACATGTAGTAAAGAGAGGTGGAGAAGATCAAACGCAATTTGGAGACGCGGAGATTTTTCTCGTGGTTCCGATAGGTGGTGCTATCGTACATCCACGTTGATGGAGACTTCAACCCACGGAGGGTAACGGCTGCGCGAGTCCACGGAGGGCTCCACCCATGAAGGGTCCACGAAGAAGCAACCTTGTCTATTCCATCATGGCCTACGCCCACGGAGGACTAGCCTTACTCGGGGTAGATCTTCACGAAGTAGGCGATCTCCTTGCCCTTACAAACTTCTTGGTTCAACTCCACATCTCAATGACGGAGGCTCCCAAGCGACACCTAACCAATCTAGGAGGCACCACCCTCCAAAAGGTAATAGATGTTGTAGATGATGATGAACTCCTTGCTCTTGTGCTTCAAATGATAATCTCCCCAACACTCAACTCTCCTCACTGATTTGGCTTTGGTGGAAGAAGGGATTGAGTGGAAAGCAACTTGGGAAGGTTAGAAATCAAGTTTCATATGGTAGGAATGGAGCAACTTGATCTCAACACAAGGGTAGGTAGTTCTCTTCTCAGAAAGTGTAAGGTAGGAGTGGTAGTACTTTCTGATGGCTCTCTCCACGAGTGAAGAGGGGGTGGAGGGGTATATATAGCCTCCACACAAAATCCAACCGTTACACACATAATTGAGCAATCTCGGTGAGACCGAAGTGAAAACTCGGTCAGACCGAAAGTTCAAATATAGTGAACGTTGGGGTTTTCGGTGGGACCGAAAATACCATCTCGGTTTGTCCGATATGAGTCAAAGATAGGAACTTGCCAGTTTTGGTGGGACCGAAATTATCAACTCGGATATTCCGAAATGATGTCAAACGGTTACAGAAGGTTGGCAGTCCAGTTTCGGTGAGACCGAACTCAAAATCTGATTGACCGATTTTTCTAGGGTTTGGCTTATGGCTGAGGTGGTTCATCTCGGTGGGACTGAGTTGGAAGAATCGGTTTGTCCGAGATTACTTATGAATGTGTATAGTAGTGAAAGTTGCTGATAGTTGAAGGAGCTAAATCACTAAGCACTTGAGCAACCAGATCATCAACACAACCTCATCCCCTTTTAATAGTATTGGCTTTTCCTATGGACTCAATGTGATCTTTGATCACTAAACCAAAAATGGAGTCTTGAGCTTTTGCCAATGCTTGCCTTAGCATTTTGAGGGGTCCACTTCTTCAGTCATTTCCATACCCATATCACTGAACTTCTCTGAAATGATTCTCAAGTAACTATTAGTTCAATGATATATATGTTGTTATTAATTACCAAAACCACCCGGGGATTAGTTGCACTTTCACGCACTATATAAGCCACCCCCTCCTCCGGTACATGGGTTCGCACCTCTGTAACTCACATATACGCATACCAGTCGACCAGCCCCCGGGCAGCGAGACGTAAGGCTGTTACTTCCTTCGAGAAGGGCCTGAACTCGTAAAACATCTTGTGTACAACTCCACCATAGCCAGGGCCTTGCCTCTCCATTCGTACCCCCTACTCGTATTGTCAGACTTAGAACCACGACAACGGCCTGATCGCCTCCACCAACGGCGTCGTGCCGCGCGGCCGCCACAATGCCCAAGGGCGGCGCGAGTGGTGTGGGGTGCCCGGCCGCACCCTCGAGCACGTCCTCGGCTACATCGAGGCCGGCAACACGTCGCGCCTCGAGTACCCCGGCCCCGCACCCCCATCCTTCTCTCGCCACCGTGGCAGCTCGTGGATGTCGCGGCGGATGTCGGACGCGACGACCTCGTCCTCCTCGGGCAGTTCGCCCGTGTCCTTCGCCGTCAAACCCGAGCCACAGGACACGGCGGGGGAGTCCCCGCTAGGGCGCCGCAACCGCAGCGGCGCCCTAACCATCCCCGAGGAAGGACGCGGCGGTAGCCTGCGCCTCGCCCAGCCGAAAACAGAGGCGGAGCCACTCCCGGTGAAGCCGGAGCACCTCGCGATGGCCGCCGACGACGAGACGGCCATGAGGTGGGCCAGGGAGGACTACGTCCGCGAGCAGGTGGCTCGCCAGCGCCGCGCCCTTGAGGAACACAAGGCGCGCTACCGCCGCCCCATCCGCGAGGTGGACGGCGTCGTCTACCTCGACAGCGACGAGGAGGAGGCCGGGCCATCCCGTGTCGGCGACCCTGGACAGTGCTGCAGCAAGGACGGCGGTGGGTGGCAGGACGAGGACGACAACGACGACGACGACGCGGAGACTACACCGTCTTCTACAAGCGCCTAGGCATGTAGAGGTCGGACGGCGGCGAGGCACGATAAGGACGGCGTAGCTAGGACGTGTTTTTTTTAATTTTGTTTTTTGTACATGTTTGAATGAATGTCGCCGAGTTTGGATGAATTTCGACGAGTTTGTGACAAAAAACGCCGACTTCGTTTAGCCCTGGGGCCGACCTGTGGCGACGACTGGAAACGCAGTCGCCCCCACGCCTTAATTCTCGCCGGCTCGCCCCCCGGACGCATTTTTCCGGCGTCCTGGGGGGCCGAACAGCCGGAGATGCCGGAGGTGCCATGACGTCACCGCCTGAACCCTCTATGATGACCACGTGGCGGCGAACTTTGTGGAGGATTGGCACTAAACCGAGTGCCTTCCCGTCATATGCCGAGTGTGTTTGGCTTTTTTACAACCACTCGGCTTCTATTGACATACGTTGAGTGTGTGAATTTTGCCGCATGTTCCTTGTTCTTCACTCGGTTTATACTGACATACGCTGAGTGTCTGAATTTTTTTGTGTGTTCCTTGCACTCGACTTACTTGGATGTAAGCCGTGAACCTGTGTCTTGACACTCGGCGTACGCGTTGATACTCGCGGCATGTGTTTTTCCAGCAGTGATGTGTTTTTTTTTCAGAATTTTTAGGTATCTAAAACCTTGATTTTTGTAATTTTCAAATTTCAGGCTCCATGGAGCTTAGCAATTTCCGCCACTCTTTCTGATTTCCATGTGTGATTGATTGTATTTCAGCTCGTAATTATAGGGGCAATGCCCTTCCCTCGATCAAACTTGTTGCCCGAGAAAACGCGTGGGCGGACGAGACTTGCCGGATCCCGCGTGGGCCGTCATTGATCCCCTGTCTCCTCACTCGTTCTCCCCTCGAACGGATCAACCGCTAGGGTTCCTCACTCCGCCACGTTCCTCTCCTCCTCCCTCGACGATCGGAGTCCTCCCCGCCGCCCTGCTGCAGCCTGCGAGCGCAGCTCTGACGTGCAATCCCACCGGCCCCGCTTTCCTCCGCTCCGCCAGCCCGATGCCCTGTAGTCCTGCATCACGCAGGATGCGCCCATCCTGCTGGCCGTAGCTCTCCTTCCACCGTGCCTGGGTGGGCCTCTCTTCGTTAGGTTTCTGTTCATCTGTCTGTTCTAGTTCATATCTTGTACATGGAACGAAGGATGCTGGGTAGATGTCACTACGGGACTCGAGGGCTATGCCTACAGCCAGGGGCCGTCGGCATAGGGCTTTTGCCGTCGGCGTAGATCTATGCCGACGGCTGCCGTCGGCATAGGGCTGTCGGCATAGATCACGTCAGCGTAGTTTTGTCAGACCGTCGGCGTAGTTTAGCCGTCGGCATAGGAGCCTATGCCGACAGCCGCTAGTCGACCGTCGGCATAGTTTAGCCGTCGGCATTATATTTCGCCTGACGGCAACGAACAGCGCCGTCAAAAGCGGCGACGAAACACGGGACGACACATGGCAGAGATATGCAGACGGCTTGGCCGTCGGCATAGGTGAAAACTATGCCGACGGCTTGGCCGTCGACATATCCCTGCCACGTGTCGTCCTGTGGTGCCTCCTGGTAGCGCAGCTATGCCGACGGCAAAGCCGTAGGCATAGATGAAAACTATGCCGACGGCTTTGCCGTAGGCATAGCATGCCACGTGGCTTCACCTGGTTCTTTCTAGCGGCAATGATATGCCTACGGCATAGATTGAAATCTATGCCGACGGCTTTGCCGTAGGCATAGCCTGCCACGTGGCACGCCTTGGGAAGTCCTGGGCTCATCTATGCCGACAGCTTTGCTGTAGGCATAGTTTTTTTTTATTTTTCCTGTTTTTTCTTTTTCAATTCATTTGACAGCAATTCAAATCAGAATAATATGGCCATGTGCAGAAATATGACAGTTCATCATCTAAACATACTAAAGTTCATCATCATCTAAACATAGTCAAGTTCATCATCTAAAGATCATCACCGACGAAAGTTCATGAACATAAAAGTAGTGCAAGACATGAAACATCATAAAAGTAGGAACATGAAAGGTATGTCACGACGGCCACAGGCACGGGTATTATCATCGACATCATGCAAGACCACCACCGCCAAAACCACCACCTCCGCTAAAACTAGCACCGCCAAGACCACCTCCGTCAAAACCACCTCCGCCAAAACCACCACTCTGCCAGATCGGAGTGACTGGGATCGAGGAAGCAGGAGTCGAGCCACCGGTCCCCTACATGTATGAGAGAAGATTCTAACGGTAAATATGATATGATAGTGTTGAATGAACCTTGAACTAGTTTGTCAGTAGTTAGGCAAATGTACTAACCGGACTATCATTGCCTAGTTCCACCCATTCATCGAACGTGGGAATGTGTGGCCGGACTATCATTGCCTAGTGCCACCCATTCACCTTTTTTTCTTTCTTAGACGACTTTTCCAGAAAGCCTCTCTGCTTTGTCAGGTTCTTCTCAAGACCTGAATAAAATAAACCGTAATTTATTTATTTATACGTGGAAAGATATTCTTTTTCCCATGCAAAATCCGGGCCAAACCATCATCTACATCCCCTCCGTGTAGACCCGACGCATCCGTTCCCCCATCCAGATGCCGGCGGCGACGCCGTACGTGTGGGGGGCCACGTCTCGGAGACGCGTGCCTCCTCTTCGGACATGCCACAACACCACCCCGCATGTATGAGGGGCCGGTGCGATGCTCCGGTGGCATTGCTACCCCGCAGGGCCCCCGTCCCGCCTAATCCTGGAGCGGTTGACCACGAGATCTAGCCCTTTGACTTCCCACAGACGGGCTTTCAACAGTGGACCTCTCCACCCGGTTGTGTCAGGTCATCATAGAGGGACACCTGGGAGCAAAATCCGGGCCAAA
>LR738711.1:787010022-787036779 GCA_902687465.1 Secale cereale | reverse complement strand
ACACGGCTGATTCCCTGTTGCTATCAGGGGCGCCGGTTTAGGAGGCCATGGTGAGTTTTTAGAGAAACTCCCATGTGATATCCTTTGAAAAACACGGCTGATTCCCTGTAGCTATCAGGGGCGCCGGTTTAGGAGGCCATGGTGAGTTTTCAGAGAAACTCCCATGTGATACTCCTTTGAAGGACACGGCTGATTCCTTGATTATGTCAAGGGTGCCGGTTTAATAGGCCATGGAAGGTTTCTTTCGAAGCCCCCATGTGAAACTCTTCTTGAGCTGTGCTCGCCGGGTACCAATGTTTGAGTTATGTTGTGCAACAAACTCTCTTTTGTCCCTTTAATAAATAATTGTCCTGCATATCAAAATATACGGATCAAAGTAACCGTTTTCTTGAGGAAAACAATATATACCAAGAAAATAGATTTAGATGGATATCACCTGATGTATTTTGACCTTAGGATCCTCATCGGTGTCTGATTCGCCTCGACAACGGACGAGTTGGCCGTGGTATTGTAAACCGGTGCAAACGCGTGAACCGGCCACGGTGTGGTAAACCGGCGTGGTCGCAAGAGACGGCCAATGCATTGTAAGCCGGTGCGGGAGTCCGTCGAGCAACGATGACCATTTGTGCTAAATGATGTTTGGCGTGCCTCCATCTCCGCGATATAATACCACTTTGTAATGAATAATTCTTCTGCGAGAAAAAGAAATCACAAATATCCCAGACGAAAGTAATTGTTCTTTTACAAAAAGAGATATGTACCACAATTTATACTTAGAGGGATATCACCTGATTTATCCAGAGGATCGAAGCAAATTTTCTCATGGAATTTTAATGGCCTTCACATCTACCCATGTATCCACCAAGCTTTGGAGGACGTGTCAAATGGTACTTCCTTAAATAATATATGGACTGGAGCCAGCATCCTTGTGTGGTTTTCCTCTCCATGTAGCTGATGGATCTTTAAAAAACTGCAACTTGATTTGCAGGCTTTGATTTCGAACTGGGGCATGTACGCACAGTGCCGTGACAATGGCGACCTAAAGCGGAAGGCAATAGCGGAGGCGACTTGAAATGCGTTGTTGACCCGGCGGTGTCAGCGGCGATTTGTGACAGAGAAGCGAGGCCGCCGGCGGCTCGGTAAGGTGGCAGTGGCTGTGGCCTGCGGCTGTGGGGACCCCCGGCGAGGCAAGACTCGACGGCGACGGCATGCCATCGAGGCATGGAAAATCCGCGGTGGCCCGGAGACGAGCGACTTGCAAACGACGGCGGCTCAAGGCCGCGGTGATGCATGACTCACCGCCGTAGTGCAGAAGTGGCGGCTCAAAGGAGCAGCTCCAGCGGGTCGAGGAGGCGCTCGGAGGCGCAGCGACAAAAACAGCCGGCGACGGAGGCTGCAGCTCTCGAGACAGAGGCAAACACGCGACGACGACGGTGACTCGGTTGCGCAGCTTGAAATAGGAGCCTCGATGGCTCACAGCGTCGGGCTGAAGGTCGGCTCGTGTGGTGGTTCACAGGGACGGCCCCAGGCCGCAAGGGTGCGACAGCTCACGGCCAGCAGGACGACGCGATTCGACGAAGCAGGAGCAAGGCCCTTGGAGGCTCAAGGCGGCGGTTGTTGCGGAAGATAGAAGTGACGACGGGCCGGCGACTCGGCGAGCGGAGCTAGACGGGTCAACGGGGCGAGGGCAACTCAGGGCCGGTTGCGCCGAGGCGACGGAGACTTGCGGCTGCAGTGGTCAGGTCGTGTCGTCGGAGATGAGGGCGGCTCAAAGCCACGGCGGAGACGGCCGTGATGCTGGGCAGGCTTGAGGCGCAGGCGCAAATGAGGTCATGGAGGTGCAGGCCGCGAGGGCGGCTCAGAGCGAGGCGGAGTAGTAATGGCTCGAGGCGATGCGAGATGTGGGACGCCGGGTGTGCTGAAACGAAACGGCGGCTCATCGGCAGTTCAAGACGGAGACGACAACCCGGGCTGTAGCGGACGGCCGAAGATGACTCGGAGCAGAAGAGGTGACAGCGACTCGGAGCAAATCCAAGCGAATGCGAGGTTAAAACTGGGCCAGCACAACCGTGACTGCGGCTCGGAGCAACAGAGGCAGGAAGCGGATTTTGCAAAGCCGGCATGGAGGAGCAGCAGACCCGGTGCGAAGGATGCCGGAGACCCGACGCGAGGGTACGCGGCCAGTTCGTCCGCTCTGGTGAAGGCGGGCCGGGACGCGGATCCTGGAGCGAATAGTCGTACCCACGACCCAATCCTCCTCTGGGTTGTAGTTGACTCGCCAAGCAATTACAGGCTCCAAGCAGTATTCGTGGTATGAGTAGCACCCGCAGCTACGAGTTGACGCCCCCAAGATTTGAACAATGCGCGACAGCAAAAAATTAACCGTCTCGGCGACTTGGCAATTTGACGGTTTGATGTAGACGCGCCGGCAGTTTTGGCGGATTGACTGCAGACCTCCGCTGCTGTGTACAAATCGACCCAGCACTAAAAATACTTGTCGGTCTTGGGAACATCCGACTGCGTTGAATAAAAAATGATCTTGCTCCGGATTGATGGATCATCAGGTCGCATTGGCGACGGCTCAGGGGATGCTGCAACCCTAATTTCTCCGACTGCTTGTTGATGACGTAGATCGTTTCTTCATCCAAAAAATTGTGAACTCCTTGATCCCTAAAGAGATCCCTCCAAGAACTCAACACCACCGTGTGCACGCCCCACGATGGGCGCCAACTGTCGACATATCCTCGACACCGTTTCCGCCACCGCAAAAACCCTAGACACCTCTTCCGCTATACCCTCGACATATCCACCACCACCACCATTGCCTAACCAACATTCACAACGGTCTTACCTCTTTGTGTCTTGGATCATTTGAGTTGTGATTTTCTCTGTTTTCGTTTGTGTTTCGGCTATCTCGGAGCGGAGCGACATCGACAAGACCACCTGTCAACCTCGACAAGGACGGTAACATCGATGATACTTCGTTTACTACCTTGCAATTGCATTGATAAACCCTCATCGACCATTTTGCGTAGCTTTCCTACCGAGACTAACCATTTGAGTATTGCCGGGCCATGACACTTGTGCACATTAGTGATAGTCATAGACATTGCATACTACATCATCATATCTCCGTGTGACACACGAGTGTTCCGCATACACAATAGCTACCTTGATCCGAGAAGCATGCATAAGTGGCCAAAGAAAGAGCTCACAAGCTTTTAAGCAAAAGAGCCATCCAAAGCTTATAAGCAAAAGCACAATAGCATCAAACGCCTTGCATCAAAAGAGATCATATGAGATAGCAATACTTCATCTCGCGCTAAAGCATCCACACATCATACACTCATAGCATACATGTGATAGGAAGTCGTTACATTGCTCTTATAGGTCGTGCACAAGTTTTTATCTGCCTATTAAGCAACCGGTTAGCATCTTTCTAGCATTGTGCAACACGAGCATTTTCCGTGGATTCCACATTTTCACTCACTTTTTGTTGCACAACCACTTTTATCTATCCGTGCGTGTGTTCCGTGTGCTACTTATTGCTTGTGATCTACTTGTTGCATGAGTCAATTGTGAATCATTTTCAACATCATTGCATCTTACTCACTTTTTGCATTGAATTTTGCCACCATCCTAACTAAGCTCCTCTCAAAGCTTTACTTGTGTAGGTGTGAGAATCGACAAGACTCGGTACCAATAGTGCTATTTCCGGGTTACATTATTGAGTGATCATTGATCCATTGTCAACTTCGATCAAGGTACATTTGGTATTGTCTTCTCCTTTCTCCCACTCACATACTTGCTTGTGACGATGGATAGGCCAAGTACATCTACGAACCCGCTCTTCGATGATCCTCAAGAATCGAACAACTACGTCACCAAAGTACATCTCTTCGGTGTCCAACGAGCTCTACATCAAGAAAGTGAAGCTATGCGAGAGCACATTGAGCAAGTCGCCGCCGACACGCGACAATTCGAAGCAAGAACAAGAGAGCAATTCGACATCATCAACACCAACATGGCTACTCAATTCGATGCGCTTCGAACTTTGATGGTCAACCGACGTTGTTCTTCCACATCTTCTCAAAGACGAAGCCGCTCAAGTTGACACACCGACTCCACGGACGGTTCAAGTACCCATACATCGAACACTCTTCGACAAGCCGCACGTCAAGCTCGACATGACAACCGGAATCCACTTCATGACAAGAGCTCCCAAGACTTACTCGACGAGCAAGAAAGTCGACATCGTCAAAACCAAGCTACACTTGAGCAAGCACAAGAACGGCAAAGACTACGCCAACAACAACAAGAGCGAGCACATCAACAACAAGAAGAACAAGATGTCAAAGCTCATCGTCAAGCACAACACCGCCGAGAAGCTCAAGCTCTTGAGGCGCAACGAGCATTACGTGATGCACATCGCAATGTGGCCACGTGCAATCGACACACTCGTCAAGAAGAGGATTTCCTTCGCGGTGAGATGCAAGAGAGGCGCCACCAAGCACGAACGCAACAAGAAGTTCCTCCTCAAGCGCGACGAGAGCAACAACCTCAACAAGAACCACAAGCTCGGCAAGTACACCATGACAATAAACATCTACTCCGCCAAGAGCAACATGAGGTTGACAGCCATCCAAATCAAGAACGCCCTCCCAATAGGCAAGCAAACAATGAAGAGCATCACTATGGCAAGCTTAAATTCACCATGCCAAAGTTTTCCGGAAGAATTGATCCCGAAGACTACCTCTCATGGGCATTGAAGGTCGACAAGATCTTCCGCTTACACAACTTTGATGAAGAGAAGAAAATCGCTATGGCCTCCCTTGAGTTCCAAGACTATGTGCTCATTTGGTGGGAGAAAATCATTAAGAGAAGAGAAGCAAAAGGCGAAACTCCTATCACTACTTGGGCTCAAATGAAGGAAGTCATGAGAGCACGCTTCATGCCAACACATTACAACCGTGACTTGTTCAAGAACCTACAACTCCTCAAGCAAGGTACCAAGTCTATTGAAGAGTACTACAAGGAGATGGAGATTGTCATGATACGAGCAAACATCACGGAAGATGAAGAACAAACGATGGCGAGATTCTTGAATGGACTCAACTATCCTATCAAGAAGATTGCGTACTTTCAACCATACACCAATCTCCTCGAGCTAGTACATCAAGCCACCAAAGCAGAGCGACAAGTTCAAGAGGACTACAAGTACTCCAAGTTCACCTCCAAGAACTTCGGCTCCTATAACCAAGCTTCAACGACTTCGGCTCCTATAACCAAGCTTCAACGACTTCGGCTCCTCATACCTCTACCAAGCCATCTACAAACTTCGGTGACAAGTCAAGCTACAAGAATGCGCCTACATCAAGTCGACCACCTTCTACAAGCAACTTCAAGCCAAGAACTTCATCATCTACAACTCCAACCGAGGACAACTGACGAGTTCCATCAAATGCTTCAAGTGCCAAGGGCGAGGCCACAAGTCATTTGAGTGCAAGACCGTTCGTACCATGATCATCAATGATGACGAATCTTATGACTCAATGAGCGATGATGAAATGGAAGCCCTCGAACATGTAGCTATGCATCGCCAAGTGAATGAAGATGAAGACCACCAAGTGTTTTGCGACAATGACTCGAGTCCCAATCTCGTTGTCTCCAAGGTCTTGACACTCCAACATCGACAAGATGACGACCAACGATGTCACATTTTCCATCCCAAGGCGGGCATCAATGGACGCTCCGGTTATTATCGATGGAGGAAGTTGTCATAACTTGGCAAGCTAAGAGCTATGCGACAAGCTAAACTTGGTGAAGTCGAAGCACCCTCATCCCTACAAGGTCCAATGGCTTAACAACGCCAGAACTCTTCGAGTCGAGCATACCGTGTAAGTTTCCTTCAAGATAGGCGCCTACGAGGACACACTTGAGTGTGATGTGGTCCCCATGTCCGTGTGCCACCTTCTTCTTGGACGACCATGGCAATATGATCGTGGAGTCACACACAATGGACGGATCAACCACTATAGCTTCAAGATGAAAGGAAAGGAGTCCGTGCTACGCCCAATGTCACCAAGTCAAGTAGCCGCCGACAAACACATACCTACCAACCATCGCGGAGAGAGTGGTGAGAGAGTGAGAGCCACAAGCCAAATATGAGTGTAACATCCCAAATTTTTAATTTGGAATGTTATACATAGATCATACTGCATTGCATGCTCTTTGCATTTTTTTGTGGCGTTCCTCGAACTTCTCAGCAACTCAAGGACCTACAGAGAGAGGTGGGAATTTTACTGTTTTCGTATTTTAGTTCGCTCGAATACCGATACGAGGACAGTGTGATTCTAATTATTTTTCTCTCCAAAAAATATATTTCTAAATACAAAATATGAGCGGAGATAATATGACTTCTCCAAAATAACAGAAATATTGGAGGAAAAATGTTAAAATCACTTTTGTTTTTTTTTTTCTGGATTTATTTGCGATTTTATTTGCATAGGAAAAATGCGCGTTTTTCAAAATTGCATTTAGGTCCGGAAAAAATGTTCACTTTGTCTTAAATATTATTAGAGGACGGTAAAAATTTGTTTCGAGATTTTTGGAGTCCGTTTAGTATTTCTTTCGTTAGTTTTTCTGCGTCAGGACTCTATTTAAAAAAAATGCAACCGACTTGGAGTCGTTTAGGACCGGGACTCTGGGCTTTATAAGCCGCCGCCCGGGGCCCAAGCCAGCCAAGCCGCGTCGCCCGCTGCCCTAGCCTCGCGCCGCCGCCGCCCCAGCCTCGCACCGCCGCCACCGCTCGCCAGCGCCGCCGCCGCCGCACGCCCGCCCCACCGCCGCACGCCCGAGCGCCACCGCCTCCGTCCGCCGCCCGCCGCCCGCAGCGCCGTCGCCTCGCCGCCCCACCGCGCAGCTGCGCCGCTGCCGGACCGCCGGGATCTCGCCGGAGTTTGCCGTTGAGGTAGTTAATCGGTTTTTTTAAAAGCACCGATCCTTTTTTTTTCGTAGACCGTAGATTCATTTTTTTAGTTAGATTGGTTCGGTTTTCGTCGGTTTAGCTATTTAGCGGACGCTCGTCCGTACGTTCGTTTTAACGAACGGTTTTCGTCCGTTAGCCGCAGACAGCGAACATTCGTTCGTTAGCCTGTTCGTCAGTTTTCTTTTTCGGGGTATTTATTCGCGGTTATTCCGATCGCGATTTCTGCCCTGATCTTGTTTTTCGTTTTTCTTTTCGCTCGAGAGTCGGAATCAGGTGATTCAAAATCCCAGATCTTCGTCTCAATGCCCTCTTTACGTTTAACCAACTTGAACAAGGTTTTTGCTACTGTAAAATTTTACTTTAGGCCAATTAGTAAACCGGAGCTCGTTTCTTTCGCAGTTTGAGTTTCGTTGCTTCTTTCGAGTTGATTCTTTTTGCAAACCGGAGTTCTTAAGTTGAACTTTTTGGTTAGATCTGATCTTTTAGAGTTTTGTTTGTGCATCTTTGCTTGATTGCTTATGTATGCTATTGTTTGCTTGCGATAGAATACCCGGACTGTGAAGCGTGCTACTACGAGTCTCTAGGTTTTGCGAATCGTCAGCAAGGCAAGTAACACTTTGATCATACCTCTTATTACCCAGTTTTTATGCATTAGATCAAACCCTCACACATTGCATGAGTAGGACCTCTAAATTTGTGGTACTGGGAAGTAGATTGAGGTAGAACCTATTACCTGCATTATTTTCAAACCACTGGGAGTTACTTCTACGTTTGCTTAGGTTGCTATGCTATGCTCGTAGATGTGGTTTGGGTTTGAGTGAAATCCATGACAGATGTGAGTTGTTAATTAAGGATTCAACTTAAGGTGGCTACTTGAATACACATCTGGGTGGATTGGTTGCAGGGCACCTGGGGAACCCAGTGTTGTCCTAGGAAATCCCGGGGTTCCGTGTGATTTTTCCAATGGAATGCCACCCGGGCTCAAAGGGATCATAAAACTATTCATGCTAGAAACTTCCGTGTGCAGCCACATGCCAATATGGGCTCTGGCATAGTTGAGTAAGTTGGGGAAAACCTTTCCGGGATGGGCTAGCAGATGTAGAGGGATTGTAGGTGTACCGGCCTATCTATCCGGTTAAGGGGACCTCTTCGGAAAGACTGTGTCTCGATCATCCGTTTCTCAAACACCGTGCAGTGCGAGAAACCAAACGGAGGCGATCGAGTCTTGTGGGAAAAGTGCACAAACCTCTGCAGAGTGTACAAACTGATCATGATTAGCCGTGTCCCCGGTTATGGACATCTTGAGTATCTGGTACTTGAATTATTGGTTGATCTCAACACTCTATAATTTAATTTTATGGGATAATGATGAACTTTTAATTTGGGATTGAGTTGGGGGTACCTTCTCAATGATTTTCAACCAACATGATAGTTAAAATAAAATTTATTCTTTTATTGTAGGGGAAAATTGGCTTTACGCAAAAACTTTAACCTAAGAGCCTCCACCAGCCAAATATGCATATTGTATAGCCTTTATTCTGTTACTTGCATCATTTGTGTTATCTTGCCAGCATATTCCATGTGCTGACCCGTTTTTCGGGCTGCAACATATTACGTTGCAGACTTTTCAGACGAGGAATAAGACGTGCTAGGTCGTTTGTCATGCACTCAGTTATGCCGTTGGAGTTGATGGACTCACTTATCTTCCAAGCCTTCCGCTGTTATTTTGTTAGATGGCCTTAAGCCATACATTTTGCAATAAGTTCTCATTGGAGACATTCGATGTAATAAGTGTGTGATTACCACTCTGTTATAAATCCTTCAAGTACTGTGTGTGTCAGCATTACCGATCCAGGGATGACACTGGAACACAGAGACTTCGGTCCATTTGGATCATGGTTGCTACAAAGATGGTATCAGAGCACACGCTGAATGTAGGACACGACCACTAAGACAGACCCTAGATCACTTATCTCTACTCATTTCTGACTTCTCTCCATTTTCTACTTCTTTAGGATGGTGGACCCAAGGAACAAGTTCACTCAACCGGATGAAGACACATCATTTGGACGACACTTGAAGGAAGTCACTAGGTACCTGAATATAGGAATACCAAGCTTTACCGGGACCTACACCGCCACTTTACCGGAGGAGGAGCGATGAAGCATTCAAGTTCAAATTCTCGGAAGAACCTTCACACCATCCACTGAGCCAACAGAGTTTTCTTTTGATGCGCCAACCTGGAGCCTAGGCAAGAGCATGGCCGCCCACATCACAATAGGAAGGATCAGAGAAGTCTACAAGCAGTAGCTGAAGGACACCATCTACCAGATTTGTGGACGCCGAGATGAGAGTAGGGATATGATCAGCACCCGGAAGGATAGGTCCATTGCAGCATTCATCCAGGAGTTGAACCAGCACATTCGACGACAGGAGCACCAGATGTGCACTGGGATGATAGAATTGAAGAAGGCACTAAACATGAATTTGGAGCTAGAAGAAGAACTTAAGTCTACTCATGACGGATACGAGGAGGAGATGTTGATACTAGTGGAAAAGAATGATAATTTGACAAGGAAGCTAGGAGTATTCATGGGAGATCCAGCACCAGGAGGTGAAGAAGAGGAAGAAGAGCCTAAAGAAATTCCTCCCGAAGATTACATTATCATCGACGACACGGATTCAGAACCCGATGATAGTAAAGACGAGGACTATGAAGATGAAGCTGGAGCAGACATCATGGAATCGTCCGCCGATCAATATTTTTAGATGACCACCCTGTGACTAGTAGTTTACCCCCATAAATTAGTTTTAGAGCACTTTTGTAACGGTAGTTAGATTTGTAAGATCTTGCTTGAAATTGATTGGTGTGATATAATTGTGCTTGTCTCATGTGCATATGGGTAGTGATTTTCCCTTAGACCTCAATTCTATTCTAATCTCTTCCCTCTACACCCATCAGATGCCTCCAAGACGTGAGCCCGGATTTGAGTTTCCCCCTGAGCTCACCCAGTTGATCCAGCAGCAGAACACCTTGATGCAACTTCTTGTCCAGAACACTCAGAACAACCAGAACAACAACAACAACAACCCTTCACCACCACCACCCGTGGACAACCTGACACGTTTCTTAAGGTTGCAACCACCCGTGTTTGCTAGCAGCATCGAACCAATAGTGGCTGATGATTGGCTACGCAAGATTGGAAGGGATTTGACCACCGCCAATTGCTCGCATGCTGAGAAGGTGCGATTTGCCGCACACCAGTTGTCTGGACCAGCCGCAGCATGGTGGGAGAACTACACAGCCACTTTCCCCATAGCCAATGTCACTTGGGAGCAGTTTCAGCAAGCTTTCCGTACTGCCCATGTCTCAACTGGAGCTATGAGCATGAAGAAGCGGGAGTTTGGCAACTTGCGCCAAGAAACCGTACTGTGGCACATTACGTGGATGAGTTTAGTACCCTGTCTCGTTATGCCCCAGATGATGTGGCCACAGATGCCGCGAAGCAGGAGAGATTTATGGAAGGGCTGAATGATGAGATGAGCGTACAGTTGATGGTGGCAACTTTCAACAACTACCAGGAGTTGGTAGATAAAGCGCTTATGATTGAAGGGAAGCACCAGCAGATTGAAAGTTGCAACAGGAAGTATGGACAAGGAAGGAATAATTCTTGAGCCCAGCAGAAGCCCCGATTCACTCCGAATTCGGGAGGACACACCCACAACCATGGAATTCCCCACAACCACAATGGCCCAAAGAATGGAAATGGGAATGGAGCAAGTAGAAACCAGAGCCGCTCTACCCCGTCCACACCCGCCAAGAAGGATTTCAGCCATATGATACGTCCAAAACGTATCTATAATTTCTGCTTGCTCCATGCCACTTTTGGGTGATATTGCTATGATATTCATACACTTCCATACACTTTTGATCATATTTGGACTAACTTACTAATCCAGTGCACCCTAGTGCCAGTTTCTGTTTTTGGCTGTTTTTGTATTTCAGGTCACGTTTCGAGAACTGCCCAGAAAAATCCAGAAAAATTATATAAAAAATCAGCGATCCGGAAACAACACTGCGTCCGAAGGGCAGCCTGGGGGGGGCACAGGGGCTCCAGGCGCCCTGTGGGCGCCCCCCCTGGGCCGCGCCGGGGGGGCGCCTGGGCCCCCCGAAGCCCGTCCGGTGTCCCCCTTTGGCATATATTTAGAGGGACCTCCGAAACCCTCAGAACAGGAACTCTTTTCGCGATCCCATCTCTGTTCCGCCGCCGCCGCCGCTTCCAAGATCGGGAGCACCAGGAGAACTCTTCCCGGCACCCTGCCGGAGGGGAGGATCACCACCGGGAGCTTCTCCACCACCATGGACGCCTCCCGGATGACTCGTGAGTAGTCTCCCTTGGACCGTGAGTCCATGACCAGTAGCTATGTGATGTTCTCCTCCCGTTCTTGTGCTTCACTAATTAGTCCTCGTGAGCTGCCCTACATGATCGAGGCACCTATGTAATCCTTATGCTGTTGCTATGTTGAGTTTGCTGGGATCCGATGGATTATGAGATTATGTTCAGATTGATCTTGAGTAATATATTTGATTCACCTCTTTTATATTTTAGTTCATAAGTAATTCTTGCATGTTCTCCGTTGTTACTTATTGCTTTGGCCGAGTAGTAGGTAGTGACTCCAGGAGGGAACGTTATGCTCGACTGTGGGTTCATGCCCCTCGATGACTAGCTTGAGTGACAGAAACATGAGTCTAGGGGATGTGCTTTTGCCACAAGGGGGAAAACAACGGTGCTTGTGCCCGCGGGTGCAAGGATTGTTTACTTTACGCAAAGTTCTTTTAATGCAGTTGTCTGTTGCATTGAGTTTACACTATGGGTGGGACTCGCAACTTAATACCAGCGAGATGTTCTGGATAGATATCTCAAGGTGGATGATTAGTAGTAGATATTGATGGATTTCGGTCTACTTACTTTGGCGTACCGCCCATGCTTTGAACCTCAACCTTTCTTGCAATGTAGTCAGCATTGGTTTGCGTTCGTGGTCCTGTCAATTGCCCAGTTGTAATTTGTTTACCTCACATAGCTGTTTTATCATCTTTTGGGAGAGAGACATCAGTAGTGAACATCATGAGACTCCGGTCCATATTACCATCATTGATCACATCCGCTATTTACTTTTCGTTATTTACCTACTATTGCAAAAACTATCTATCACTACTATCATTGCTTTTAACCCTTTGTGAACTACAAGGCCGGAGGGATTGACAACCTCTCTGTACTCGTTGGGAGCAAAGTTATTTGTATCTGTGTGCAGGTCCACGTTGGTTGCTACTAATCTGGCGCCGTAGCAATTGACACCTACTTGTTGAACCTAGGAGTCTCTGGGGAATCGATCCTTGGCATCTTTGCTAAGGGAAAACACTTCTACTTACTGCATCTTACACCTTCCACTTGGGGTAACCAACGAGGGAATCAAGGCCCATCAAGGAGTATTTTCTGGCGCCGTTGCCGGGGACTCCACTCTTCAGGATAGGGGAGTTGCATGCTATCTTTTACCTTTGCTTTTTAGTCTTGTTAGTTTACCTTTCAGTTTTCTTTATGTCTTTTCACCAGTTATGCTTATGGACAACCTTGCTATTGGATCGTTGCTTGCGGGAAGACGCCCCACACCTGTGGTGGTTGCTCCTCCCCCTACTGAAATTGTGCCCTATAAAATACCAGCTGGTATTATCAATTATATCTTGGCTAATCGTTATGCAGGAGACAGACATCCCGGTGAACACTTGCTATATCTGTCACAACTATGTTCATTATTTAAGCTTGCAGGTGTATCAAGGGACTTTGTCATGAGGAAATTGTTCGCCGTATCACTTATAGATAAAGCTTTAGATTGGTATAAGCTTCTCGATAACTCGCACTTGCTTGATTGGCAAGAGCTTGTGTCTCTCTTTTATACTAAGTTTTATCCTCTTCATAATGCTTATGTGGAGAGTAAGAGTACCTTTTTGCATGTGGATCATGGTAACAATGCTTTATGTGATTCTTATATTGTTGAGTTCATCCATGATGCCACTGAAATTTATAATGAGAGAGGGAGACTTGCTTCTAAATATTTTAATAATAAGAAGTTTCCTCTCTTTATGGTGAATGTTTTGAAGTTATGCTTGTTTTGCCTTCCTATGCTAGTTGCTTTGTGCTTCAATGAATTATTCTATTGCAATATTCCTATGCATAGGAAGCATGTTAGGCTTAAATGTGTTTAGTATTTGCTCCTTGATGCTCTCTTTTGTTCTTCAACTCTTATTCCTTCGAGAGCATCATTAAAGTTTTATGCCTAGCTTAAAGGCATAAAAGAAAGCGCTTTTGGGAGGCAGCCCACATGAATAAATTTTTTGCTTTTGTTGTGTCTTGATGTTGTTTACTGCTGTAGCATCATCATTGTATCTTGGCTTTTCATATTTGTGCCAAGTATAGCCTCCGATTGCTAGAAAGTTCAAAAGTTGTGAGGTGCTGTCCAGGAAACAGATTCTGTCCTTGGATAGAAAAATTCGTATAAAATCACCAGATCATCTTTTTGGTCTGAATTTTTTCGACAGCGTTCTCTATATAATTGTCTTTCGTGCGTCAGTTCTGAGTTTTTTGATTTGAGTTGCAGAAGTATCCCGAACAGACCAATTACTGCCTGCTGTTCTGTTTTTCACAGATTCTGTCCTGTTTTGCCTTACCTTCACTTTGCAAATTAAGAACTTGCTTTTTCTTTGCAAAAACCTTTTGGCAATCTTGAGAAACAGTAGAACTTCAAGAATATCCTTATTTACAGCAAGGTATAATTATTTTATTAAGGGTACTAACCTCGCTAATCAGATTATGATGAGTTATGTATGAAGGGAGTTTTCAAGTGTGCGAGGGAAGATGATAAAAAAATTCAGGAGTGTCAAGCGCTCAAGCTTGGGGATGCCCTCGTGCACCCCCAAGAAATATTCAAGGAGACTCAAGCGTCTAAGCTTGGGGATGCCCCCCGTGCATCCCCTTCTCCATCAACACTATCAGTTCGTCTTTCGTTTCGCTATATTTTTATCACTTCATGTGTTATGTGCTATGCTTGGAGCATCTTGCTTTTAGTTTTCTTTTTAGTTTTTCATAACGAGTCGGAACCCAGCATTCCTTTATGTGGGAGAGAAACACGCTCCACCTCTACCTAGAACATAACATATAATTTTCATGTCTATCTATGCTGTGTGTGTTCTTTGTCTTTTAATAGCTACTATCATACTCTGCTCTTAGTATTCATGCTTATCTTTTCAAGAGCTTTTATTTAGTTGGTTGCTTGAACTCTCTTTAATTACCATGCTCACCTTATTAAGAGAGTTTGCTTCCGTTGCACTGGTTAATGTGTCTATGATAAAGATGCTACTTGCATGATGGTGCTTAGTAGTTCAGGTTTTCTTTTGGTTAATCTCAAATAGCTGGGGGGTTCCTAATGTGTTATTGGAGTACCAACTTGGTTTGTTTTGCCTATGATATGGTATGGTTTAGTAATATCTTCCTTCGAGAATTTATTTTGATTGACTTGGCGTATGCTCACGCATATTCAAGACTGTAAAGAAAGTCTGTCAAGCCTTGATGATCTTTTATTTCTGAGTAGCGATATAACTACCATGCCTGATTCAATATTGCTTTGTCGCTCTGCATGATTATGACCGTCATTGCTCTCTTAGTTGGTCTCTCCCAGTCTTTTGCTAACCTCCACCTGTACTAAGCAAACTAACCATGCAATACATAGCTCATGGGAAAGTAGCCTAAAAACTATTGTGGTAAAGAATATGTTGCTTATGTATCTTATTTCTTACAAGTTGCTTTCTGAGCGGTAACCATGTTTCTGGGGACGCCATCAACTGTCACACTTTTGTTGAATATCATGTGAGTTGCTATGCATGTTCGTCTTGTCTGAAGTAAGGGTGATTTACCGTGGGTTGAATAACTATGCATATTGTTAGAGAAGAACATTGGGCCGCCAACCAAAGCCATGCATCATGGTGGAAGTTTTAGCTTGGACCTTAATCCTCAATCTCTTATGAGAATATGATTATGCATTGAAGAGGAGTCCATCATCTATTTTCTATGTTGTCCCGGTATGGATGTCCTCAAGTTGAGATCTATCAAAAACAAGAAATCAAATGCGATTTATCTCCTTGGACCTTTGTACAGGTGGCATAGAGGTACCCCTTTGTGACACTTGGTTAAAACATATGCAATGCAATGATAACCCATGGGGATCCGAGCTAATTAGGACAAGGAGCGAGCACTATTAGTATTCGATGCATGAGGCTTGCAACTTATATGATGTTTTATACATGACACATATGAAGTACTACTACCGTTGACACAATTGCTTCCATGTTTTCAAAATAAAAAGCTTTAGCACTTAACCTTTCTTTTACCTTTATGTTGAAGCACCAACTACTGAGAGCATGATTGTCATTCTGAGTGTAATGTGCATTGTCCCAAAGTAGCATTGTCTTTTGCATGATTGTGATATCGTTTATTCTGAAATGATTGTATCTAGTCATCACTTAAACCTTGAAGGTGCCCCTGCATTTATGTTTTGCATCACTAAAGGGGGCAAGCTAGATATCACTTTATCATATTTGCACATCATGTTCATGGCAAATCTTTTTGATGTTTCAGTTTCATGTTGTAAAACTTTCAGTCATTTGTGATTTTCTCTTGAGACAACTTAATTACTTTAGAATCATTGTCTCAGTAAGCTTTTGTCATATGACTATGAGAAAGTCCTATATGGTTAATTGCATGTCACCACAGAAATTATTCTTGTTATCATTTACCTACTCGAGGACGAGCATGAATTAAGCTTGGGGATGTTGATACGTCCAAAACGTATCTATAATTTCTGCTTGCTCCATGCCACTTTTGGGTGATATTGCTATGATATTCATACACTTCCATACACTTTTGATCATATTTGGACTAACTTACTAATCCAGTGCACCCCAGTGCCAGTTTCTGTTTCAGGTTTTCACGTTTCGAGAACTGCCCAGAAAAATCCAGAAAAATTATATAAAAAATCAGCGATCCGGAAACAACACTGCGTCCGAAGGGCAGCCTGGGGGGGGCACAGGGGCTCCAGGCGCCATGTGGGCGCCCCCCCTGGGCCGCGCCGGGGGGGCGCCTGGGCCCCCCGAAGCCCGTCCGGTGCCCCCCTTTGGCATATATTTAGAGGGACCTCCGAAACCCTCAGAACAGGAACTCTTTTCGCGATCCCATCTCTGTTCCGCCGCCGCCGCCGCTTCCAAGATCGGGAGCACCAGGAGAACTCTTCCCGGCACCCTGCCGGAGGGGAGGATCACCACCGGGAGCTTCTCCACCACCATGGACGCCTCCCGGATGACTCGTGAGTAGTCTCCCTTGGACCATGAGTCCATGACCAGTAGCTATGTGATGTTCTCCTCCCGTTCTTGTGCTTCACTAATTAGTCCTCGTGAGCTGCCCTACATGATCGAGGCACCTATGTAATCCTTATGCTGTTGCTATGTTGAGTTTGCTGGGATCCGATGGATTATGAGATTATGTTCAGATTGATCTTGAGTAATATATTTGATTCACCTCTTTTATATTTTTGTTCATAAGTAATTCTTGCATGTTCTCCGTTGTTATTTATTGCTTTGGCCAAGTAGTAGGTAGTGACTCCAAGAGGGAACGTTATGCTTGATTGTGGGTTCATGCCCCTCGATGACTAGCTTGAGTGACAGAAACATGAGTCTAGGGGATGTGCTATTGCCACAAGGGGGAAAACAACGGTGCTTGTGCCCGCGGGTGCAAGGATTGTTTACTTTACGCAAAGTTCTTTTAATGCAGTTGTCTGTTGCATTGAGTTTACACTATGGGTGGGACTCGCAACTTAATACCAGCGAGATGTTCTGGATAGATATCTCAAGGTGGATGATTAGTAGTAGATATTGATGGATTTCGGTCTACTTACTTTGGCGTACCGCCCATGCTTTGAACCTCAACCTTTCTTGCAATGTAGTCAGCATTGGTTTGCGTTCGTGGTCCTGTCAATTGCCCAGCTGTAATTTGTTTACCTCACATAGCTGTTTTATCGTCTTTTGGGAGAGAGACATCACTAGTGAACATCATGAGACTCCGGTCCATATTACCATCATTGATCACATCCGCTATTTACTCTTCGTTATTTACCTACTATTGCAAAACCTATCTATCACTACTATCATTGCTTTTAACCCTTTGTGAACTACAAGGCCGGAGGGATTGACAACCTCTCTGTACTTGTTGGGAGCAAAGTTATTTGTATTTGTGTGCAGGTCCACGTTGGTTGCTACTAATCTGGCGCCGTAGCAATTGACACCTACTTGTTGAACCTAGGAGTCTCTGGGGAATCAATCATTGGCATCTTTGCTAAGGGAAAACACTTCTACTTACTGCATCTTACACCTTCCACTTGGGGTAACCAACGAGGGGTTCGAGGCCCATCACCATATCACCTGTTTCAAGTGCGGGAAGAATGGACACTATGCCACGGACTGCCCTGAAGCTAAGAATGGGAACGACAATGGAAGCGCCGGGAAGCAGCCCAACTCGTTCAACAAAGGACAAGTGAACCTCGTAACCGTGGAGGAGGTAGAAGAGCAACCAGATGTTGTTGTCGGTAAGTTTTTGGTTAAGACATTTACCGCAATAGTTCTTTTCGATACTGGTGCATCGCATTCATACATTTCAAAGGGATTCGTGAATAGACATAGGATGTCCACCCGAGTTCTTAAGACCCCCATGTTAGTAAGTTCACCAGGAGCAGAGTATATGGCACACCAAGGATGTTTTCAGACGCCATTGACCGTAGGACGCCACACTTTCCCTTCTGACCTAATAGTCCTGGAGTCACAAGGATTGGATGTGATATTAGGTATGGATTGGCTATCGAAGTATGGAGGTAACATTGATTGTGCGAGTAAGTCTATTTTGCTCACCACCCAGGAGGGAAAAAGGATTAAGTATGTATCTAGGCATTCGCCTATAAGGACTCAAGTACATTCTCTCACAGGAGTTGTTCAGGAGGAACTGCCAGTAGTGAAGGATTATCCGGATGTGTTCCCAGAGAAGTTACCTGGCATGCCACCGGATAGAGATATTGAGTTTTTGATAGAGTTGTTGCCTGGCACCGGACCAATATCTAAGAGACCGTATCGGATGCCAGCGAATGATCTGGAGGAGATCAAGAAGTAGATTAAGGAGTTGTTGGAGAAAGGTTATATTGGCCGAAGTTCATCACCTTGGGGAACCCTAGTGCTTTTGGTCGAGAAGAAGGATGGATCTTTAAGAATGGTCGTTGATTATCATGCGCTGAATGAGGTGACAATTAAGAATAAGTACCCGCTACCGATGATCAATGATTTGTTCGACCAACTCCAGGGAGCGAAAGTATTCTCCAAAATAGATCTACGATCTGGATACCACCAATTGAAGATCCGAGAGAAGGATATACCTAAGACAGTCTTCACCACCCGGTATGGGCTATATGAGTATACGATTATGTCATTTGGATTGACTAACGCGCCTGCCTATTTCATGAGTATGATGAATAAGGTGTTCATGGAGTTCTTGGATAAGTTCGTCGTGGTATTCATAGATGATATCCTGATATACTCAAAGGATGAAGAAGAACATGCAGAGCATTTGCGTTTGGTATTGGAGAAGCTCAGAGAACATCAGCTATATGCCAAGTTTAGCAAATGCGAGTTTTGGTTGAACGAAGTTGGATTCCTAGGGCATGTTATATCGGGAGAAGGTATAGCAGTGGATCCCGTCAAAGTGCAGGCAGTCATGGAGTGGTTGGCACCCATTTCAGTTGGAGAGATCCACAGTTTTCTTGGACTCGCGGGATACTACCGGAGGTTCATAGAAAATTTCTCCAAGATTGCAAAGCCAATGACGACATTGTTGAAGAAGGAGACAAAGTTTGATTGGACTGAAGAGTGTGAAGAAAGTTTCCAGGAGTTGAAGAAACGGTTGACGACAGCCCTAGTGTTGATATTGCCAGAGATACACAAGGATTTCCAAGTGTACTGCGACGCTTCATGCTTAGGACTTGGAGGAGTACTTATGCAGGATGGAAGAGTTGTTTCCTATGCATCCCGTCAACTGCGACCTCACGAGTTGAATTATGCGACGCACGATCTGGAGTTAGCAGCAGTAGTGCACGCACTGAAAACCTGGAGACATTACCTTATTGGAAATCGTTGTGATGTGTCCACGGACCACAAGAGTTTGAAGTACATTTTCACACAGAAGGAGTTGAACCTCAGACATAGGAGATGGTTGGAGCTTATAAAGGATTATGATATGAAGCTGGACTATCACCCAGGAAAGGCCAACGTCATGGCAGACGCTTTGAGCCGGAAGAGTTATGCAAATACCCTAGTAAAAGAGGGATTGCCACAGGAGTTAGCAGAAGATCTCAGGGAGCTTCGTTTGGAGATAGTTCCTTGAGGTTTCGTTGCAACGTCGGAAGTTCAGTCAACATTGCTGGGAAAGATACGCGAAGCCCAGAAGGATGATAAGGAAATTGCAGAGATAAGGAAAAGGATTGAGTTAAAGGAAAACTAGCCCCGAGATTTGTGGGACCTTACCTTGTTTTGGAACGCATGGGAGAGGTTGCCTATAAGTTGGAATTGCCCGAAGGATTGTCAGGAGTGCACGACGTGTTTCACGTTTCGCAGCTCAAGAAGTGACATGCAGAGATGGCCGATATCCCGCTTAGAGACAAAGTACCCTTAGAAGCAATTCAGTTGGACAATGATCTGACCTACGAGGAGAAGCCTGTTAAGATTCTCGAATTATCGAGCAGAGTCACCCGCAGTAAGGTTATCAAGTTTTGCAAAGTTCGGTGGAGTCACCACACCGAGGAAGAAGCCACCTGGAAAAGAGAAGATGATCTACGCAAGGACCACCCACACCTGTTCTCTAGCCAAGTCGAATCTCGAGGGCGAGATTCATTCTAAGGGGGTAGGTTTGTAACATCCCAAATTTTTAATTTGGAATGTTATACATAGATCATACTGCATTGCATGCTCTTTGCATTTTTGTTTGTGGCGTTCCTCGAAATTCTAAGCAACTCAAGGACCTACGGAGAGAGTCGGGAATTTTATCGTTTTCGTATTTGAGTTCGCTCGAATACCGGTACGAGGACAGTGTGATTCTAATTATTTTTCTCTCCAAAAAATATATTTCTAAATACAAAATATGAGCGGAGATAATAAGACTTCTCCAAAATAACAGAAATATTGGAGGAAAAATTTTAAAATCACTTTTGGTTTTTTTTTCTGGATTTATTTGCGATTTTATTTGCATAGGAAAAATGCGCGTTTTTCAAAATTGCATTTAGGTCCGGGAAAAATGTTCACTTTGTCCCAAATATTATTAGAGGATGGTGAAAATTTATTTCGGGATTTTTGGAGTCCGTTTAGTATTTCTTTCGTTAGTTTTTCTGTGTCAGGACTCTATTTAAAAAAAATGCAACCCACTTGGAGTCGTTTAGGACCGGGACTCTGGGCCCAAGCCAGCCCAAGCCGCGTCGCCCGCTGCCCTAGCCTCGAGCCGCCGCCGCCCCAGCCTCGCGCCGCCGCCGCCGGTCGCCAGCGCCGCCGGCCCCGCACGCCCGCGCCGTCGCCGCACGCCCGCGCGCCGCCGCCCCGCAGCGCCGCCGCCGCCGTCCGCCGCCCGCCGCTCGCAGCGCCGCCGCCTCGCCCGCCTCGCCCGCCCCTCCACGTAGCCGCGCCGCCGCCGGACCGCCGTGAGCTCGCCGGAGTTTGCCGTTGACGTAGTTAATCGGTTTTTTAAAAGAACCGATCGTTTTTTTTCGTAGACCGTAGATTCATTTTTTTAGTTAGATCGGTTAGGTTTTCGTCGGTTTAGCTATTTAGCGGACGCTCGTCCGTACGTTCGTTTTAACGAACGGTTTTCGTCCGTTAGTCGCAGACAGCGAACGTTCGTTCGTTAGCCTGTTCGTCAGTTTTCTTTTTCGGTGTATTTATCCGCGGTTACTCCGATCGTGATTTCTGCCCTGATCTTGTTTTTCATTTTTCTTTTCGCTCGAGAGTCGGAATCAGGTGATTCAAAATCCCAGATCTTCGTCTCGATGCCCTCTTTACGTTTAACCAACTTGAACAAGGTTTTGGCTAATGTAAAATTTGACTTTAGGCCAATTAGTAAACCGGAGCTCGTTTCTTTCGCAGTTTGAGTTTCATTGCTTCTTTCGAGTTGATTCTTTTTGCAAACCGGAGTTCTTAAGTTGAACTTTCTGGTTAGATCTGATCTTTTGGAGTTTTTTTTGTGCATCTTTGCTTGATTTCTTATGTATGCTATTGTTTGTTTGCGATAGAATACCCGGACTGTGAAGCGTGCTACTACGAGTCTCTAGGTTTTGCGAATCGTCAGCAAGGCAAGTAACACTTTTATCATACCTCTTATTACCCAGTTTTTATGCATTAGATCAAACCCTCACACATTGCATGAGTAGGACCTCTTAATTTGTGGGACTGGGAAGTAGATTGAGGTAGAACCTATTACCTGCATTATTTTCAAACCCCTGGGAGTTACTTCTACGTTTGCTTAGGTTGCTATGCTATGCTCGTAGACGTGGTTTGGGTTTGAGTGAAATCCATGACAGATGTGAGTTGTTAATTAAGGATTAAACTTAAGGTGGCTACTTGAATACACATCTGGGTGGATTGGTTGCAGGGCACCTGGGGAACCCAGTGTTGTCCTAGGAAATCCCGGGGTTCCGTGTGATTTTTCCTATGGAATGCCACCTAGGCTCAAAGGGATCATAAAACTATTCATGGTAGAAACTTCCATGTGCAGCCACATGCCAATATGGGCTCTGGCATAGTTGAGTAAGTTGTGGGAAACCTTTCCGTGATGGGCTAGCAGATGTAGAGGGATTGTAGGTGTACCGGCCTATCTATCCGGTTAAGGGGACCTCTTCGGAAAGACTGTGTCTCGATCATCCATTTCTCAAACATCGTGCAGTGCGAGAAACCAAACGGAGTCGATCGAGTCTTGTTGGAAAAGTGCACAAAACTCTGCAGAGTGTACAAACTGATCATGATTAGCCGTGTCCCCGGTTATGGACATCTTGAGTATCTGGTACTTGAATTATTGGTTGATCTCAACACTCTATAATTTAATTTGTTGGGATAATGATGAACTTTTAATTTGGGATTGAGTTGGGGGTACCTTCTCAATGATTTTCAACCAACATGATAGTTAAAATAAAATTTATTCCTTTGTTGTAGGGAAAAATTGGCTTTACGCAAAAACTTTAACCTTAGAGCCTCCATCAGCCAAATATGCATATTGTATAGCCTTTATTCTGTTACTTGCATCCTTTGTGTTATCTTGCCAGCATATTCCATGTGCTGGCCCGTTTTTCGGGCTGCAACATATTACGTTGCAGACTTTTCAGACGAGGAATAAGACGTGCTAGGTCGTTTGTCATGCACTCAGCTATGCCGTTGGAGTTGATGGACTCACTTATCTTCCAAGCCTTCCGCTGTTATTTTGTTAGATGGCCATAAGCCATAGATTTTGCAATAAGTTCTCATTGGAGACATTCGATGTAATAAGTGTGTGATTGCCACTCTGTTATAAATCCTTCAAGTACTGTGTTTGTCAGCATTACCGATCCAGGGATGACACTGAAACACAGAGACTTCGGTCCATTCGGATCGTGGTCGCTACAATGAGAGACTCCACGATGAGTGACAAGAAACAACTAGTGCTTTTCGCCACCAAAAGTGAGATGAGAGAAGTGTGTGAGAACCCCTCGAGTGTCTTTCACCTTGTGCTTTTATGCAAAGGAGAAGCCAATCCTACTAACACATCACCACCTCCACCTTTAGTGTTGTCTCAATTGTTGCAGGAATTCTCGAACGTCTTTCCCGATGAGCTACCTCCACTTCGCGGAATCGAACACCGCATCGACCTCATACCCCGCGCACCACTTCCGAACAAGGCTCCTTACCGCGTCAACCCAGAGGAAACCAAGGAGATACAACGGTAAGTACAACAACTCGTCGACAAAGGTCATGTACGTGAAAGCTTGAGCCCTTGTGCCGTTCCGGTTATTCTAGTGCCTAAGAAAGATGGGAGTTTTCTCATGTGCTTCGATTGTCGCCCGATAAATGCTATCACCGTTAGATACTGTCACCCTATCCCACGCTTAGACGACATGCTTGATGAATTATGTGGTGCCACCATCTTTTCGAAAATTGACCTTAAAAGTGGTTACTACAAAATTCGCATTCAAGAGGGTGATGAGTGGAAAACGACTTTCAAAACCAAGTTTGAATTATATGTGTGGCTTGTCATGCCAATGGGTTTATCGGAAGCGCCCGGTTCATTTATGCGTCCCATGCATTTTGTTCTACGACCCTACATAGGCGTCTTTGTAGTGGTTTACTTTGATGACATCCTTGTTTTTAGCAAGTCGCTTGAGGACCATGTGGCACACATCCGTATGGTTTTACAAACCCTTCGGAAAGAGCGCTTATATGCTAACATGAAAAAATGCACTTTTGGCGTTCACAAGGTCGTTTTCTTAGGATTCGTCGTTTCTTCCCAAGGTGTTCACGTTGATGAAACTAAAATTGAACCAATTAAAACTTGGCCTCAACCAACGAATCTCCAACAAGTGCGTAGCTTTCTTGGTTAGCCGGTTTCTATCGACGTTTTGTGAAGGACTTTAGCACCATTGCTATGCCTCTACACGCCTTAAGCAAGAAGAACGCACCCTTTGTTTGGGGTCCTTCGCAAGACACTGCGTTCATTAAGCTCAAAGGCTTGCTCACCCATGCACCACTTCTTGCCCTACCAAACTTTGATAAACCTTTTGAGATTCATTGTGATGCTAGTGGTACCGGCATAGGTGGCGTGCTCATGCAAGAAAAGAGCCCAATTGCGTATTTTATCGAGAAGCTATCCAGAGCGCAACTTAACTATCCCATATATGATAAAGAGCTCTATGCCTTGGTGAGAGTTTTGCGTGTTTGGGAACATTACCTTAGACCTCATGAATTCATTCTTCATACGGACCATGAGACTCTCAAGTATCTCAAGGGTCAAACTAAGTTGAACAAGCGTCATGCTAAGTTGAGTGAGTTCATTGAGTCTTTTCCCTACGTCATCAAGTACATCAAAGGCAACGAAAATGTTGTGGCGGACGCGCTTTCTCACAAATGCATGCTTGTCACAAAACTTGAGTTGAATGTCATTAGCTTTGAGCACATAAAAGACTTATATGAGCATGATGCTTTCTTTGCAAATCCTTATGCTAAGTGTTTGACTCACACTTCTTGGGAACATTACTACATCAAGGATGGATATCTTATGAGAGCTAACAAACTTTGCATTCCCGAGTCTTCGCTTCGTTTGCTCCTTTTGCAGGAATCTCATGGAGGAGGACTCATGGGACACTTTGGTCGCGACAAGACATTTGCTACGCTCTCCAAGAACTACTTTTGGCCCAAGATGCTACGTGACGTCTCACGCGTCACCAACCGATGCTCTACATGTCGCAAAGCTAAGTCAAAAGCTCAATCTCATGGTCTTTACATGCCACTTCCTATTCCATACCATCCATGGGAAGACATAAGCATGGACTTTATACTTGGATTGCCTAGGACTCAAAATGGAAAAGATTCCGTGTTTGTTGTCATGGATAGATTCTCTAAAATGGCTCATTTCATTCCTTGTAACAAGATCGACGATGCTTCACATGTGGAAACTCCCTTTTGTAGGGAAATCATTCATCTACATGGAGTGCCCAAGACGATCGTGTCGGACCGGGACGTCAAGTTCTTGAGCTACTTTTGGAAGATTCTATGCGCCAAACTCGGCATCAAGCTCCTTTTCTCTTCGGCATATCATCCACAAACCGACGGCCAAACGGAGGTGACAAACCGCACGCTTTCGACGCTTCTTCGCGTGTTGATAAAGAAGAACATCAAGGAATGGGAGCAATGCTTGCCCATCGCCGAGTACGCCTACAACCGCGCAAGACATTCAACTACCGGCAAGTCCCCTTTCGAGATCGTCTACGGCTTCAACCCGTTGTCTCCATTGGACATCCTACCTCTACCTCTACAAGAACGCATCAACTTGGACGCAAGTGCTCGAGCAAGCTATCTCAAGAAGGTGCATGAAGATACAAGGGCAACGATCGAGAGGCAAGTACATCGACTAGCGTCCAAGCTCAACGCCAACAAGAAGCCTATGGTGTTTCAACCGGGAGATCTCGTATGGCTACATCTTCGCAAGGACCGTTTCCCCAACGAGCGCAAGTCCAAACTACAACCTAGGGCCGACGGACCCTTCAAGGTGCTAGCACGCTACAACAACAATGCTTACAAGATCGACATTCCACGTGACAAGTACAACGTGAGCGATGTCTTCAACGTCAAGGATCTCTCCACTTTCCATGGTGATGAAGATTTCGATCCGAGGTCGGATCTTTCCCAAGGGAGGGGAGATGATGCGGAGAATCCCAAGGTCATCCCCATGGACCTAACATCGTCTCACGAAGTGCCAAGTGCAGCCATGACACGCGCTCGAGCACGAGCTCTCGAGACCGAGGTGACTTCACTCCTCTCTCTACGTCACTTTGATTCACATGAGACATGGCTTCTACCCTCATCAGAGACCCTTTGCATACTCAGGCACCTCAGGAGCAACCATGGAGAAGCCAAGGAACAAGAAGAATCGAAGGAGGAAGAAGGAGGAGAAAACATCCGAGACTCAGACAGCCCAGATGATCCGGACAAAGTCCCGGACGATGCGGCCAGAGCCCGGACGATTCGGACAAACGTCCGGACGATCCGGATAATGCGCGCCCCCGACACTCGAAGCTCCACGCCGAAGCCGGATCATACGGACCCCGACCCGTATCATCCGGACACACCCGGACGTCCGGACCAAGACCCGGACATCCAGACTACCCGCGGCAGAACAGACATGTCCGGATCGTCCGGACGCCGCCCCGGATCATCCGGACCCCCGAAGCCCGGATCATACGGACCAACATCCGGATCATCCAGACAGTGCCTGCGTGCATGATGTTGGGCCGAGGCCCATGTACCCCTTCGCCCCTCCTAGCCTATATAAGTCACTCCCCCCATACTATCTAGGGTTAGCTTTGTGTTAGCTCATCCAAAAACCTTTGTGGTTCCTCTCCGACGAGACCGCGGCCTCTTCGGAGAAGATCCACCGGATTCAAGACCTCCTTAACAGAGAAGAACATCAAGACCTCCTCACGGAGATGACTACCGCCACTTGTATCGTCCTTAGTTGATTGTGTATCGTGTATATGTTGGGGAACGTAGCAGAATTCAAAAAAATTCCAATGCTTCACCAAGATCAATCTAAGGAGTCATCTAGCAACGAGCATAAAGGAGTACATCTACATACCCTTTGTAGATCGCGTGCGGAAACATTCGAAGGAACGTGGATGATGGAGTCGTGCTCGTCTTGATCCTCGTCACCGATGATCCCAGCGCCGAACGGACGGCACCTCCGCGTTCAACACACGTACGGTACAGCGACGTATCCTCCTTCTTGATCCAGCAAGGGGGGAGGAGAGGTTGACGGAGATCCAGCAGCATGACGGCATGGTGGTGGATGCAACGGGAAAAGCTGCAGGGCTTCGCCGAGACCCTGCGGGAGGAGTTGGAGGTGTGA
>LR738711.1:786961998-787009922 GCA_902687465.1 Secale cereale | reverse complement strand
CTGAGGCTTGGGGTGCGGATGCCCTCTCTCCCCCACTATATATAGGGGGCAGGGGGGCGCCGGCCCTACGAGATCCAATCTCCTAGGGGGGCGGCGGCCAGGGGGGGTATCTTGCCCCCCAAGGCAAAGGGAGGCGCCCCCACCCCTAGGGTTTCAACCCTAGGCGCATGGGGGTTGGCCCATGTGGGGTGCGCCAGCCCACTAGGGGCTGGCCCCCCTCCCCTTATGGCCCACGGGGCCCTCCGGGATGGGTGGCCCCACCCGATGGACCCCCGGGACCCTTCCGGTGGTCCCGGGACACTCCCGGTGACCCCCGGAACTCTCCCGATGGCCGAAACTGGACTTCCTATATATCATTCTTCACCTCCGGACCATTCCAGAACTCCTCTGACGTCCTGGATCTCATCCGGGACTCTGAACAACATTCGGGTTTCCGTGTGCATATATCTCTACAACCCTAGCGTCACCGAACCTTAAGTGTGTAGACCCTACGGGTTCGGGATACACGTAGACATGACCGAGACGACTCTCCGGTCAATAACCAACAGCGGGATCTGGATACCCATGTTGGTTCCCACGTGTTCCTCGATGATCTCATTGGATGAACCATGATGTCAAGGATTCACTTAATCCCGTATGTTATTCCCTTTGTTTATCGGTACGGTACTTGCCCGAGATTCGATCGTCGGTATGCCCGATACCTTGTTCAATCTCGTCATGGCAAGTCTCTTTACTCGTTCCGTAATCCATCATCCCATGACTAACTCCTTAGTCACTTTGAGCTCATTATGATGATGTCTTACCGAGTGGGCCCAGAGATACCTCTCCGTCATAGGGAGTGACAATATCCCAGTCTCGGTTCGTACCAACTCAACAGACACTTTTGGAGATACCCGTTGCATACCTTTATAGCCACCCATTTACGTTGTGACGTTTGGCATACCCAAAGTATTCCTACAGTATCCGGGAGTTGCACAACCTCATGGTCTAAGGAACAGATACTTGACACTGGAAAAGCTTAAGCATTACGAACTATACGATCTCTTGCTAGGCTTAGGATTGGGTCTTGTCCATCACATCATTCTCCTAATGATGTGATCGCGTTATCAATGACATCCAATGTCCATGGTCAGGAAACCGTGACCATCTGTTGATCAACGAGCTAGTAACTCGAGGCTTACCAGGGACACGTTGTGGTCTATGTATTCACAAAGGTATCGCTGTTTCCGTACAATACAATTCAAGCATGAATAACAGACAATTATCATGAACAAGGAAAGATAATAATAATCCTTTTATTATTGCCTCTAGGGCATATTTCCAACAGTCTCCCACTTGCACTAGAGTCAATAATCTAGTTACATTGTGATGAATCGAACACCCATAGAGTTCTGGTGTTGATCATGTTTTGCCCGTGGAAGAGGTTTAGTCAACGGGTCTGCGACATTCAGATCCGTATGCACTTTACAAATATCTATGTCTCCATCTTGAACATAATTCCGGATGGAGTTGCAACGGCGCTTGATGTGCTTGGTCTTCTTGTGAAACCTGGGCTCCTTGGCAATGGCAATAGCTCCAGTGTTGTCACAGAAGAGAGTCATCGGGCTTGACGCGCTTGGAATGACTCCTAGGTCGGTGATGAACTCCTTCATCCAGACTCCTTCTTGCGCTGCTTCGCAAGAAGCTATGTACTCCGCTTCACATGTAGAATGCGCCACGACGCTCTGCTTGCAACTGCACCAGCTGACTGCTCCACCATTCAAAATATACACGTATCCGGTTTGTGACTTGGAGTCATCCAGATCTGTGTCGAAGCTAGCATCGATGTAACCCTTTACGACGAGCTCTTCGTCACCTCCATAAACGAGAAACATGTCCTTAGTCCTCTTCAGGTACTTTAGGATGTTCTTGACCGCTGTTTAGTGTTCCATACCGGGATCACTTTGGTACCTCCCTACCAAACTTATGGCAAGGTTCACATCAGGTCTGGTACACAGCATGGCATACATGATAGAACCTATGGCTGAGGCATAGGGAATGACACTCATCTTTTCTCTATCTTCTGTCGTGGTCGGGGACTGAGCCGTGCTCAATCTCATACCTTGCAAAACAGGCAAGAACCCCTTCTTGGACTGATCCATATTGAACTTCTTCAATATCTTGTCAAGGTATGTGCTTTGCGAAAGACCAATGAGGCGTCTTGATCTATCTCTTTGATGCCTAATATGTAAGCAGCTTCTCCAAGGTCCTTCATTGAAAAACTCTTATTCAAGTAGGCCTTTATGCTCTCCAAGAATTCTATATCATTTCCCATCAGCAATATGTCATCCACATATAATATGAGAAATGCTACAGAGCTCCCACTCACTTTCTTGTAGATACAGGCTTCTCCCCGAGTCTGTATAAAGCCAAACGCTTTGATCACATCATTAAAGCGAATATTCCAACTCCGAGATGCTTGCACCAGCCCGTAGATCGAGCGCTGGAGCTTGCATACCTTGTTAGCATTCTTTGGATCGACAAAACCTTCCGGCTGCATCATATACAGCTCTTCCTTGAGGAAACCATTAAGGAATGCCGTTTTGACGTCCATTTGCCATATCTCATAATCATAGAATACGACAATTGCTAACATGATTCGGACTGACTTCAGCATCGCTACGGGAGAGAAAGTCTCGTCGTAGTCAATCCCTTGAACTTGTCGATAACCCTTAGCGACAAGCCGAGCCTTATAGATGGTCACATTACCATCCGAGTCTGTCTTCTTCTTAAATATCCATTTATTTTCTATGGCGTGCCTATCATCGGGCAAGTCCACCAAAGTCCATACTTTGTTTTCATACATGGATTCTATCTCAGATTTCATGGCTCCAAGCCATTTATTGGAATTCGGGCCCGCCATCGCTTCTTCATAATTCGAAGGTTCACCGTTGTCTAACAACATGATTTCCATGACAGGGTTGCCGTACCACTCTGGTGCGGAACGTGTCCTTGTGGACCTTCGAAGTTCAGTAGTAACTTGATCTGTATCTTCATGATCATCATCATTAACTTCCTCCCTTGTCGGTGCAGGCACCTCAGGAACAATTTCCTGCGCTGCGCTACTTTCCGGTTCGGGAGGGGTGACTATCACCTCATCAAGTTCTACTTTCCTCCCACTCACTTCTTTCGAGAGAAACTCTTTCTCCAGAAAGGATCCATTCTTGGCAACAAAGACCTTGCCTTCAGATCTGAGGTAGAAGGTGTACCCAATCATTTTATTTGGGTATCCTATGAAGACGCATTTTTCCCATTTGGGTTCGAGCTTTTCAAGTTGAAGTTGCTTGACATAAGCATCGCAACCCCATACTTTTAGAAACGATAGCTTAGGTTTCTTGACAAACCAAAGTTCATACGTTGTCGTCTCAACGGATTTCGACGGAGCCCTATTTAAAGTGAATGCGGCAGTCTCTAAAGCATAACCCCAAAAAGATAGCGGTAAGTCGGTGAGAGACATCATAGATCGCACCATGTCCAACAGGGTACGATTTCAACGTTCGGACACACCATTACGCTGAGGTGTTCCGGGCGGTGTCAATTGTGAAACAATTCCACAGTTCCTAAGGTGCGTGCCAAATTCATGACTTAAATATTCACCCCCACGATCCGATCGCAAGAACTTTATTTTTCTGTCACGTTGATTCTCAACCTCATTCTGAAATTCCTTGAACTTTTCAAAGGTCTCAGACTTGTGTTTCATCAAGTAGACATACCCATATCTACTCAAGTCATCTGTGAGTGTGAGAACATAACGATAGCCTCCGCGAGCCTCAACACTCATTGGACCGCACACATCAGTATGTATGATTTCCAACAAGTTGGTTGCTCGCTCCATTGTTCCGGAGAACGGAGTCTTGGTCATCTTACCCAAGAGGCATGGTTCGCACGTGTCAAATGATTCATAATCAAGAGACTCCAAAAGTCCATCTGCATGGAGCTTCTTCATACGTTTGACACCAATATGACCAAGGCGGCAATGCCACAAGTATGTGGGACTATCATTGTCAACTTTACATCTTTTGACATTCACACTATGAATATGTGTATCATCACGTTCGAGATTCATAAAAAATAAACCATTGACCAGCGGGGCATGACCTAAAACATATCTCTCAAATAAATAGAACAACCATTATTCTCGGATTTAAATGAGTAGCCATCTCGCATCAAACGAGATCCAGATACAATGTTCATGCTCAAAGCTGGTACTAAATAACAATTATTAAGGTTTAAAACTAATCCCGAGGGTAGATGTAGAGGCAGCGTGCCGACGGCGATCACATCGACCTTGGAACCATTCCTGACGCGCATCGTCACCTCGTCCTTCGCCAGTCTCCACTTATTCCGCAACTCCTGCTTTGAGTTACAAATGTGAGCAACTGCACCGGTATCAAATACCCAGGAGCTACTACGAGCACTGTTAAGGTACACATCAATAACATGTATATCACATATACCTTTCACGTTGCCGGCCTTCTTGTCTGCTAAGTATTCGGGGCAGTTCCGCTTCCAGTGACCCGTTCCCTTACAATAAAAGCACTCTGTCTCAGGCTTGGGTCCATTCTTTGGCTTCTTCCCGGCAACTGGTTTACCGGGCGCGGCAACTCCTTTGCCGTCCTTCTTGAAGTTCTTCTTACCCTTGCCCTTCTTGAACTTAGTGGTTTTATTGACCATCAACACTTGATGCTCTTTCTTGATCTCCACCTCCGCTGATTTCAGCATTGAATACACCTCGGGAATGGACTTCTCCATCCCTTGCATATTGAAGTTCAACACGAAGCTCTTGTAGCTAGGTGGGAGCGACTGAAGGATTTTGTCAACGACCGCTTCGTCTGGGAGATTCATTCCCAACTGAGACAAGCGGTTGTGCAACCCAGACAACTTGAGTATGTGCTCACTGACAGAACTATTTTCCTCCATCTTACAGCTGTAGAATGCGTTGGAGACATCATATCTCTCAACTCGGGCATGAGCCTGGAAAACCATTTTCAGCTCTTGGAACATCTCATATGCCCCGTGGTGCTCGAAACGCTTTTGGAGCCCGGATTCTAAGCTGTAGAGCATGCCGCACTGAACCAGGGAGTAATCATCACAATGCGACTGCCAAGTGTTCATAACATCTTGGTTTGCCGAGGCGGGAGCGTCACCTAGCGGTGCTTCTAGGACATAAGTTTTCTTGGCAGCTATGAGGATGATCCTCAGGTTACGGACCCAGTCCGTATAGTTGCTACCATCGTCTTTCAGCTTGGATTTCTCTAGGAACGTGTTGAAGTTGAGGGTGACATGAGCGTGGGCCATTTGATCTACAAGACATATTGTAAAGAATTTAGACTAAGTTCATGACAATTAAGTTCATCTAATCAAATTTTAATGAACTCCCACTCAGAATAACATCTCTCCAGTCTTCTAAGTGATACATGATCCGAATCGACTAGCCCGTGTCCGATCATCACGTGAGACGGACTAGTCATCAATGGTGAACATCTTCATGTTAATCGTATCTTCTATACGACTCATGTTCGACCTTTCGGTCTTCCGTGTTCCGAGGCCATGTCTGTACATGCTAGGCTCGTCAAGTGAACCCTAAGTGTATTGCATGTGTAAATCTGGCTTACACCCGTTGTATGCGAACGTTAAAGCCTATCACACCTGATCATCACGTGGTGCTTCGGAACAACGATCCTTAGCAACGGTGCACAGTTAGGGGGAACACAATTCTTCAAATTTTAAGTGAGAGATCATCTTATTTACTACCGTCGTTCTAAGTAAACAAGATGCATAAACATGATAAACATCACATGCAATCAAATAAAGTGACATGATATGGCAAATATCATTTTGCTCCTTCGATCTCCATCTTCGGGGCACCATGATCATCTTTGTCACCGGCATGACACCATGATCTCCATCATCATGATCTCCATCATCGTGACTTCATGAAGTCGTCTCGCCAACTATTACTTCCACCACTATGGCTAACGTTTAGCAATAAAGTAAAGTAATTACATGGCGTTATTCAGTGACACGCAGGTCATACAATAAATAAGACAACTCCTATGGCTCCTGCCGGTTGTCATTTTCATCGACATGCAAGTCGTGATTCCCTATTACAAGAACATGATCAATCTCATACATCACATATATCATTCATCACATCTTCTTGGCCATATCACATCACATAGCACATGCTGCAAGAACAAGTTAGACGACCTCTAATTGTTGTTGCAAGTTTTTACGTGGCTTCTATAGGTTTTCTAGCAAGAACGTTTCTTACCTACGCCAAAACCACAACGTGATATGTCAATTTCTATTTACCCTTCATAAGGACCCTGTTCATCGAATCCGATCCGACTAAAGTGGGAGAGACAGACACCCGCCAGCCACCTTATGCAACTAGTGCATGTCAGTCGGTGGAACCAGTCTCACGTAAGCGTACGTGTAAGGTCGGTCCAGGCCGCTTCATCCCACGATGCCGCCGAATCAAGATTGGACTAGTAACGGCAAGAGCATTGAACAAAATCAACGCCCACAACTTGTTTGTGTTCTACTCGTTCAAGATGCTACGCAAAGACCTAGCTCAGATGCCACTGTTGGGAACGTAGCAGAATTCAAAAAATTTCCTACGCTTCACCAAGATCAATCTAAGAAGTCGTCTAGCAACGAGCATAAAGGAGTACATCTACATACCCTTTGTAGATCGCGTGCGGAAGCGTTCGAAGGAACGTGGATGATGGAGTCGTACTTGTCTTGATCCTCGTCACCGATGATACCAGCGCCGAACGGACGGCACCTCCGCGTTAAACACACGTACGGTACAGCGACGTCTCCTCCTTCTTGATCCAGCAAGGGGGGAGGAGAGGTTAACGGAGATCCAGTAGCACGACGGCGTGGTGGTGGATGCAACGGGAAAAGCTGCAGGGCTTCGCCGAGACCCTATGGGAGGAGTTGGAGGTGTGACGGGGGGAGAGGCGCCTGAGGCTTGGGGTGCGGCTGCCCTCTCTCCCCCCACTATATATAGGGGGCCAGGGGGCGCCAGCCCTAGGAGATCCAATCTCCTAGGGGGCGGCGGCCAGGGGGGGTATCTTGCCCCCCAAGGCAAAGGGAGGCGCCCCCATCCCTAGGGTTTCAACCCTAGGCGCATGGGGATTGGCCCATGTGGTGTGCGCCAGCCCACTAGGGGCTGGCCCCCCTCCCCTTATGGCCCACGGGGCCCTCCGGGATGGGTGGCCCCACCCGGTGGACCCCCGGGACCCTTCCGGTGGTCCCGGGACACTCCCGGTGACCCCCGGAACTCTCCCGATGGCCGAAACTGGACTTCCTATATATCATTCTTCACCTCCGGACCATTCCGGAACTCCTCGTGACGTCCGGGATCTCATCCGGGACTCCTAACAACATTTGGGTTTCCGTGTGCATATATCTCTACAACCCTAGCGTCACCGAACCTTAAGTGTGTAGACCCTACGGGTTCGGGAGACACGCAGACATGACCGAGACGACTCTCCGGTCAATAACCAACAGCGGGATCTGGATACCCATGTTGGTTCCCACTTGTTCCTCGATGATCTCATGGATGAACCACAATGTCAAGGATTCACTTAATCTCGTATGTTATTCCCTTTGTCTATCGGTACGGTACTTGCCCGAGATTCGATCATCGGTATGCCCGATACCTTGTTCAATCTCGTCATGGCAAGTATCTTTACTCGTTCCGTAATCCGTCATCCCGTGACTAACTCCTTAGCCACTTTGAGCTCATTATGATGATGTCTTACCGAGTGGGCCCAGAGATACCTCTCCGTCATACGGAGTGACAATATCCCAGTCTCGGTTCGTACCAACTCAACAGACACTTTCGGAGATACCCGTTGCGTACCTTTATAGCCACCCAGTTACGTTGTGACGTTTGGCACACCCAAAGTATTCCTACAGTATCCGGGAGTTGCACAACCTCATGGTCTAAGGAACAGATACTTGACACTGGAAAAGGTTAAGCATTACGAACTATACGATCTCGTGCTAGGCTTAGGATTGGGTCTTGTCCATCACATCATTCTCCTAATGATGTGATCCCGTTATCAACGACATCCAATGTCCATGGTCTGGAAACCGTGACCATCTGTTGATCAACGAGCTAGTAACTAGAGGCTTACCAGGGACACGTTGTGGTCTATGTATTCACACATGTATCGCTGTTTCCGTACAATACAATTCAAGCATGAATAACAGACAATTATCATGAACAAGGAAATATAATAATAATCCTTTTATTATTGCCTCTAGGGCATATTTCCAACAGTATCACACTTGGTGTACCCGGATCTAGCATTTGTGTGACCTAAGATTATTGATTTGAGTGTTTTCTCCTTGTCTATCTTGTGTTTTCCCTCGTGCCCCTCGTGTTCTTCCTCGGGATCCCTCCTTTTCATGAAATATCGGCCACGTAGGGTTCCACCCTACATCAGAGCCCTTGTCCGTGTCCGGTGCTGCATGCATCCCTTCACGCGGTTTTTTATACGTTTGGGTTAGACATGCACCCAACGCTGGCTCGAGCCATATTTTTTAAACACTAAGTCAAAAAAATGAGAATTCACGTTCACACTTAAACATAAATAAAGCGTTTAAAACCAGCCGACTAAAGTCCACATTTACATTAAACGTTAATTAAACATAAAATAAAAAAAGTCAGCACCGCCGTGCATGGTGCCCTAGGCGTCCTCATCGTCCGAATGGCGTGGCCGCACAACGGATCCTTGCATATATCACGTCTACTGATTCATGTGATGAGTACCTACAAATGTCTGAGACCACATGCGAAGATGCTATGGTAAGATTTGCTACTGATGTGGTCTCAGTGGATGGATCTGAGTACCTGAGAGAACCAACTGTTGCACACCGAGAGGATCTTGGGGATGTCTGGAGCAAGAGGGTGGTTAGGTTTGCTTGAATTTCTTGATTGCATGAATTCAGCTGGAAGAACTACCCAAAAGCTCTACAAGGGCAATATCAGGGTCATGTTAAGAAGCCCACCGTCATTGTTGAAGCAGTTGCATCACATATTTTTTGGATTTGGCATGCTTTCTTTGGGATGCCAGGTTTTCACAATGACATCAATGTGCTACAACGATCACCCCTTGTTTGCTAGACAGGCTGAAGAGAAAACTCTTCCATGCTACTATAGTGTTAATGGACATGAATACAATATGGGCTACTGTAGTGTCAATGATACAAGATGGACTACTATGTGCTCAACTATTGTCATATGTATAACACTAGTTATTCTTAGTATCCTTAGAAGTGGTATCATGAGTTGAATAAATAAGGAACCAGCCCCCGTGATAAAAGAAAATGTTTCAAGTCGACGCTTCAGCATTTCACAAATGTCGAGCAAACATGCCGGCCCCGTGGCGGCGCGACGCATGGGTCGAGGAACCACCCCGGGCTGGTCTCTGTGATGTCTCGCGTGGTGGCGGTGGTGGTGGCGTGCCGAGGGCACGGCGGAGGTGGTGCTATGGTGCGGCTCGGATCCGGGCAGGGCGGTGATGCCAAGTTCATGATCTAGTCCATGTAGTGGTGGTGGAGGTTGTGCTACAAGATGCGCTTTCCTACCGTCGCGGTGGCCGACTCATTTGAGAAGATCCAGATTTGCGATTTGTGGTCTAGGGTTGGGACAAATCCCTGCTTTGCGAGGCCGAGGCTGACAGCGGTGCGGACGTCGTTTCATCCTTGGAGGTGTTGTCCTGGCCCTGATCTGACTCCCTCCCTCGTGCTCGCGGGAAACCCTTGGTCTGACCTCCGGACCAGGAGATGGTGGCGTCACGACGTTGTTCCCTCCTTGAAGGCATCATCTTGTTGCTCGAGGAGTTTCGATGGTGCAACTCAAGTTGGCGGCGGCAATTGCTCTCTGCGTGGTCCTCTGAGGCATTGGTGCTCTCTCGACGACACCCACTCTAGGTCAGCCCAAGCCCTGCCATCCACCCGTGAGTTTTTCTTGGCGCAAATGGGTGGGGGTACGTTGGTTTGTGTTGTCCTCGGGTGTTGGTCATGTTCTAGAGGTCTTCGGCGTGCCGCGACTTGGTAGCTCTACGATTTGTCTCATTGCCATAGGCATGGGTTAATCTAGGTGATGCATGTATCGTCGTACAAGTGGGCTGTGTGATCGCTAATTCTTGTGATTAACGTTGTAATGACGTAAATACGTTATACTCAGCTTCTTTGTTGCTTCTTTTCTAATACAATGGTACACATGCTTATGCATATTTAATTAAAGCATTTGGGCCTGGCTACGGTACGCGGGTCAGATGCCCCATTCATGCTAAGTTGGAGCATGAGGAGCATCGCAAAGATAGGAGCACCTGATATTTTTCCCCACCCACTACTCTACTCTTGTTGTAATTCCCATAGAGATGGAGCAGCCACTATTGTCATGGAAGAGCAGCAGAGCGACACGCCCTCCCAACTGAACCATGCATGTGTAGAATTGGAGTCGCCAAAGCCAGAAGGCTTTGCGGGACAAGTTGAGCAGCTAGAAAGAAATCAAGAAAAGGGCTTCAAAGTTCAAAAAGACAAGAGAAGAGAGATTCTACAGACTATAGTCCCTCATCCACACCATCTATTTTCTTAATTAGATTAGTCTGATAGCTCACCACATATGTCACGTTACATTCTGGTGGTTCACGCAATCACCAAGCGGTGTGTCTCTTGTCATATGTATGACAATAGTCTAAGCTACTCCTTAGTAGCCTTACGAGTGGTCTCATCAGTCGAATAAATAATGGACCTGTCCCCGTGATAAAAGAGAGTGAGGGGGGGTTGTTTTGTCCATGGAACCATATGCTTCCGGATGAATAGAAAATTTCACAAAAATAATAGTAAATAAACTTTAAAAAATTTGATTCTTCTTGTGAATGTTCACGTTAGTCTAACAAACATGCATGAGAATTTTCATGAGAAACGAAATAGCAGTGCTTCTGTCGGTGAAAAAATAAAACTAGGTCTTTGATATTTTGCACATATCAAAATGCGTAAGCTTCTCCACTAGATTTTTTTTGAGGACGTCTCCACTAGAAATTTGCAGGTATCATTTGGGTGCCACAATGAACAACTCTAGTTTTTTTGAAATTATTTTAATATTCGGAAGACCATTTTGACCTTTTCTAGGTAAAATAAAATAATTTTGACGAACAGAAGCATATGCTCAGGCATGAGTCCCGAATGTCGGGCGAACATGCGGGCCCAGCCGAGGTGACCAAAGCACTTGTCGTTCCCATGGAGATGGAGCAGCGACTGTTGTCTTGGAAGAGCAGCAGAGCGACACGCCCTCTCACCCGAATCATGCTTGTGTGGAACAGGAGTCGCCAAAGCCAAATATGTTTTGCGAGACAAGTTGAGCAGCTAAAAATAAATCAAGAAAAAGGGCTTCAAAGTTCGAAAGACAACAGAAGAGAGATTCTGCAGACTACAGTCCCTCATCCAGACCATGTATTTTTTTAATTAGATTAGTCTGATTGCTCACCACATATGTCACGTTACATTCTGGTGGTTCACGCAACCACCAAGCGGTGTGTCTCTTGTCATATGCATGACACTAGTCTAAGCTACTCCCTAGTAGCCTCAGGAGTGGTCTCATCAGCCGAATAAATAATGGACCTGTCCCCGTGATAAAATAGGGTAGGGGAGGGCTATTTTGTCCATGGGACCATATGCTTCCGCATGAATAAAAAAATTCAAAAATAAAAAGTAAATAAACTTTAAAAATTCTGATTCTTTTTGGGAATGTTCATGTTAGTCTAACAAACATGCTTGAGAATTTTAATGTGAGACGGAATAGCACTGCTTTTGTCGGTGAAAAAATAAAACTAGGTCTTTGATTTTTTTGCATAGATCTTAATGCGTAAGCTTCTCCACTGGATTTTTTTTAGGATGTCTCCACTAGAAATTTGCCAGTATCATTTGCGTGCCACAATGAACAAATCTGGTTTTTTTAAATTATTTTAATATTTGTAAAACCATTTTGACTTTTTCTAGGTAAAATAAAATAACTTTTGACGGGCAGAAGAATATGCTCAGGCATGAGTCCCAAATGTCGGGCGAACGTGCGGCCCAAGCCGAGGCGACCAAAGCACTTGTCGTTCCCATAGAGATGGAGCAGCGACTGTTGTCTTGGAAGAGCAGCAGAGCGACACGCCCTCCCACCCGAATCATGCATGTGTGGAACAGGAGTCGCCAAAGTCAAGAGGTTTTGCGGGACAAGTTGAGCAGCTAGAAAGAAATCAAGAAAAGGGGCTTCAAAGTTCGAAAAGACAAAAGAAGAGAGATTCTGCAGACTACAGTCCCTCATCCAGATCATCTATTTTTTAATTAGATTAGTCTGATTGCTCACCACACATGTCACATTACATTTTGGTGGTTCACGCAACCACCAAGCGGTGTGTCTCTTATCATATGCATGGCACTAGTCTAAGCTACTCCCTAGTAACCTCAGGAGTGGTCTCATCAGCCGAATAAATAATGGACCTGTCCTCGTGATAAAAGAGGGTAGGGGAGGGCTGTTTTGTCCACGGGACCATATGCTTCCAGATGAATAGAAAAATTCAAAAAAAAGTAAATAAACTTTAAAAACTCTGATTCTTTTTGTGAATATTCATGTCAGTCTAACAAACATGCTTGAGAATTTTCATGTGAAACGGGATAGCAGTGCGTTTGCCGGTGAAAAAAGTAAAACTAGGTCTTTGATTTTTTGTACAGATCTTAATGCTTAAGCTTCTCCACTAAATTTTTTTAGGATGTCTCCACTAGAAATTTGCACGTATCATTTGGGTGCCACAATAAACAAATCTAGTTTTTTTTTTGAAATTATTTTAATATTTATAAGACCATTTTGACCTTTTCTAGGTAAAATAAAATAATTTTTTGACGGGCAGAAGCATATGCTCAGGCATGAGTCCCGAATGTTGGGCGAACATGCGGGCCCAGCCGAGGCGACCAAAGCACTTGTCGTTCCCATGGAGATGGAGCAGCGACTGTTGTCCTGAAAGAGCAACAGAGCGACACGCCCTCCCACCCGAATCATGCATGTGTGGAACAGGAGTCGCGAAAGCCAAAAGGTTTTGTGAGACAAGTTGAGCAGCTAGAAAGAAATCAAGGAAAATGGCTTCAAAGTACGGAAAGACAAGAGAAGAGAGATTCTGCAGACTACAGTCCCTCATCCATACCATCTATTTTTTTAATTAGATTAGTCTGATTGCTCATCACATATGTCACGTTACATTTTGGTGGTTCACGCGACCATCACGCGGTGTGTCTCTTGTCATATGCATGTCACTAGTCTAAGCTACTCCCTAGTAGCCTCAGGAGTGGTCTCATCAGCCGAATAAATAATGGACACGTTCCCGTGAGAAAAGAGTGTAGGGGAGGGCTCTTTTGTCCATGGGACCATATGCTTCCGGATGAATAGAAAATTACAAAATAAATAATAGTAAATAAACTTTAAAAAAATTGATTGTTTTTGTGAATGTTCATGTTAGTCGAACAAACATGCTTGAGAATTTTCATGTGAAACGGAATAGCGGTGCTTTTGTCGGTAAAAAAGGAAAACTAGGTCTTTGATTTTTTGCACAAATCTTAATGCGTAAGCTTCTCCACTAGATTTGAGGATGTCTCCACTAGAAATTTGCTCGTATCATTTGGGTGCCACCATGAACAAATCCACTTTTTTTAAAATTATTTTAATATTTGTAAGACCATTTTGACTTTTTCTAGGTAAAATAAAATAATTTTGACGGGCAGAAGAATATGCTCAGGCATGAGTCCCGAATGTCGGGCGAACGTGTGGGCCCAGCCGAGGCGACCAAAGCACTTGTCGTTTTCATGGAGATGGAGCAGCGACTGTTGTCCTGGAAGAGCAGCAGAGCGACACGCCCTCCCACCCGAATCATGCATGTGTGGAACAGGAGTCGCCAAAGCCAAAAGGCTTTGCGGGACAAGTTGAGCAGCTAGAAAGAAATCAAGAAAAAGGGTTTCAAAGTTCGAAAAGACAAGAGAAGAAAGATTCTACAGACTACAGTCCCTCATCCAGACCATCTACATTTTTTTTTATATTAGTTTGATTGCTCACCACATATGTCACTTTACATTCTGGTAGTTCACGCAACCACCAAGCGGTGTGTCTCTTGTCATATGCATGACACTAGTCTAAGCTACTCCCTAGTAGCCTCAGGAGTTGGTCTCATCAGCCGAATAAATAATGGACATGTCCCCGTGATAAAAGAGGGTAGGAGAGGGCTGTTTTGTCCATGAGATCATTTGCTTCCGCATGAATAGAAAATTTCAAAAAAATAATAGTAAATAAACTTAAAAAATTCTGTTTCTTTTTGTGAATGTTCATGTTAGTCTAACAAACATGCTTGAGAGTTTTCATGTGAAACATAATAGCAGTGCTTTTGTCGGTGAAAAAATAAAACTAGGTCTTTGATTTTTTGCACAGATCTTAATGCGTAAGCTTCTCCACTAGATTTTTCTTTTGAGGATGTCTCCACTAGAAATTTGCAGGTATCATTCGGGTGCCACAATGAACAAATCTAGTTTTTTTGAAATTATTTAATATTTGTAAGACCATTTTGACTTTTTCTAAGTAAAATAAAATAATTTTTGACGGGCAGAAGCATTTTCTCAGGCATGAGTCCCGAATGTCGGGCGAACGTGCGGGCCCAGCCAAGGCGACCAAAGCACTTGTCATTGCCATGGAGATGGAGCAGCGACTGTTGTCCTCGAATGGCAGCAGCAGAGCGATACGCCCTCCCACCCGAATCATGCATGTGTGGAACAGGAGTCGCGAAAGCCCAAAAGCTTTGCGGGTCAAGTTGAGCAGCTATAAAGAAATTAAGAAAAAGTGCTTCAAAGTTTGAAAAGACAAGAGAAGAGAGATTCTGCAGACCGCATCCTTCATGTGCCTACACGGCTACATCCTACCCGTGCCTCGCTCGGGAAAAGGCTCGGAGGTAGCTTAATACAACTAGTACCTCTGTTACATAATGTAATGTAGTGTGTGTAGATTTTTGAAAAAGAATAACTCTTATAAACTTTGAATAAGGTTATATAGAAAACTATTTATACCTAGAGCGGGGATGCCATCGGATGGTCTTGATGGAGTACATATCTGATGATACGGCCACTCATGTGATACCATGCTCCAATTGATCCTGCACCATTGGATCATGTTCGTAGGGTCACGATGAGTGGACACGTGATGACCAGCTCCTCCACGGTGAAATATACTAAAACAACCCTGGACATGTTCTTAATTGAGCTGGACACTTGAAGCAATCATAGGATAAGAGTATCAAAGATTTAGTCAGATTTTCCCGTTGCTCATTTTGGACATGGAATGTGTGAAGACCAACTGCAAAAATAAATAAATAAACAAGTTCGTTTTAAACAGTACACCAAAGATACATAGACTTAACATACTAAACCTATCTGTTACTCACTTCGTTCTTAAATATTTATCTTTCTAACAATTTCAACAAGTGACTACATACGAAGCAAATTGAGTGAATCTACACTTAAAAATATATTTATATATATCCGTATGTTGTAGCTTATTTGAAATGCCTAGAAATACAAATATGTGAGAACGGAGGAAGTAGTATTCACGAAGAAAGTACAAAAAATGTGGTTTTATATTGTTGAACTTGAGCAGTAGAAAATAAACTACCGAGATGTCACAATTTCATATGAAAACAGCACAATAGCTAGACTTGATCAGCGGTTTAAGTGTGAACTTTATTTTGCATAGTGATACTCAGCCCTTTTCGTTACGGTCAGCGAAACTGAGCTGGCAAGCTATTACTACTAGTTGGAAAATGATCTGATGCTCAATTAAGACAGGAACCAGGGTGTGCTTTGCATGTTTCACGGTGGAGGAGCTGTCTATCATGCATGCACTCATCGTGTCCATTCCAGCATGATCTAACGCTCCAGGATCAACCGGAGCATTGTATCACCTAAGAAGCTGTATCACCAGATATTTTCCCGGTCTTGATGGTGCAGCACTCGCTAGCGGCAGTTGCACCCCCGACAGGATCCCGCTCCCACGAAGGCCTCGAGTGAAGTCTGAAATGGACCCTGTGATTGTAGGCACAGTCGGAGATGAACCTCGACCTCCAAATCCCGGAAGTCCATACCCTGAACTCTCTGATCCCGGATTTTTTCGCTCTTAACCTCATTTAGGCCAGGATTTGCTGACGTGGCACCATTCGAGGGTGGGATTGAGAATTAATCATGCCAGCTGTGCTCGGGTAGGTTTGTTTTTAATAGGGGAGCGGGTGGGGAATTTCTCTAGGGTTCGACTGCGAGAGTGAGAGAGGAAGGCGACCACCTCGATTCAGAGCAAAGCGACTGAGAGAGGGCGGCGATTGCCGGCGGCCAGGGTGATGTCCTCGTCCTCGATTGGTTCCGCCCGTTCACGCGGCGGAGGGATTCGACGGAGAGGCGCCGCAGCTAGGTCGCCGGTGCCGTATCGTGAGCAGCCGATGGAGTACGAGCCGGCGGTTTAATGCGGCCAGTGCGGGAGGAAGGCGCCGCGGTGGATTTCGTGGAGTGCGGCGAACCCTGGGAGGAGATACTATGCATGCGTTGAAGCGCAGGTAGTCTCTGTACTTGTATTTGCCCTGTTCTTATATGCGCTGAACCTCAAGGCTCCTCTGCTTTCTTCAGTTTTTCTGATAAACTTCTGTTTCTTTTGAACAGCATGGATTCCTTGAGTGGCACGACGGCCCAACATCTCCATTCATGCGTGTATTGTTGGGTGATCTTCGAGATAGGGTTTGGCAGCTGGAGGATGGTGCAGCAGCAATCTGTAAAGATGGAGATGCAAGTGTTGGTGCTTTGTGTGTGGAAGTGCAGAAGAGAAATGAGCAAACTGGTGTTAGGAAAGGGTTGCTGTTGCTATTTGGCATTATGATATTTGTGTCAGGCTTAGTTGTAGGGATGATCTTATCCTAGTTCATGTGGACAAATGGATGTGATGTGAGGCAATGTATTGCATTCAGAAAATGTATTGGATCCAGTTGTTATATTTGTTTCAATGAAATGCAGTTTGCCAAAATTGTCAGGCAACATACTGAATTTTTATCTGCTGATGTACTGAATTCAGTTTGCAAATTTTTGTCAGGTTTGAAGTGTCATATTTGACAGCAACAAAATAAACTATAGACAGTGTAGAAGAGGAACAATGTACTTGTAGAGAATGTTAACAAGAATGAACAAAATCCCTCCAAACTTTTGGTAGAACTCACATATTACAGAAAATTGTTGGCAGCAGCAAAATTAAGTGAAGCCCTGCTCATTTTTGTCAGGTTTGAAGTGTCATTTTTGTCAGCAACTAAATAAAATAAACCCATACTCAGGAAATTTCTTAAATATATATCATGCCATATTGACAGCATCCATGTTCACTTAGCATAGCACTTTGCAAACCCATACCACTCTGCTCCTTGCTCTGCTGCTGCATGTTGTACTCCTTGTGTTGTTGCTGCAATCTCTGCTCCTTGTGTTGTTGCTGCAAGATGTGCGCCTTGTGTTGTTGCTTCATATCTTGCTGAAACTGCTGCTGCTGCAGGAACTACTGTAGGTTGGGAAGGATTGCACACTTGAGAACTCTGAGAAGGATTGCAAACTTCAGAACTTCTTCTCTTCAATGGCTGCTTATGACTGCAGTAATAACACCACTGTCATTGGGGATAAGTACTTGCTGTACTAATTCTTCATCTACATGCTGATGATCCAATTGTACTTCTTCAGCACTCATGACAATAGGCATGTCTTCTTCACTTCCACTTAGCATATGATCCTGAATTTCCTCCTCAAAATCAGAGCCACTCTCCTCTCCTTCTTCATCCTGTTCCCCATTGTACTGCACAAAAATTTCTGCAACTCCACCATCTGTTGTATGATCTGACATCATCATGCAACCAGCATCATCATGAAGAAACAGCAACCCATTATTCAGGTCTCTACCAGGCATAAGAAAATAAAACTTCATGCTTTCCTTCACTGTCAAATGATCTCCAAGAAAGCCCTTGACCTCCTGCAAGGACAACTTGTCCCTCTCAATCTCAGAATAGGCGACATCTCCCCCAACATAGTCCAGAGAAGGACCAATTCGAACAAACTGCCCCCCTATATGAAACCTCACGTTCAAGATCTCTGTCGGGTCCATGGATTCAACAAAACGAAACCTACATTGCAAGCATCGCAACTGATTACTACACTGGACAACATAAATCAACATCAAATCCACTTATTAATACCCCTAATTTCTATAGCTTTACAAGACAAAAACCCTAAACCTAACCAAACCAAGAAGAAGAAAACACCAGAGATTGGAGAGGGGAGATGGATCAGCCGTACCTTGCTATTTTCTGCCGGAGAGGTCGTCGGCGGCTGTCGCGATCATCTGCTCATCGCCGTCGCCGCCGTGGAAGAGAAACAGACGCGGGTCGCAGCAGAGGAAGGGGCGAAGTGGAAGACGAGGGGGCTGAGCGAATTGGTCCGGCTCGACCAGGTTATAGCCTGAGACCCCACCCGCAGGTGCTGACTCAGCCGCTTCCCAGCCTTTCCCAAGCCACGCACGAATCCTGCCGTTTGGATAAACACAAAAGGATCAAAAAATCCGGGATCAGAGAGTTCAGGGTATGGACTTCCGGGATTTGGAGGTCGAGGTTCATCTCCGACTGTGCCTACAATCACAGGGTCCGTTTCAGACTTCACTCTCCACCAACACGTGGTTGCGGACCAATAGCGCCGCCACGGCCGTCGACCCCACGATGGCGCCCTTCCGAGCCACTGAAAGCAGGCACGAGCACAACGGCAAACTCCCGCACCCGTCGACCACACCAACGCGTCGCTGCTCGTCCTGCTGCTGCCGCTTCGAGTAAGATGCCACTGCCATCGAGTTCCGCAGAGAGCTTCTGCCCAGTGACCCCGTCCGTGTGCGACAGCGGCACCCGCCCGCATCTCCTTGAAGACGAACTGGATGTCGTCGTAGTTGCCGACCTCGCCGAACAACTTGACATACGTGCTGCACCAAGTCCTCCTTGTGGCCGCCGGAGAGGAGAGGTAGCACCAGCGTCAAATCATCAGCAGTCCCCTGGAGGCCCTTTGTTGCAACCGCCGTTTGATCACCGTGGTGTCGTAAAAAACTGATGCGTCGGCAAGTTGAGCTCTCTGACACGGCAGGGACGGTAACAGAGAGAGCGTCTGCGGGAAGGGGAGCAAAGAGATCGTCGGTTGTGACGGCAAAGCACGGCAATGATGGGAGGAGAAAATGGGGAAGAGATAAGAGCAACTATAGTCGGTTACCCCAAACCCGCCTGGAACGTATGGGTGGACGGCTGACCAGTAAAAAAAAAACACCCAAACGGATGCCTCAAACGGGTCTCATTGTCTCGGCTGAACGGCACCGTTCATATCCAGCTCAAAGATGGGGCGGACATGGGATGCCCGGGTGCGCGTCCGCCGTGTCGGGCCCGATAGACCTACCCCATCACAAACTACACCAAATCTACCAAACCGTTCCCTTTTCTCCTACCTCCCTCAACACATTCCAGCCTTCGAGCCCTTGCCATCTGCCACCCATGCTTCCCATCCTCGTCGCCTGTCCCGATCCGCTGCCCTAGATGTCGTCCAGCCCGTCCCCGATCGCTGCGACAGACGTTGTGTCCGACTCGTCCATCGGTGTCCCGTCCACAGCTTCGTCCTCCAAGGCGGAGAACGTCGCCCGGAGGGACGGGCAACGAGAGAGGGAAGCGTTGGCGTCGCAGGGACCGGATACAGACATGCACGAGCAGATGCCCCCGCCGTAGCGCTCGGGACCCCGCACCCCATCCATCCAGCTACCACAAGGATCGCATCATCAGACCAGGTTGGGATGGAGGAAGAGCCGACGGCCAATTTTGAAATGTTGAATTGAGATGATTTATTTATATTGTGTGATTGATATGCATGGATTGTATGAATTTGATGATTCACATTTAAGATATATTGATGTGCGGCAATCCAAATAAAGTGCCGCCTGACGCTTTCTGCGGACGCCGGATGCGCCTACAGGCGTATAGGGACTGGATTTGTAAGTCCGGTCGTCGATGCTCTAAGATCCATTGCGCTCTCGTAGTGAAACGCGAGTACGGGAGCGTCCGTGCAAGTAGTGAGCGACTAATTCTCTTCTTTTCGATCGATAAACGGCAAACATAGCATTAGATCCGTATCATTAAATAATCTGACGTCAGAATTTACAACTACTTCCGTGTTTGATACAAACTCTAGAGACAGAAACAGAATTAGTTTATAAATCAATATATTGCATTGTACTCTAAGCCTTCCTATCTTGTGCAGTACTACTCTTTATAGTACTGTATATCTCTACGTTATACTAGATGAAAGCAACATGAATATTTAGCCTTTCTATATACGGAACTAGCTGTGCGCTTGACAGTGAGTAGCTCGCCAATTAATCGCAAGGGAATTATATGGGCTCCAAGATATCAACCCACGGTGCCGATCCCGGCGTCAGCCACGACGAGGATAGGATCAGCATCCTCCCCGACCACCTGCTGCACAACATCTTGAGCTTCATGCCCACCCAGGACGCTGTCCGCACGGGCGTGCTCTCGCGGCGGTGGCAGCGTGTCTGGCTCGAGGTCCCGACCTTCGCCTTCTCGGACGACACGCGATCGACAGCAGGGTTCGCCGACTCGCTGGACAAGGTGCTCGCTCGCAGTCGCAGCCACCACGTCGATGTACTCAAGATATCCATCAGGCATCCTCTGCACATGGCCCTTGCAAACGTGTGGCTCCAGCAGGCCGTGGAGCGTGTCCGTGGAAGCACCACCATCAGCCTCGCCTTCCCACCGAATGACTGCTCTTCGGCGTTGTCTGCCGGCGACCAGGTCGTGTTGGATCTGCCGTGCGGCGGAAGGACGACGGCTTTGTCGCTGGACTTCTCCTCGGACGGCATCCGAACCCTTAGAGTGCCGCCGGCATCCGCTGCTGTGTCCAGCTCGCTTACAGAGCTGAGGCTGAAGTCCCTGCGGCTCGACGGCAGCCGCTTCTCGGACTTCGTGTCATCTTGCTGCCCTCACCTTAGAAAGCTCTTCCTAAGCATCTTCGGGGACATGGACTACCTCAGGCTCTACAACGACGCCCTGGAAGATCTTGATCTGCACTTCACCTCAGGAAGCTGCAGGTGTCGTCGCGCAACCTTCGCCGCCTACGCATCCACGACATCTTCTCTCCGGAGGTTAGATTCAATGAAGTACACGATGGCAGCAAGGTGGCCAGCTTCCGCACTCCGCGACTGGAGCACCTCTTCTGGACTTGCAGCGCATATATGCATCCGAGCAGGGTCGAATTCGCGGACAGCTTGGCCACGGTTCGCCGCCTTGACCTCACGCTCATGACCCACGCTTGGGTGGACGATACCTACCTCTTCCACAACAAACTTGCCGTATGGCTTCTTCGGCACTGCACCGGCGTCCGCTGCCTAAAAGTCGCCCTCTGGAATTTCGCTCGCGATGTAAGTAGTACTAGTACCGTTCGTTCACTATTGCGGTAGCACTTATTTGGATCGTGAGATTGTACGTATTAATCTAAAGGGTTTGACTAGGTCTCACCACGGAGATTTAGCAGGTCTCACGAAACTAACTTTTTTTTGCGTGAAAACTTTTTCTGCCCTGAATTGGTGTAAGATCTCACAAATAAAATCGAGTCCCAATCGATTAAGATTTAGCAAGTTTTTAATCTAATTAATTAGTTAATGCGTACATGCTCATGGATAAAAGTTCTAGAACTGATTTTTCTATTAATTCCTCTGATCAATATTTTTTTTTCGAAACGGAGGCAAAAGATTTGCCTCATCTCATTAATTCAGAAGAGTTTTGAAATACATGACCGACCGTCCATGAACAGCCTCAATTCGAAAGCCTATTCTCGCGGCATAAGAGAACTCAAATGCTTGGCCCCCGCCAACCCCCAAAGCCTGCTGATCAATATTAATTCTCACAGTACAAACTCATAACGACAACTAATATGGACGAGTCCCCTAAAAAAAACTAATATGGATGAGGGAGTACCTTTTCTTTATATAGTAAATTAATATTCATCTTTCTCGCAAAAAAACTAATATTCATCTAGGAAGCATTGCTAAACCAAAATGTTGTTTCAATATAATTCCCTCCTAATTATAGTATACTAATTTTATTAGATAGTTATACCATCGTCCAAAGACTTCGAACTCAAGCTCATAGCGCGGATCATTATTAATTTTATTAGATAATAAACCAGCACTGGGGAAAGGCGTACTATTTTGCTGTTGTTGTTTTTTTTTCTCGAATACGCACGAGTGTGCGTACTATATATTAAAGAAGATGATGGGGATTAAGAAACCCCTCCACGTTATAGCTACATGAATTACATAGCCCAACTCCACCCTACCCACGCTAGTTTAACTATTGCCGTGAGTACCCACCTCCATGGCCGCAAAAGCACTACTCATGTCCGATTTGAAGAGGCCTGCCGCTATCCATGCCCTACCTTCTACCGTGATCCGGTGAACTACATAGGCTGCCGATGGAGTATCCCCATCAAAAACCACCCTATTCCTATGCTTCCATATTTCCCAAAGGACCAGCAATACCATAGCTCTTGCATACTTGCCTCCTCCGGCCCTGCCCGTGTTTTGCAAGCACCATTCACCCAAGGTAGCAGTGGAAGTTGGAGCCCAGCTCGGTCTGCCCCAAGCCACGCAGAAGCGCGTCCAGACCTCCCTCGCTAAGACGCATTGAAGTAGTAGGTGATTGATGCTCTCCTCGGTCTGGTCACAGAACGGGCATGCATCCTGATGCTCTAGCCCTCGTCTAGCCAATCTGTCTGAAGTCCAGCAGCGATCTTGCAGGGCTAGCCAAGCGAAGAGGCGGCATCTGAGAGGAGCCTTGGATTTCCAAATGAATTCCGCCGTTGGTACGGTCTCTCTCGCCCAAAACTTTGCCTTATATGCCGAACTTGTGGAGTAGGAGCCTCCATCTTCCCAGGCCCAACGGACTATGTCCATCACATCCGGTTGGAGGTGTACCGTGGCAAGCTTGTCCCACAGTCTCAAGTACTCCTGGATCATATGCAAGTTCATCTCCGGCCTAATGTCCAGCGCCCAAGCTCCGTTTGTTAACCCTTGGCAAACAGTGCGAGTCTCCCGAGTCTTTTTCCTCACAAGGCCATAGAGTGAGGGTGCCAACTCCTCAACCCTGAAGCCGTCCAACCAACGGTCTGCCGAGTCTTTTTGCTGTTGTTGTTGTCTGAAGATGAGTAAATGTATACTTTGACATGCCCATGACAGCCCCTGCAGGCTGTTCAAGTACTTAACAACGAGGCATCGTTGGCACAGTACAAGGATTTGATGGTATCGGTACCCCAGCTTAGCAGCGTCGCCGACATGGTAAGTTCATCGCTAAGTTGAGTCTTAGTCGCACACAGTTTATTAAGTTAGCATGTGACTGGTCTGAATTAACACAACATAAACTTGTTATTCCAGAGGTTGGAGCATGATTACACTTGCGAGGACGCAGCAATGTGCTGGTGCAAGTGTCCGGCCAACTGGAGTGAGCATAAGCTGCGCCTCGATTTTCTTCGGCGAGTCAACTTCCGTGGCTTCAAGGAGACGACTGGCTGGATGGCAGACCTCTCTAGATTGTTGCATTCTTCAGAGTCCAGCGGTGCAAGTGAGGATCCCACCACTCCGCTGGTTGTACAAATGACCGATCGTTAGTCCAATGGGCCGGGTACCCGACTCACAAACTATCAATCATGGTATTGAATTACAATGATTATATACGTATACAAAATTGGTTAGTGTTGAATAATACTCATGCATTAGAGATTCATTTGTGGACTAGAAGTACGACCGAAGAAGAAACACATTTGTACGTATATAAATTTATTTATGCTGACTTCTTAATTCCATCATCAAATTTATTCGAGCCCCGCTTTGGTACAACCCCCTCTCACTAAATGTATAAAGGTAACATGGACCTTTGGCAAATGGTTCCCACTTTTGTATGTATGGTGGGTCGCTCGACAAAACGTATAAGCTGTAGGTTTCGGGCCTGATTTTCTGTTAAACTTCAAAAACAGAAGAAACACAATGTACGTATACAAAAATCGAACTCATCACCTCTTCATTCAGAGAGAAGAACACTTACCAACTAGAACATCTCAACGCTCTCGCGGAAGCCCCTGGTTTCACTTTGCCGACCCAGTGTCAAAATGGTCTTTTTTTCCTGTTCATTTTTTTTTTACCTTTTCATGTTTTTCTCTTTTTTCAAAAAGTGCCCGCTATTTTAAAATTTGTTCAAAGTTTTTTAAAATCAATTCCCAAAAATAATCATAAAATAAAAATATTTGCATTTTCAATGAATTATAAAGAAATTTCAAAATAAAATCTCGTGTCTTTCAAAATTGCACTGAATGTCAAAATACGAACATTTAAAAAAAAAGAGCAAACAAAATTTTGAACACAAACATTTTTTTGAAAAGCACTGGCAAATTTGGAAATTCGAAAACAAAATCAGAATAAAATCAATTTTTTTTTGGAACAAAGACCGATAAATGGCCGGGGTACCAACGTGCATATGTTGTCGGGAGTTATTCGGACCTGGCATGTATGCCGACCAGGGGCATACCCATCTGCTTGCAAAATTTGGGGTCATTTTAAGGATGTCTAAAATAAGACCATATTAAATAGAGGGCTCCTTTGAGAGCACGTTGTTTCTCGACATCCGTCAAATGACCCCAATATTTTTGAATTTCCTTGCTAGGTGGGCATGCCCATGTTAGGCATCCAAGCATGGGTTGAACAACATCCGAGACCATATGCGCATTGCGACACGTCCAGAAATTTATCAGCCATATTTCACCGAGAAAACTCCAGAAAATGCAAACCTTATGAAAAACCCAAACGATTTGGCGTGGTGTCTTGAATTGGACATACAAGGCCATGAAAAAAATTGGGGGCATTTCAAGGATGTCGAGAAACAACGTGCTCTTAGATGGAGCTGAGTGTGCGAAACCAAACCGAACATAAAAAACCGAACAAAAAAACCAAATCAAACCAAAATTTAGGTTTTTTCAGGTTTCAGTTTTGGTTTCTGTCGTGGTTCTAAGTCTGACACTAAGAATAGGGGGTACGTATGAGGAGGCAAGATCCTAGCTACGGTGAGATTGTACACAAAGCGTTTACGAGTTCCGGCCCTTCTCGGAGGAAGTAACAACCCTACGTCTCGGTGCCCGGAGGCGGTCGACTGGAATATGTATATGTGTGTGTGTTACAGGGGGTGCGAACCCTTGTACCGGAGGAGGGGGTGGCTTATATAGAGTGCGCCAGGACCTCAGCCGCTCCACGTTACAGAGGGTTCAATGTACATAAAGGCATGACGTTACTAATAACGCATGTAATAAAGGATAATAAAGGCTATCATTACTGCGGAGTGAATGCACGACTGTTGCTGGCCTTACGAGACCCTTGACATTCGGGAGTCGAGTGGTTTTTGTACGGTCGAGTGTCTACATCCTTCCGAGTGGAGTTGAGTTATCCGAGTGACGGTATGCCGTCGAGTGAATTGCTCTCTTGGGCCATATCAGTCGGCGGCTTCTATCATCTTTGAAATGTCTTTGAGTTTCTAGTGCAGTGACCTTGGGTAGGGTGTCTAGGTCAGGCCTGTGACCCTACCCTAGGCCTGTGGTATCATCAGTAGCCCCCGAATGGATTGAGGTCCGAGTGAAGAAGAGGGTTAAGGTCGATCCAGATCCAAGTTCGATGCTCCTGGGGCATCTTCCTCGAATCTGGAGATCAGGCTTGTCTTTCAACCTTAACTCAGTCGCCTTAATTGATTCAGAAACAATCGAGTGAACTTTCATGTACAATCTCGAGCGCTGGCGGGGTGCGCGGCTTTCGGCGCGATTGGGTGCTCTGTGGTCTCCGGATTTCACGGGATTTGAATTTCGGGGAAGCACGCGGGACGGAGTGTGCCACGGTAATCAGATCGGATATGCCCGGACGCCTAGATTTCTGCGCCGCCTTTTTCGCCACGTATCGGGTGCGCGTCTGTTGCGGGATTTGACAGGATTGCTTGGGTCCACAAGTCAGTCACTCGACCGTCGGGCTACAAAAGAGCGTCGCGGCCGAGGCGAGGGCACTGTGCGCCCAATTTCTCCTTCTTCTTCCTCTGTTCCTCCGCTGCATCTCCTCCCCCCGCTTACCACCGCTCCGCCCGTGCGTGGCTCGCCCCCATGGGCAAGGACAAGACAGCGGCCCTGGAGCGCTTGAAGAAAGCGGTGCCGACGGGAAGGGCCAGAAAGCCAATCGGGGGTCGACGTCGAGGACCGGGCTCCCGCCTGGTTGGATCCAGGGGGATTGGATCAAGTCCACAGTGCAGGTGGAAGACATGGAGGAGCTGGTGGAAGAGGGGTTGATTGCTCATGACTCTTGGAGGTTGCCGGGGGATGAGCTCGAGCCGCAGCCGCAGGAGGGTGAATGCGTCCTCCTTGCGACTCACGTCGACCGAGATTTCTCCCTGCCTCCGCATCCTTTCTTTCACGGCTTCTTGACTTTCTACGGCGCCCAGCTGCTGAAGGAAATATGCCCTAGAGGCAATAATAAAGATGTTATTTGTATTTTTTATATCATGATAAATGTCTTTTATTCATGCTAGAATTGTATTAACCGAAAACTTAGTACACGTGTGAATACATAGACAAAACAGTATGTCCCTAGTATGCCTCTACTAGACTAGCTCATTGATCAAAGATGGTTATGTTTCCTAACCATAGACATGAGTTGTCATTTGATCAACGAGATCCCATCATTAGGAGAATGATGTGATGGACTAGACCCATCCGTTAGCTTAGCACTATGATCGTTTAGTTTTACTGCTATTGCTTTCTTCATGACTTATACATGTTCCTGTGACTATGAGATTATGCAACTCCCGAATACCGGAGGAACACCTTGTGTGCTATCAAACATCACAACGTAACTGGGTGATTATAAAGATGCTCTACATGTGTCTCCGAAAGTGTTCGTGGTGTTGACATAGATCAAGAATAGGATTTTCCACTCCGAGTGTCGGATAGGTATCTCTGGGCCCTCTCGGTAATACACATCATAATAAGCCTTGCAAACAAATGACTACTGAGTTAGTCACGGGATGATGTGTTACGGAATGAGTAAAGAGACTTGCCGTTAACGAGATTGAACTAGGTATTGAGATACCAATGATCAAATCTCGGGCAAGTAACATACCGATGACAAAGGGAACAACGTATGTTGTTATGCGGTTTGAACGATAAAGATCTTCGTAGAATATGTAGGAACCAATATGAGCATCTCGGTTCCACTATTGGTTATTGACCGGAGATGTGTCTCGGTCATGTCTACATAGTACTCGAACCAGTAGGGTCCGCACGCTTAACGTTTGATGACGATCGATATTATGAGTTTATGAGTTTTGATGTACCGAAGGTAGTTCGGAGTCCCAGATAAGATAACGTACATGACGAGGAGTCTCGGAATGTCCGACACATAAAGATCGATATATTGGACGACTATGTTTGGACAACGGAAGGGTTTCGGGAGGTTTTGGGCATATACCGGAGTACCGGGGGGTTACCGGAACCACCCGGGGAGTTAAATGGGCCTTATGGGCCCTAAGTGGGAGAAGAGAAGGGGTGGCCAGGGCAGCCGCGCGCCCTCTCCCCCTCTAGTCCGAATTGGACAAGGAGGGGGGTGGCGCCCCCCTTTCCTTCCCTTCTTCCCTCCTCCTTCCTTCCTCTCCTACTGTTGGAAATATGCCCTAGAGGCTATAATAAAATGGTTATTATTATATTTCCTTGTTCATGATAATTGTCTATTGTTCATGCTTTAATTGTATTATACGGAAACAGTGATACATGTGTGAATACATAGACCATAACGTGTCCCTAGTAAGCCTCTAGTTGACTAGCTCGTTGATCAACAGATGGTTACGGTTTCCTGACCATGGACATTGGATGTCATTGATAACGGGATCACATCATTAGGAGAATGATGTGATGGACAAGACCCAATCCTAAGCCTAGCACAAGATCGCGTAGTTCGTATGCTAAAGCTTTTCCAATGTCAAGTATCCTTTCCTTAGACCATGAGGTTGTGCAACTCCCAGATACCGTAGGAATACTTTGGGTGTGCCAAACGTCACAATGTAGCTGGGTGGATATAAAGGTACACTACGGGTATCTCCGAAAGAATCTGTTGGGTTGGCACGAACCGAGACTGGGATTTGTCACTCCGTATGACGAGGGGTATCTCTGGGCCCACTCGGTAATACATCATCGTAATGAGCTCAATGTGACTAAGGGGTTAGTCACGGGATGATGTGTTACGGAACGAGTAAAGAGACTTGCCATAACGAGTTTGAACAAGGTATCGGTAAATCGACGATCGAATCTCGGGCTAGTACTATACCGATAGACAAAGGGAATTGCGTACGAGATTGATTGAATCCTCGACATCGTGGTTCACCGATGAGATCATCGAGGAGCATGTGGGAGCCAACATGGGTATTTAGATCCCGCCGTTGGTTATTGACCGGAGAGTCGTCTCGGTCATGTCTATGTGTCTCCTGAACCCGTAGGGTCTACACACTTATGGTTCGGTGACGCTAGGGTTGTAGAGATATAAGTATGCGGTAACCCGAAAGTTGTTCGGAGTCCCGGATGAGATCCCGGACGTCACGAGGAGTTCTGGAATGGTCCGGAGGTAAAGATTTGTATATAGGAAGTCCAGTTTCGGCCACCGGGAAAGTTTCGGGGATCACCGGTATTGTACCGGGTCCACCGGTATTGTACCGGGTCCACCGGTATTGTACCGGGTCCACCGGGTGGGGCCACCTATCCCGGAGGGCCCCATGGGCTGAAGTGGGATGGGAACCAGCCCCTGGTGGGCTGGTGCGCCCCCATGGGCCTTCCCCTGCGCCTAGGGTTGGAAACCCTGGGGGTGGGGGGCGCCCCACCTGACTTGGGGGGCAAGTTCCCCCCCCCCCTTGGCCGCCGCCCCCCTGAGATTGGATCTCTAGGGGGCTAGCGCCCCCCTAGGGCCCCTATATAAAGGGGGGAGGGAGGGCCGCGCACCCAAGCCCCTGGTGCCTCCCTCTCTCCCCACAACACCTCTCCCTCTCGCTGAGCTTGGCGAAGCCCTGCCGAGATCCCCGCTGCTTCCACCATCACGCCGTCGTGCTGCTGGATCTCCATCAACCTCTCCTCCCCCCTTGCTGGATCAAGAAGGAGGAGACGTATCTCCCAACCATACGTGTGTTGAACGCGGAGGTGCCGTCCGTTCGACGCTCGGTCATCGGTGATTTGGATCACGACGAGTATGACTCCATCAACCCCATTCTCTTGAACGCTTCCGCTCGCGATCTACAAGGGTATGTAGATGCACTCCCCTCTCCCTCGTTGCTAGATGACTCCATAGATTGATCTTGGTGCTGCGTAGAAAATTTTAAAATTCTGCTACGTTCCCCAACAGTGGCATCATGAGCTAGGTCTATGCGTAGTATCTTGCACGAGTAGAACACAAAGTAGTTGTGGGCGTCGATTTGTCAATTCTCTTGCCGTTACTAGTCTTATCTTGATTCGGCGGCATCGTGGGATGAAGTGGCCCGGACAGACCTTACACGTACGCTTACGTGAGACACGTTCCACCGACTGACATGCACTAGTTGCATAAGGTGGCTAGCGGGTGTCTGTCTTTCCCACTTTAGTCGGATCGGATCCGATGAAAAGGGTCCTTATGAAGGGTAAATAGAAATTGGCATATCACGTTGTGGATTTGGCGTAGGTAAGAAACGTTCTTGCTAGAAACCTATAGCAGCCACATAAAAACTTGCAACAACAATCAGAGGACGTCTAACTTGTTCTTGCAACATGTGCCGTGTGATGTGATATGGCCAAAAGGATGTGATGAATGATATATATTTGATGTATGAGATTGATCATGTTCTTGTAATAGGAATCACGACTTGCATGTCGATGAGTGTGACAACCGGTAGGAGCCATAGGAGTTGTCTTATTTTATTGTATGACCTGCGTTTCACTGAAAACGCCATGTAATTACTTTACTGTATTGCTAACTGTTAGCCATAGTAGTAGAAGTAATGTTTGGCGAGATGACTTCATGAAGACACGATGATGGATATCATGATGATGGAGATCATGGTGTCATGCCGGTGATGATGATGATCATGGAGCCCCGAAGATGAAGATCAAAAGGAGCAAAATGATATTGGCCATATCATGTCACTATTTGATTGCATGTGATGTTTATCATGTTTTTTACATCTTATTTGCTTAGAACGACGGTAGTAAATAAGATGATCTCTCACTAAAATTTCAAGAATTGTGTTCCCCCTAATCGTGCACCGTTGCTAAGGTTCGTTGTTCCGAAGCACCACGTGATGATCGGGTGTGATAGGCTGTAACGTTCGCATACAACGGGTGTAAGCCAGATTTACACACGCAATACACTTAGGGTTCACTTGACGAGCCTCGCATGTACAGACATGGCCTCGGAACACGGAAGACCGAAAGGTCGAACATGAGTCGTATAGAAGATACGATCAACATAAAGATGTTCACCGTTCATGACTAGTCCGTCTCACATGATGATCGGACACGGCCTAGTCGATTCGGATCATGTATCACTTAGATGACTAGAGAGATGTCTATCTGAGTGGGAGTTCATTAAATATGTTTAGATGAACTTAATTGTCATGAACATAGCCTAAAATCTTTACAATATGTCTTGTAGATCCAATGGCCCACGCTAATGTTGCCCTCAACTTCAACGCGTTCCTAGAGAAAACCAAGCTGAAAGACGATGGTAGCAACTATACGGATTGGGTCCGTAACTTGAGGATCATCCTCATAGCTGCCAAGAAAGCATATGTCCTTGAAGCACCGCTTGGTGATGCACCCGTTTTCACAACAGCCCAAGACGTTATGAACGCCTGGCGTCACGTAGTGATGATTACTCCCTAGTTCAGTGCGGCATGCTTTACAGCTTAGAATCAGGGCCCCAAAAGCGTTTTGAGCAGCACGGAGCATATGAGATGTTCCAAGAGCTGAAAATGGTTTTCCAAGCTCATGCCCGAGTCAAGAGATATGACGTCTCCGACAGCTTCTACAGTTGTAAGATGGAGAAGAATAGTTCTGTCAGCGAGCATATACTCAAATTGTCTGGGTTGCACAATCGCTTGTCTCAGTTGGGAATTAATCTCCCAGATGAAGCGGTCGTTGACAGAATCCTTTAGTCGCTCCCACCTAGCTACAAGAGCTTCGTGATGAACTTCAATATGCAAGGGATGGAGAAGTCCATTCCCGAGGTGTATTCAATGTTGAAATCAACGGAGGTGGAGATCAAGAAAGAACATCAAGTGTTGATGGTGAATAAAACCACTAAGTTCAAGAAAGGCAAAGGTAAGAAGAACTTCAAGAAGGACGGCAAATGAGTTGCCGCGCCCGGTAAGCTAGTTGCCGGGAAGAAGAGAAAGAATGGACCCAAGCCTGAGACTGAGTGCTTTTATTGCAAGGGAACGGGTCACTGGAAGCGGAACTGCCCCAAATACTTAGCAGATAAGAAGGCCGGCAACGTCAAAGGTATATGTGATATACATGTTATTGATGTATACCTTACCAGCGCTCGTAGTAGCTCCTGGGTATTTGATACCGGTGCAGTTGCTCACATTTGTAACTCGAAGCAGGAGCTGCGGAATAAGCGGAGACTGGCGAAGGACGAGGTGATGATGAGTGTCGGGAATGGTTCAAAGGTCGATGTGATCGCCGTCGGCACGCTACCTCTGCATCTACCTTTGGGATTAGTTTTAAACCTCAATAATTGTTATTTCGTACCAGCTTTGAGCATGAACATTGTATCTGGATCTCGTTAAATGCAAGATGGCTACTCATTTAAATCCGAGAATAATGGTTGATCTATTTATATGAGAGAAACGTTTTATGGTCATGCCCCGTTGGTCAATGGTTTATTCTTAATGAATCTCGAACGTGATGTTACACATATGCATAGTGTGAATGCCAAAAGATGTAAGGTTGATAATGATAGTCCCACATACTTGTGGCACTGCCACCTTGGTCATATTGGTGTCAAACGTATGAAGAAGCTCCATGCAGATGGACTTTTGGAGTCTCTTGATTATGAATCATTTGACACGTGCGAACCATGCCTCTTGGGTAAGATGACCAAGAATCCGTTCTCCGGAACAATGGAGCGAGCAACCAACTTATTGGAAATCATACATACCGATGTGTGCGGTCCAATAAGTGTTGAAGCTCGCGGTGGCTATCGTTATGTTCTCACCCTCACAGATGACTTAAGAAGATATGGGTATGTCTACTTGATGAAACACAAGTCTGAGACCTTTGAAAAGTTCAAGGAATTTCAGAATGAGGTTGAGAATCAACGTGACAGAAAAATAAAGTTCTTACGATCAGATCGTGGAGGAGAATATTTGAGTCACGAATTTGGCACGCACCTAAGGAACTGTGGTATTGTTTCACAATTGACGCCGCCTGGAACACCTCAGCGCAATGGTGTGTCCGAACGTTGTAATCGTACTCTGTTGGACATGGTGCGATCTATAATGTCTCTTACCGACTTACCGCTATCATTTTGGGGGTTATGCTTTAGAGACTGCCGCATTCACTTTAAATAGGGCACCGTCTAAATCCGTTGAGACGACACCGTATGAACTTTGGTTTGGGAAGAAACCTAAGTTGTCATTTCTAAAAGTTTGGGGATGCGATGCTTATGTCAAGAAACTTCAACCTGAAAAGCTCGAACCCAAATCTGAAAAATGCGTCTTCATAGGATACCCTAAGGAAACTATTGGGTACACCTTCTACCTCAGATCCGAAGGCAAGGTATTCATTGCCAAGAATGGATCTTTTCTGGAGAAAGAGTTTCTCTCGAAGGAAGTGAGTGGGAGGAAAGTTGAACTTGATGAGGTGATAGTCACCCCTTCCGAACAAGAAAGTAGCACAGCGCGGGAAGATGTTCCTGTGGTGCCTGCACCGACTACGGAGGAACTTAATGATAATGATCATGAAGCTTCAGATCAAGTTACTGCTGAACTTCGTAGGTCCACAAGGACACGTTCCGCACCAGAGTGGTATGGCAACCCTGTCATGGAAATCATGTTGTTAGACAACGGTGAACCTTCAAACTATGAAGAAGCGATGGCGGGCCCGGATTCCAACAAATGGCTTGAAGCCATGAAATTCGAGATAGGATCCATGTATGATAACAAAGTATGGACTTTGGTGGACTTGCCCAATGATCGGCACGCCATAGAAAATAAATGGATCTTTAAGAATAAGACTGACGCGGATGGTAATGTGACCATCTATAAGGCTTGACTTGTCGCTAAAGTTTATCGACAAGTTCAAGGAATTGACTACAACGAGACTTTCTCTCCCGTAGCGATGCTGAAGTCCGTCCGAATCATGTTAGCAATTGCAGCATTCTATGATTATGAGATATGGCAAATGGACGTCAAAATGGCATTCCTTAATGGCTTCCTCAAGCAAGAACTATATATGATGCAGCCGGAAGGTTTTGTCGATTCTGAGAATGCTAACAAGGTATGCAAGCTCAAGTGCTCAATCTATGGGCTGGTGCAAGCATCTCGCAGTTGGAACATTCGCTTTGATGAGGTGATCAAAGCATTTGGGTTTATACAGACTTGGGGAGAAGCCTGTATTTACAAGAAAGTGAGTGGGAGCTCTGTAGCATTTCTCATATTATATGTGGATGGTATATTGCTGATGGGAAATGATGTAGAACTCTTGGAAAGCATAAAGGCCTACTTGAATAAGTGTTTTTTAATGAAGGACCTTGGAGAAGCTGCTTACATATCAGGCATCAAGATCTATAGAGATAGATCGAGACGCCTCATTGGTCTTTCACAAAGCACATACCTTGACAAGATATTGAAGAAGTTCAATATGGATCAGTCCAAGAAAGGGTTCTTGCTTGTATTGCATGGTATGAGATTGAGCACAACTCAATGCCCAACTTCGGCAGAAGATAGAGAAAAGATGAGTGTCATCCCCTATGCCTCGGCCATAGGTTCTATTATGTATGCCATGTTGTGTACCAGACCTGATGTGAACCTTGCCATAAGTTTGGTGGGGAGGTACCAAAGTGATCCCAGTATGGAACACTGGACAGCGGTCAAGAACATCCAGAAGTACCTGAAAGTACTAAGGATATGTTTCTCGTTTATGGAGGTGACGAAGAGCTTGTCTTAAAGGGTTACGTCGATGCTAGCTTCGACACAGATCTGGATGACTCCAAGTCACAAACCGGATACGTGTATATTTTGAATGGTGGGGCAGTCAGCTGGTGCAGTTGCAAGCAAAGCATCGTGGCGGCATCTACATGTGAAGCGGAGTACATAGATGCTTCCGAAGCAGTGCAGGAAGGAGTCTGGATGAAGGAGTTCATCACCGACCTAGGATTTATTCCAAGCGCGTCGGGCCCGATGACTCTCTTCTGTGACAACACTGGAGCTATTGCCATTGCCAAGGAGCCCAGGTGTCACAAGAAGACCAATCACATCAAGCGACGTATCAACTCCATCCGGAATTATATTCAAGATGGAGACATAGATATTTGTAAAGTGCATACGGATCTGAATGTCGCAGATCCGTTGACTAAACCTCTTCCACGAGGAAAACATGATCAACACCAGAACTCTATGGGTGTTCGATTCATCACAATGTAACTAGATTATTGACTCTAGTGCAAGTGGGAGACTGTTGGAAATATGCCCTAGAGGCAATAATAAAATGGTTATTATTATATTTCCTTATTCATGATAATTGTCTATTGTTCATGCTTTAATTGTATTATTCAGAAACAGTGATACATGTGTGAATACATAGACCACAACGTGTCCCTAGTAAGCCTCTAGTTGACTAGCTCGTTGATCAATAGATGGTTACGGTTTCCTGACCATGGACATTGGATGTCATTGATAACGGGATCACATCATTAGGAGAATGATGTGATGGACAAGACCCAATCCTAAGCCTCGCACAAGATCGTGTAGTTCGTATGCTAAAGCTTTTCCAATGTCAAGTATCCTTTCCTTAGACCATAAGGTTGTGCAACTCCCGGATATCGTAGGAATACTTTGGGTGTGCCAAACGTCACAACGTAACTGGGTGGCTATAAAGGTACACTATGGGTATCTCCGAAAGCATCTGTTGGGTTGGCACGAACCGAGACTGGGATTTGTCACTCCGTATGACGTGAGGTATCTCTGGGCCCACTCGGTAATACATCATTGTAATGAGGTCAATGTGACTAAGGGGTTAGTCACGGGATGATGTGTTATGGAACGAGTAAAGGGACTTGCCATAACGAGATTGAACAAGGTATCGGTATACCGATGATCGAATCTCGGGCAAGTACTATACCGATAGACAAAGGGAATTGCGTACGGGATTGATCGAATCCTCGACATCGTGGTTCATCCGATGAGATCATCGAGGAGCATGTGGGAGCCAACATGGGTATCCAAATCCCGCTGTTGGTTATTGACCGAAGAGTCGTCTCGGTCATGTCTACGTGTCTCCCGAACCCGTAGGGTCTACACACTTAAGGTTCGGTGACGCTAGGGTTGTAGAGATATAAGTATGCGGTAACCCGAAAGTTGTTCGGAGTCTCGGATGAGATCCCGGACGTCACGAGGAGTTCCGGAATGGTCCGGAAGTAAAGATTGGTATATAGGAAGTCCAGTTTCGGCCATCGGGAAAGTTTTGGGGGTCACCGATATTGTACCGGGACTACCGGAAGGGTCCCGGGGGTCCACCGGGTGGGGCTACCTATCCCGGAGGGCCCCATGGGCTGAAGTGGGATGGGAACCAGCCCCTGGTGGGCTGGTGCGCCCCCCCATGGGCCTCCCCCTGCGCCTAGGGTTGGAAACCCTGGGAGTGGGGGCGCCCCTCCTGACTTGGGGGGCAAGTTCCTCCCCTTGGCCGCCGCCCTCCCCCCTTGAGATTGGATCTCTAGGGGGCCGGCGCCCCCCTAGGGCCCCTATATAAAGGGGGGGGGGAGGGAGGGCTACGCACCCGAGCCCCTGGTGCCTCCCTCTCCCTCCACAACACCTCTCCCTCTCGCTGAGCTTGGCGAAGCCCTGCCGAGATCCCTGCTGCTTCCACCATCATGCCGTCGTGCTGCTGGATCTCCATCAACCTCTCCTCCCCCCTTGCTGGATCAAGAAGGAGGAAGCCGTATCTCCCAACCGTACTTGTGTTGAACGCGGAGGTGCCGTCTGTTCGGCGCTCGGTCATCGGTGATTTGGATCACGACAAGTACGACTCCATCAACCCCGTTCTCTTGAATGCTTCCGCTCGCGATCTACAAGGGTATGTAGATGCACTCCCCTCTCCCTCGTTGCTAGATGACTCCATAGATTGATCTTGGTGATGCATAGAAAATTTTAAAATTCTGCTACGTTCCCCAACACCTACTCCTACTAGGGAAAGGGGGGAATCCTACTCCCGGTGGGAGTAGGACTCCTTAGGGCACACCATAGAGAGGGCCGGCCCCTCCCCTCCCCTCCTCCTTTATATACGAGGGTAGAGGCACCCCATATACACACAAGTTGATCAGTTGATCTCTCCCAACCGTGTGCGGTGCCCCTCTCCATAGAAATACACCTTGGTCATATCGTTGCAGTGCTTAGGCGAAGCCCTGCGCCAGTAGCTTCATCATCTCCGTCACCATGCCGTCATGCTAACGAAACTCTCCCGCGAAGTTCTACTGGATCAAGAGCTCGTGGGACGTCATCAAGTTGAACGTGTGCTGAACGCGGAGGCTCCGTACATTCGGTGCTTGATCGGTTGGATCGCAAAGGAGTTCGACTACATCAACCGCATCACTAGACGCTTCCGTTCCCGGTCTACGAGGGTACGTGGACACACTCTCCCCTCTCGTTGCTATGCATCTAGTAGATAGATCTTGCGTGATCATAGGATTTTTTTTGAAATACTACGTTCCCCATCAGCTGCACCATTTTTCCCCCAATACCATCACGTATCTTGCTGCTTTCGTTTCTTTGTGTGAGAACTTCCTGGGGTGCCGACCACACCGGGGTTTGTTTAAGCACATTTTCACTTGTCGCTCCCAATCTTTCAAGTAGGCAAATCCGAGTGATGAGAAGACGCACGTAATCCAAATGTGCGATGGCTTGGGCATTCAAACTAGGGGTAGGAGTACTTTTCCTGCCATGGTCCTTCCTGAGTCGGTCAGGGGATGGCAGTCGACTTGATTTTACTGCAAGGACATTTCGACCCCCGGTCAGTCGACCGGACTCCCTCCGTTTACCCTAGATTGAGTCGGTCAGCCACCCCCGTTGCTTGTGAGTCGGGCTGAAAAGGTAGAGGTAGACATGCTGGTCAAGCGAGTGGTATAGTTGGTCCACGACGGAGTCACCGGGATGGACCTACTGGAGGTGTTCCTCAAACGATGGATTCAGCCTCTCCAAGCTCGGGACCATCCGATGTGGATGTACTCTGGCACCAACGACACCTCTCGGGTCCACCCAGAGGAGGCCACCGAGAAGACGGTGGAGCAGTGGCTGAAGTGCATCATCGGGAACAAGGATAATCCTCGGGGGACCAGGAGAGTTCGCCCGTTCGACGTAGACCACGAACCAGACAAGGTTTGGCTCTGATTTCCGAGTGAATTTTCTGATTCTTCCTTGTAGGCATCGGTGAATCTGATTGATGTTTGATCGACCCTTTGCTTTGCAGATCTTTACTGAGATGTACTCGGCGCCCAATGGAGAGCAGATCTAGGAGGAGGCGATGGGTGACGGCGAAGCCTCCGACTGGAAGTCCGATGAGGAGACCGCGGAGGAGAGCGAGGATTCTAGCAGTGGCGAAGAAGTCGAGTCACCGCCCTGCATCGAGAAGCGCTCCAAGCAGACTCACGATCCACAGAACACGCACGCCAGGACAGGCCCCTCCAGCTCCCAGGTACAAAAGCGCACTCAGACGTCCACCCCAGATCCGACTGAGAAGGCTCCGAAACAGCCCAAGGTCGCCGCTTCCAAGCCTCGCAAGGCCTTTCCAAAGATCAAAGTGGATGTTCCGATTTCTTCCACGTGAGTGATGTTCTGCTTTGCTCCCCTTTCGTTTCAGGAGTCTGATTTGTCTTTGTCGATTCACCAGTCTATTCTACCGACTGTTTTCTGGAATCTTCAGCGCTGCCGCTTTCGGAACCTCTATGGATGTCGACAAGGGTCGCGACGATGAGGAGACTACAAAAACGGCCACGTCCAACATAGATACAGTTTTCTAACAACATCTTTGCTTTCGTTCACCAGTCTGTCAGTCGACTGAATATCCTTTTGGTCGAATGTTCCTGCAGCGCCGCGCAATGTTATCGAGTTGCCTGATGATGATGATGATGATGATGACGAGCGTGAGGAGGTGCCCCGGAGAGGCACATGAAGCAGCGGTCGAAAGACGTCCTCTGGCTCGGATGCCCAGCAACAAGGGGACGCGGCTCGGACCTTGGTCTCTTTTGCTGTTCCCGTGTCGACTGGCCGTCCGTCTGCGTCGACTGTACAAATTGCGGATCCCGCAGCTGCTCCGACTGCTCCACCGTTCGTGCTTTTTGCAACTCATCACGTCCCGGAGCACCCTGTGAGCGCAGCTAAGGAAGCTGTTCGTCAAGCAGGGCTGATGATGGAGCGAACGAAGGCAGCATACGAGGCTAGCATGGCTGCTTATAATGCTAGTTCGGCTCTTCGGACCAACGTCCAGCTACGTCCTTTCCGACTGACTTGTTATTCTGTTGGGGTCTTCGTTCTGAAAACTACTGCTTTGTTCGTAAGATGATATGCCGCTTTGTTCGTAAGATGATGTTCCACCCACTGGGTGTTCTTGATCTTGTAACGTAGCTTTTGTAATCCAATCGGTCTGGCTTTGGCGATTGGACCGGTGGGGGCGCACTGAGTGCACCCACTAGGTGTAGTCCCTGAGGCCATGGTCGACTGAAGTCAGTCGGCTATGGTCTTAGAACTGATTTTGTTGACTTGTTTCGAACTCTTTCCACTCGCGCTGGACGGATCCGGTCTAGTGGGAACCGGTGGGGGCACGCTGAGTGCACCCACTGGGTGTAGTCCCCGAGACTGTGGTCAACTGCTGGCAGTCGGCCATGGTCTAAGAACAAAGTGTTACTCTTTCTCTTTTTTTTTTGAACTCGTACAGGACGGATCCGGTCGAGTGGGAACTAGTGGGGGCACGCTGAGTGCACCCACTGGGTGTATTCCCCGAGGCTACTATTGAGTGTTTGACTCGGCGGTAGTCTTAGAACCCTCTTGTCGTGACACTTTATTGTTCGGTTTGTCTTCTTTGCTGATTGCAGAACTCTTGTGAGTTTGGAGCTAAATTTGCGGACCTTGAGAAGAAGCAGGTCCAACTCAATCTTGATATGGAGCTGGCCAGGGAGCACTTGAAGAAAGCCAAAGATGAAGCTTCTGGTAAGAACAATACAGAACTCGTCGATTGTATTGAATGAGCAAGCCATGGATATCCTTAGGTTCATCTCTCTAGCACTATCTCTTGTAGATCAAATGAAGGCAGCCTTGGAGCAGAAGGATCTCGACCTGGCGGCAGCGCAGCAGAAGGCGCAGGAGAAAGCTGAACTTGCCGAACAGAAGCTAGCTTTAGTCGGCAAGCTTGAAGAAGAGAACGCCAAGCTGAAGGCCTCCCTTGATGAGGCCAACAAAGAGGTAACGCGACTGAAGAAGGCCAATCTTGCTCTGGACGAGACGGTGGGGGATCTCTCGCAGAAGAAAAACGAGATGGAGACTTATCTGGGTGTGGGGACCCCGACTTATGAGTCGAGATCACCGAATGCACGTGTGCAGTGATCCCAGAGATCAATGCTCACTGAACACACATAAGCTGAATAACAAGAGTCTTACATCCATACATACCGTCTTACACAAATTATGATCATTATGGCCAAGTCTTACATAGATAAAGCCTCACGGGCTGAATAGCAAATACACTCGAATAGCGGATGTCTTCGTAGATAAGTAGAACCCATGCAATCTGCCTTAACCCTACATGCATTCTGAATGGGAAAGCGTCCTAGTTCGCATGTTCGTCTCCATAGAATTCTTCTTCAAATTCCTGCTTCTCCATGCCTGGCCAATTAAATAACAAGTGGCAAGCCAATGAGTACTTTGAATGTACTCACAAGCAACCCATGATTTGGTTCAAGGTAACAATGCAAGCTGTACAACAAATAAGCAACCTAGCTACAAGCTAGACAAGATATTCTACCATTTTGTGAGACATGCATCAATGTACTTGGGTAACCTCGAGGACAGGTTACAGATATCAACATAAATAGAGTTCAAATCATTTCTGGTTCTATTCAATGCGTCAAGTCACCACCTTGACTCAATACACACACACTTATATTCACCAAGACTGTAAAATTCTGGACATAGTTTAAGTAGCACCTCCCAACTGTCCATGACCGTGGACACGGCTATTCGAATAGTTTTACACTCTGCAGAGATTGCACACTTTACCCACAAGATCTGGGGAACTTCCGTGTCATCTACGACCCGCGGTACTTCAAGTACCCGGGGTAAGCACCCGATCACTATCTTTCCCTAGACGACTCTAACATAGAGTCCACTCGATTGGTAGTAACCCCCGTTCCCAACATTTCATATCTTAAAAATTGTGGAGCCTCGCTCCCATATTCATCACATACCACTGGCACGGGGTACCAATGGTGTGTTCGGTGCCCTGTGAAAACAGTCATGTCTGCCTATCCAAGCACGACCCCGTCCCGAGAGTGACCTCGTGTCACCCCCGTCACTAGTAATGCGGGCACCATGCTAGTATCGGCCTAGGTAATCAATAATGCCCTTTCCTATATAAGGGTAGAGTGGTTGCGCATGTTTGGTTGGGTAGGTAATCGCACATAAATCTAATCCATCATTTTAAACACACACACACACACACACACACACACACCAAAAGCTCTCTTTGGTACACCACTTCTTCCTCAAGTGGTGACCTCAATATCAACATCACCCACGGGCATTAGGGGCACCCGATGGGGTTTTCGAAAGGATGTAACCACGAAGAGTTCATGATGCACATGCATCATTATGCATCAACAACTAATCTCTTGCTTTAATGCACAAGGTAGAGTTATGAGTAGGGGTTATGCATCATGTGGTGGTTCACGACATGCTTACCACCGTCATGTTCCATCATCATGCAATCGGAAAAAGGGGTACCAACGAACAAGAGGGGTGTCATGGTCAAAGGGCTGCTTGCCTGGATTGGCTTGGTCTTCAAGGTCTTCAAATCCTTCCCCTTCTCCTTCTTCAGCAACTTCATTAAATACGGTATCTAATCGTCGCAAGAAAATACGAAGAAATAAGACAATAATAAAAACAGAAAAATCAAAGTGCTCAGAAAAATGTTAACTTATTTTTATGAAATACTAGAAGGAAAACTAAGAGGGAAAAAATTCTTAGTTTTGGATTTGGAGTGACAGAATAGGGTGAATGGATTTTTGAACAGAGGTTTTATTGTTCAAATTTGAATTTTAATTTGAACAGTACATAAAAGGTTCATGAATATGTGTGAAAGTTATATCATTAAATATGTTGGAATATTACAAGTTTTTAGGAGTTGGAATAAATTAATTTGGATAATTATTTTATCCTGTAGATTTATTTGAAAAAGCTACAGAAAAGAAAAAGAAAAAGGACACTGTGCAACTGGGTCAGAACGGCCTCAGTGCACAGGCCTAGAGGGTTTACGGCCCGGGCGAGCTGAGCGGCGCGAGCGCTCCAGGTTAAAACCTGACGGGCGGGGCCCAGCGGCCAGTGGGAGAGAGGGGAGGCGAGAGGGATGGGAGGCTGAAAGGCGGGGCCTGCCTGTCATCCCTAACCCCCGTCCAGATGGCCGGCGAGCTCACCGGCGGCGATGCAGGGCACGGCAGGGCGAGCTGAGGGCAGGGATGGAGTTAGCGCGGAGTCGCCGTTCGGGTGGTGGTGGAGGCGGTTGCCGGAGCGGTCGGGTTCGTCGGCGACGAGGTTGCACGGTGGAGGGGCGTCGGGTGGTGGTTGCTTCGGTCGTTTCCAAGTGCAACAGAGAGGGGAAAGAGAGGGGAAATGGTCAGTGAGGCTTGGCGGTTCCAGATCGAGGCTCAGGAATGGCTGGGACGGCTCGTACCGAGCGGACGATGACGAGCCGCCGCGGCGGAGCTCGAGTTCGATCTGGAGCTCGAGATCTTCTGAGAGAGAGCTGGGAGTGTAGGGGGCGCTTGAGTGAGTCCAGAGGCGAGTGGTGGAGAGGAGAGGTCTCGGGGACGCCTTTTTATAGTCGGGCGGCGGTCTACTGTGGAGGTGTGCGCCGGCGAGCTTGTTGCGGTCGCTACGGGCCACGGGGGCTCGTCGGGGCGTGTCTGGTGTGCTCGTGGGCGTGGTTCACGTCTAGAGAAGGGAAGGGAAGGAGCGGGGGAAGGCTCCAGAGGCTCGCGCGTGTGAGGCCGAAGATTGGAGCTCGCGGGCGGCCGGCGCGTGGGCGAGGGAAGCCATATGAGGGAGAAGGAGGAGAGGGACAGGGCCGTGGCGTGTCGTGGATGTCGAGGCGCCTCGGCTGGCGCGAGGGAGAGGCCCGAGGTGGTCGGAGGCGCCTGGTCAGGAGCGGCTACAGTGCCAGAGCACACTGTAGCGTGCTCCAGAGCGCGCATATGGCCGGCATGGCATTCTTTATGCCCTGTGGTCGTGGCCACCAATGTCTAGAGGATAAGGGAGGCAATAAAGAACATGGAATTGGCATTGGATGCTCTGGAGGGCTTTTAGAAGGAGAGAGGGTTGAAAGAGAAGGGTGAAAGGGGCTGTACAAAGATGTAAAATGGGGTTTTACCCCCCTCAATCATTGAGCTGCGGTGCAGCCATTGCTACTGTAGGTAGAAGTGGTCTTGGGGGTGATGTGGTAAGAATTGGAGGCAAGGGGAAATAGTGGAAGGGGTCAAAACATGGTTTTTGGAAAAATAGCAGAAGGTGTTTGGTGATGTTTTGAGCAAGAAAATGGGTTTCATTTGGCATGATACTCCACAGGATGAAATGGCACATATATTTAAGCCCTTTCACAAAATTAGAGCTCATTTGGGCGAAGTTGCCAATGCAACTTTTGTAAACCCTAGAAATCAACAGAAATGGATTTTCCAAGATTTGGTTATGCAAATCATCCCTGCTTGATGCACCACTTGGTGTAGGGTGTAGTGTCATCATTTGGGGTTGTGGGCTGGTCCACCAAATTTGCGGTCACAAGTAAAAAGTTGGTAATGTAAAGTTGTTCAAATTTGAATCTGAACAGAAATGATTTTGGGGTACTTTGATCAAGTTACCCTTTTCCAAAAGTTGTGCTATTTGGTCTAAATGCAAAATTAGACCATTGTAGCATGTGTACCAAGTTTGATAGCATTTGGACAAGTTTGGCAATGTAAAGTTGCTCAAACTTGAAAATGGACAGAAATGGTTTTGAGGGGATTTGATGATGTTTTCTTCTTCCCGAGGCATGAGGCTTGGCAAGATCATCAAATATGTCATATTTGACATGATAGAATTTCCCTAGAGTTTTTAGAGAATATTTCCTTTGTAAATATTTCAAAAGCTTGAAATATCCAAAAAGGGTTTCCGAGGGATTTGCCCAATATTTTGAACATGACCATGTGTTGAAACTCTTATGTATGGACAATATATGTCCTAAGAGTCTCTCTGAATTTTGACAAATATTTTTGAAATAGTTAAATAATTTTTACCTATTAAAGACCATTCTAGCCTAAAAAAATGCCTTTAAATAAAATAGGAAAATATATTTTAATTTTTTACCTTTGTGGTTTTTGGGAGTCCTATACCTAATAGGATTCAAACATACCTTTTCAAAGATTTTTATCACCCTAAATCAAGTACTTGCAGTGCAATTCTCAATTCAGGGGTTTTTGGAAAACTAAATTTTGAAAATACCCTTTGGCCAAAATATTTTTATACGAATATACTATACTGTTCTATACACATGGTATGATCATTGGTCATAAGTTTGGGGTAAGGAGATGAAGCATAGAAGGTGAGGCTATGTTGAATTTTAAAGAGCACTTGAAATCAGGGAGAGAAAAATTCAATTCCTAATAAAAGCCAAATGATGCAAAAACTTTTTGTTGGTCCAAATTTTCATGCTTTAGTAATGCAATAACCAAGTTACAAAATGCAGGATGTGACAGACCACCCCCTTACAAGAATCTCATCCCCGAGATTCCTAAAGTAGGCTTTAAAAGAGATCGGGAAACTCGGATCTAAGGTAGTCTTCACGTTCCCATGTTGCTTCTGCTTCTGTGTGGTTGCTCCACTGGACCTTGAAGTACTTGATGGTGCGGCTTCGTGTTCGTCGTTCTGCTTCATCCAAAATGCAAATGGGCCTCTCACGGTAGGTCAAATTAGGCTGAAGGTCAATGGCTTGGTGATCGACATCCTTGTAGAGATCAGGCTTGTCCGGAACTTGGAGACACTTCCGGAGTTGTGACACGTGGAATACATTGTGCACATCGGATAGCTCAAGTTGTAGTTCCAACTGGTAAGCCACTTCTCCTCGTCGTGCAGTGATCTCAAAGGGGCCAATGAACCTTGGTGCGAGCTTCCCCTTAATGTGGAAACGCTTGGTTCCCTGATGGCATCCCGTGGCCTTGTCCAGGGTTCTATGCATTGGGGCACGGGGCATCGGGCTTCTTGTTGGGGCACACCTTAGAGATGTGTCCGGACTGATCACATCCAAAGCAAGTGACTTGGTTTTGGTTATTGATCTTGTTGCCACCACTGTTATTGGGGTTGAATGCTGGCCTTGGGTTGGCATACTGCTGAGGCAGATAGTTGATGCGAGGTGCAGGAGCTCTTGGCTGCTGATAGGTTGGCTTGACCGGGGCTGGTTGCCACGGGCGAGGCTTCTGGTTACTGGAACTTCCCTTGCTGATCATCTTGCGCTTGCGAGTGTCTTCCAGAGCACGCAGCTTGTCTTCAAGCATGAGTGCTTTGTTCACCAGGTCAGGAAAGGTTAGGCAGTCACACACGACAAGCGAGTACTGCAGAGTCTGATTGAGGCCTTCCATGAATTGCTCCCTTTTTTCAGCATCTGTGCTGACATCTTCAGGGGCATACCTTGACAGAACACTGAACTTTTGCATGTACTCCTTGACAGTGCCACTTCCCTGCTTCAGGGCTCGAAACTCACGCTTCTTGATAGCCATGATTCCGGAAGGAATATGGGCCTTGCGGAATTCTGCCTTGAAGTTATTCCAAGTGATGTCTTGCCCAGCTTGCATGACCTTGAATCCATCCCACCAAGCTCTAGCAGTTCCCCCGAGGCAGTGGGTAGCATAAGCCGATTTCTTGCGGTCTTCGGTGCAACCGACTAGTTCTAGCAAGTCCTCAATGGTGCGGACCCAGTCTACAGCATCCAGGGCTTCAGCAGTTAAAGGATGAAGTGACGATGTGTATTGGAAGTAGTTCCAAGTTTGATATGATCATCATCGCACACTCCCTATACTTTCGGGATTAATGTTGAACCTAAATAAGTGTTATTTGGTGTTTGTGTTGAGCATGAATATGATTTGATCATGTTTATTGCAATACGGTTATTCATGTAAGTTAGAGAATAATTGTTGTTCTGTTTACATGAATAAAACCTTCTATGGTCATACACCCAATGAAAATGGTTTGTTGGATCTCGATCGTGTGATACACATATTCATAATATTGAAGCCAAAAGATGCAAGGTTAATAATGATAGTGCAACTTATTTGTGGCGCTGCCGTTTAGGTCATATTGGTGTAAAGCGCATGAAGAAACTCCATAGTGATGGACTTTTGGAATCACTTGATTATGAATCACTTGGTGCTTGCGAACCATGCCTCATGGGCAAGATGACTAAAACTCCGTTCTCCGGAACCGTGGAGCGAGCAACAGAGTTGTTGGAAATCATACATACTGATGTATGCGGACCAATGAGTGTTGAAGCTCGTGGCAGGTTTCGTTATTTTCTGACCTTCACTGATGATTTGAGCAGATATGGGTATATCTACTTAATGAAGCACAAGTCTGAAACATTTGAAAAGTTTAAAGAATTTCAGAGTGAAGTGGAGAATCATCGTAACAAGAAAATAAGAGTTTCTACGATATGATCGTAGAGGTAAAATATTTGAGTTAGCGAGTTTGGCCTTCAATAAAAACAATGTGAAATAGTTTCACTACACACGCCACCTGGAACACCACAGTGTAATGGTGTGTCCGAACGTCATAACCGTACTTTATTAGATATGGTGCGATCGATGATGTCTCTTACCGATCTACCACTATCGCTTTTGGGGTTACGCATTAGAGACAGCTACATTCACGTTAAATAGGGCACCATCTAAATCCGTGGAGATGACACCGTATGAACTGTGGTTTGACGAGAAACCTAAGCTGTCATTTCTTTAAGTTTGGGACTGCGATGCTTATGTGAAAAAGTTTCAACATGATAAGCTCGAACCCAAATCGGAGAAGTAAATCTTCATAGGATACCCAAAAAGAAACTGTTGGGTACACCTTCTATCACAGATCCTAAGGCAAGGTCTTTGTTGCTAAGAGTGGATCCTTTCTAGAGAAGGAGTTTCTCTCGAAAGAAGTGAGTGGGAGGAAAGTAGAACTTGATGAGGTAATTGTACCTTCTCCCGAATTGGAAGGTAGTACATCACAGAAACTCGTTCCAGTGATTCCTACACCAATTAGTGAAGAAGCTAATGATGATGATCATGAAACTTCAGATCAAGTTTCTGCTGAACTTCGTAGATCAACCAAAGTTCGTTCCGCACCAGATTGGTACGGCAACCCAGTTCCGGAAGTCATGTTACTAGACCATGATGAACCTACGAACTATGAGGAAGCGATGATGAGCCCAGATTCCGCAAAATGGCTTGAGACCATGAAATCTGAGATGGGATCCATGTATTAGAACAAAGTATGGACTTTGGTTGACTTGCCCGATGATCGGCAAGCCATCGAAAATAAATGGATCTTCAAGAGGAAGACCGACGCAAACGGTAATGTTACTGTTTACAAAGCTAGACTTGTTGCGAAAGGGTTTCGACAAGTTCAAGGAGTTGACTACGATGTGACTTTCTCACCCGTAGCGATGCTTAAGTCTATCCGAATCATGTTAGTAATTGCCGTATTTTGTGAAATCTGGCAAATGGATAACAAAACTGCATTCTTTAATGGATTTATTAAAGAAGACTTGTATATGATGCAACCAGAAGGTTTTGTCAATCCTAAAGGTGCTAACAAAATGTGCAAGCTCCAGCGATCCATCTATGGACTGGTGCAAGCATCTCGGAGTTGGAATATACGCTTTGATAAGTTGATCAAAGCATATAGATTTATACAGACTTGCGGTGAAGCCTGTATTTACAAGAAGTGAGAGGGAGCACTACAACCTTTCTGATAAGTATATGTGAATGACATATTGTCGATCGGAAATGATGTAGAATTTTCTGGAAAGCATAAAGGAGTGTTTGAAAGGAGTTTTTCAAAGAAAGACCTTGGTGAAGCTGCTTACATATTGGGCATCAAGATCTATAGAGATAGATCAAGACGCTTGATAAGACTTTCGATGAGTACATACCTTGATAA
>LR738711.1:786916426-786961830 GCA_902687465.1 Secale cereale | reverse complement strand
AAGGAAATATTTCTCGATTATGGAGGTGATAAAGAGTTTGTCGTAAAGGGTTACGCCGATGCAAGCTTTGACACTAAATCTAGATGACTCTAAGTATCAATCTGGATGCGTATTGAAAGTGGGAGCAATTAGCTAGAGTAGCTCCATGCAGAGCATTGTAGACATAGAAATTTGCGAAATACATACGGATCTGAATGTGACAGACCCGTTGACTAAACTTCTCTCACAAGCAAAACATGATCACACCTTATTACTCTTGGGTATTAATCACATAGCGATGTGAACTAGATTATTGACTCTAGTAAACCCTTTGGGTGTTGGTCACATGGTGATGTGAACTATGGGTGTTATTCACATAACGATGTGAACTATCGGTATTAAATCACATGGCGATGTGAGCTAGATTATTGACTCTAGTGCAAGTGGGAGGCTGAAGGAAATATGCCCTAGAGGCAATAATAAAGATGATTATTTGTATTTCCTTATATCATGATAAATGTCTTTTATTCATGCTAGAATTGTATTAACCGGAAACTTAGTACATGTGTGAATACATAGACAAAATAGTATGTCCCTAGTATGCCTCTACTAGACTAGCTCATTGATCAAAGATGGTTATGTTTCCTAGCCATAGACATGAGTTGTCATTTGATCAACGGGATCACATCATTAGGAGAATGATGTGATGGACAAGACCCATCCGTTAGCATAGCACTATGATCGTTTAGTTTTACTGCTATTGCTTTCTTCATGACTTATACATGTTCCTATGACTATGAGATTATGCAACTCCCGAATACCGTAGGAACACCTTGTGTGCTATCAAACGTCACAACGTAACTGGGTGATCATAAAGATGCTCTACAGGTGTCTCCGAAAGTACTCGTGGTGTTGGCATAGATCAAGATTAGGATTTGTCACTCCGAGTGTCGGAGAGGTATCTCTGGGCCCTCTCGGTAACACACATCATAATAAGCCTTGCAAGCAAAAGACTAATGAGTTAGTCACGAGATGATGTGTTACGGAACGAGTAAAGAGACTTGCCGGTAACGAGATTGAACTAGGTATAGAGATACCGACGATCGAATCTCGGGCAAGTAACATACCGATGACAAAAGGAACAACGTATGTTGTTATGCGGTTTGACCGATAAAGATCTTCGTAGAATATGTAGGAGCCAATATGAGCATCCAGGTTCCGCTATTGGTTATTGACCGGAGATGAGTCTCGATCATGTCTACATAGTTCTCGAACCCGTAGGGTCCGCACGCTTAACGTTTGATGACGATCGGTATTATGAGTTTATGAGTTTTGATGTACCGAAGGAGTTCGGAGTCCCGGATGAGACCGGGGACATGACGAGGAGTCTCGAAATGGTCGAGACGTAAAAATCGATATATTGGACGACTATATTCGGACATCGGAAAGGTTCCGAGTGATTCGGGTATTTTCGGAGTACTGGGGAGTTACGGGAATAGAAGAGAGAGGCCAAAAGGAAGGAGGCGCGTGCCCCCTTCTGGTCCGAATTGGACAAGGGGTGCAGCCCCCTTTTCCTTCTCCCTCTCCCCCTCTTTCCTTCTCTCCTACTCCGGAAAGGAAAGGGGAATCCTACTAGGACTTGGGAGTCCTAGTAGGACTCCCCACACTTGGCGCGCCCCCTCTAGGGCCGGCCTCTCCCTTGCTCCTTTATATACGGGGGCAGGGGGCACCCTAGGACACACAAGTTGAATTGTTCCAGCCGTGTGCGGTGCCCCCCTCCACAGAAACACACCTCGGTCATACCGTCGCAGTGCTTAGGCGAAGCCCTGCGCCGGTAGATACATCATATCCGTCACCACGCCGTCGTGCTGACGAAACTCTCCCGTGAAGCTCAACTGGATCAAGAGCTCATGGGACGTCATCAAGCTGAACGTGTGCTGAACGCGGAGGTGCCGTACGTTCGGTGCTTGATCGGTTGAATCGCGAAGAAGTTCGACTACATCAACCGCGTCACTTGACGCTTCCGCTTCCAGTCTACGAGGGTACGTAGACACACTCTTCCCTCTCGTTGCTATGCATCTGGTAGATAGATCTTGCGTGATCGTAGAAATTTTTAAAAATACTACGTTCCCCAACAGTGGCATCAGAGCCAGGTCTATGGGTAGATGATATGCACGAGTAGAACACAATGAGTTGTGGGCGATACTAGTCTACTGCTTACCAGCATGTCATACTTTGCTTCGGCGGTATTGTGAGATGAAGCGGCCCGGACCGACATTACGCGTACTGTCAGGACCCCGATCCTAAGTCACACCGATCTAGCTGTAACACGTCATATCACTTTGCGGCCTCACGCACGGTAACCCCACGGGTGCCACCTTACCTGGCCCGGGACCGTTTGCGCATTTTGGCACACGTATATGACAGTGTCGCTAGCATCCGTATGTCAGAGAACCCGGGCCGACATGGCTAGTTATAAACCAAAAGTGGCACTAAATTACAGAGACAGGCATCCATGACCCAGCAACGAACGTGTCGGTCATCAACGTATGAACCCAAGTCGTAGCAAGCTACATGGACTTAAAGGAACAACGCGTGACATTTCCCCTAAGGGACAGACACAGGAACGAAGAAGGACACATGCCGGCCAACCTACGTGTTCCGAGCAGTAGCAAGCTACCAAGGCTCATTGGAATCACTAGGAGGCATTTCCCTGTAAGATAGGCTACCAAAGGAAAACAACTAGGTGTCGGATTCCACACATACCAAGCATTTCAATCATACACGCAATATGCTCAATATGTGCAAATACAACATTGCATCACAACAGAACTCTATGACTCAAAGTACTTTATTTAAAAGGCTCCAAGAGCCATACATAACATAGTCATACAGATAGGGGTCACATGACCCAACACTCAAGTCATACAGTCATACAAGCACAAGCGGAAGCTACATGTCTGAGTACAGACAAATTAGAAAATAAAACAGGCTTGGTGTAGCCTGACTATCTACAAGGCCCTTCACAAGCTCCAGATCACCGTCTGGGTGTCAAGCTACTCGTCGACGTCAACGTCTATGTAGAACCCATCAGCAGGGGCAGGGTTCTCCTCTGCAACAGTTATTAAGCAAACATGAGTACAAAGGTACTCAGGAAGTCTTACCACAGAACCTATCATACATGCAACATTATCAAAGGGGGTAGTGGAGTTTATAGCAGAATGCCAGCTTTGACCTTGGCTAACCTATACTACAACTCTCAACGGATTGCAAGATGTTATTACGAACACGAGTCTTCTAATCACCACATCAATACACTACCGAGGATCCTCTTTCGTCATCCTACGGAAGGGCCATCCACGGCACTCACGCTTATCTTGAGGCTTTTAGTAGTATCCATCAACTTGTCTATGAACTGTAAGAGCAACCAAGTAGTTCGTACCGCGAACAACGGCTATTCGAATAGTTTGATAACCCTGCAGGGGTGTACCTCTTCACACACGCTTCCACCACTTATCGCCGTTTACTCGGCGTGTACTCGGCAACCTTCAAGCGGAAGCCCAGCGGGGGTGTCGGCCACGACCTGACTAACTACTCAAGTCTCTCGTCCAGGTTTATCGCCTATTTGGGTTCCATCCGTGGGGAGATCCGGCCGGAGTGTCGCTCACGGCCCCAAACGATGTGTACAGGGTTCCCGAGTCACCAAACGGGCAACCGGTACACCGTGCCACGTACCTGTCGCATCACAACCCACCCCGAGGGTCAGCGTTGTGCACGACCTCCAGTAAGCTATAAACACCAGAAACTAGTTGCAACTCCTGGATAGAGATCAAGGGTAATTAATAAGCCGAGAGGGTCAATTAAGGATCCCAATGCGTGGTAGTAGCTGTAACTTGAACCACACATACAGATCTCGGGTCCTATGGACGATTCCAATGAAACAACCCACCATGTACTCCTACATGGCCTTTCATCGATACCTTTACCAAGCGTATTCCACACTTCCTTCTCTTTATCGATAAGATCATTTCACTCTGATCCATCACCCAGATGAATCAGACCAGGCACAACTCTAAGCATAGCAGGCAACATAAACAATAGCATGGTGGATCACACATCACATGGCTCAATCAACTCCTACACATGCTAGTGGGTTTCAACTATTTACTGTGGCAATGACAGGTCATGCGAGGGAATAGGGTTCAACTACCGCAGCAAGTAGCAGTTCACGCGCTGTTGCCTTAATGCAGTAAAAGAGAGCAGGAGCGAGAAGATTGGGTTTGTATCGGAATGATCAATGATTGCTTGCTTGACAAGGTAGTTGTCGGGTACTGCTCTTCAACTGGATACGCAGCAGTATCCTCGGGAGCAGGACCTAACACAGGAAATACCGACGATACAATCATTAACAAACAAATGCAACAATATGATGCATGCTCATGACATGGCAAGATGCATGTGTGTTGGCTAATGCAACTAAAATCATAAGGGTTTGAACCTATTTGAATCAAGGATTCAAATTGAAGTTCAAACTATTATTTAAATAAGTGCATGATCATGTTTTTGATATATACAGCAAGTTAACTTGTTCAAACATGCATGAAACCAGTGCCATTAGAAAGATTGGATTTTTCTGATCAATTTTCATATATAAATCTTTTCCATCTGAGCTATGGTTGATTTTATATGATTTTTAGAAGTTTTGGGTATTTTCTGGAATTTCCTGAATTATTTTAAATCTAAAAATTCTAGAAAAACCTTTATTGCGTCAGCATGACATCATGCTGACGTCAGGCAGTCAACAGGGCCAGTCCAGGTCAAACCTGACTGGTGGGTCCCTCATGTCAGTGTCTCAGGAGCTAATCCCGGTCATATCCAGGGTTGACTGGGTTTGACTAACAGCGGGGGCCCACTGTCAGTGACTGTGGTGACTAAACTAATTACTGTCAACCCCTAATCATCGAGCCACGTCAGCCCGCCGGAGTTTGGCCGGCGGCGACCATTTCGCACGGCGGTGACTCGTCGGAATCCCTATTCCGGCATTCATTTGCCGCGCGGATGGGCTCGGTGTGCTCCTGGTGATGTACCGCATCCAGCGGTGCCACTGGTTGGACGAGGGGTCGCCGGAGTCGACGGCGACGAGCTCGTCCGCGGCGGTGCTCGCACGGGGTTGGTCGGGATGGTGTTGTAGTGCACGGGAGGAGGAGCTGAAGCTCGCTTTAGCTTGCTGGTGACCTACTGAAGCTAACGGCGTGCTCGGCCGCGAGGTACGGTGCCTATGGCCACGGCGGGGAGTTGGCCGGCGGCCGTGATCGTCGGTGAGCAAAGGGGGCGGCGGCTACAAGGCCTAAATGAGCCCGTGGAGAGGGGGGTTCGAAGCGTGAGCTCACAGCGGTCGCAGAGGGCGTCGAAGTGAGCTCGGGGACGGTCGGACGACGGCGTACGGGCAGCGGCGATCTCCGGTGCCGGAGGTTGAAGACGACGGCGAGGAGGACGTTGCGGAGCTCCTGGCGTCGTGTGCGTCGGTGGGGAGCTTCGGGGCGACGAGGCGGAGCTAGTGGTGCTTCTGGGAGGCGAGGAGGTGGCGTAGGGCGCGGTGTCTGCGGTCGTCGGCGACGAGCTCGCTCGGGGGAGCTCGGCGGAGGGAAGAGAGGAGGGGAGAGACACGGGAGAGAGGGGGAAACGGTCGGAGTGGCTCCGTGGCGTCGTTCTAGACCATCCAGAAGGCCGAGGGGCCAGCCAGGCAGGCAGGAGGTGGCCGGCGCATCGGCGGCGCTCGCCACCGAGCTGCTTCGTGCGCTGGCGCGACGAAGAAGACGGTGGTGCCCCTGGTGGGCTGGGCCGGCTGGGCCAGCAGGTAAGTGGGCTCAGGTAAGTACTCTTCCTATTTTTCTTTTCCTATTTTCTTTCTATTTTATTTCTTTTGCAACTTTGTTCATTTAATAAAAATGCCTAAACATTTTTATAACTCATGACACCTGACATACCTACTATAAATAATATGAACAGTAGGAAACATTATAGTTCATGATTATTTGAGCATTTAAAATATTTTGTAGCATTTAAATGCCCAAATTCAAATACCATATGATTTAATCCAAAACCCTAGATTGTCCTAGAAAATTGTGCACCATTTTTGGCAGAGGTTTAAGACCAAGGCAGAAATGATGAACATTTTGAAGGGCATTTTGGGTACATTGGAAAATATTTTAGCAAACCCAAGTTGTTAGGGGAGGGGGTGCTGGGGTTTCTGTTAGTCCCATTTCAAGTTTCTTTGAAAGTAAACATGATGCACACTCTAGTCAGGTCCTAATGCAAGTGCTGGCTAGGGATGTGACAACTCACCCCCACTTAAAAGAATCGCGTCCCGAGATTCGGGTTCCTCCGGAAAGAGGGTGGGGTACTCAAGTCGAAGACGATCCTCCCTTTCCCAAGTAGCTTCACTCTCGGAATGATGTGACCATTGAACCTTGAGAAACTTGATATTGTGGCGTCGAGTGGTGCGCTCGGTTTGATCAAGAATACGAACGAGGTATTCTCGATATGTGAGATTGTCTTGGAGATCAAGCGTTTCGTGGTCCACTCTGCGGATAGGGTCCGAGAAGCAACGCCTGAGTTGAGAAACGTGGAAAACATCATGAACTCTGGAGAGGTGCGGAGGTAGTTCCAATTGGTAGGCAACTTCTCCTCGTTTGGCAAGAATGCGAAAAGGACCGATGTAACGAGGGGCCAATTTGCCTTTGATACCGAATCGATGGGTTCCCTTAAGAGGAGTAACCCGAAGGTAAGCCTTATCGCCGACTTCAAAAGTCACAGCCTTATGATGACTATCATATTGGCTCTTTTGGCGAGACTGGGCTGTTTTCAATCTCTCACGAACGATGCGAACTTGTTCTTCTGCTTCCTGAATCATATCCGGGCCAAAGAATTGTCTTTCCCCGGTCTCTGACCAGTTAAGAGGTGTTCGACATCTTCGTCCATATAGAACTTCGAAGGGAGCTTTACCCAAGCTGGCTTGATAACTATTGTTATAAGCGAATTCGGCAAATGGAAGACACTTTTCCCATTCCATACCGAAAGAAATGACAGAGGCTCGAAGCATGTCTTCCAGAATTTGATTGACTCGTTCCACTTGACCACTTGATTGCGGATGGAAGGCAGTACTGAAGGAGAGATGAGTTCCCATAGCATTCTGGAAACTTTCCCAAAATCGTGAAGTAAAAAGACTTCCACGGTCTGAGTTAATCTCCAACGGTACACCATGAAGTGATACTATTCGAGAGATATATAAGTCTGCTAGCTGGCTAGCGGTAATACTCTCCCGAACAGGCAGGAAATGAGCTACTTTAGAGAGGCGGTCGATAACGACGAAGATAGCATTATTCCCTTTCCTGGACCTGGGAAACCCGGTAATGAAGTCCATACCGACTTTATCCCATTTCCATTCAGGAATAGCTAGAGGTTGAAGGGTGCCAGCAGGCCGTTGATGCTCTGCTTTAACTCGACGACAAACGTCGCAGTTAGCAATGAATTGAGCGATTTCTCTCTTCATCCTAGTCCACCAGAATCTTTGACGTAGGTCTTGATACATTTTGGTACTACCGGGATGAATCGTGAGAGGAGATTCATGAGCCTCCTTAAGAATCATTTGTCGTAGTTGTGGTTTCTTGGGCACCACCAAGCGGTTCTCGAAGTACACTACACCTCGATCATCCATAGAGAAGCTTCTAGCAACTCCGCTAGCAACGTTCTCCTTGATCCGAGATATTCCTTTATCATACCGCTAGGCAACTATGATTTGATCCATAAGGGTAGGTTTCGCCACCAAGGTAGAAAGGAATCCTCGAGGAACAATGTGAAGGTTAAGCTTACGAAATTCCTCGTGGAGAAGTGGTTGACTTTGTTGTAACATTAAATTGTTACAATAGGACTTACGACTTAGTGCATCAGCCATGACATTGGCCTTTCCAGGAGTGTAAGTGATTCCTAAGTCGTAGTCGGTGAGCAACTCAACCCAACGTCTTTGCCTGAGATTTAGATCCGGTTGGGTGAAGATATACTTTAAACTTTGGTGATCAGTGAAGATTTCACAGCGATTACCAAGAAGGTAATGTCGCCACGTTTTGAGTGCATGGACTACAGCTGCAAGCTCTAGATCATGAGTAGGATAATTATCCTCATGTGGGCGCAACTGTCGGGATGCGTAAGCAATCACTTGACGATCTTGCATGAGAATGCAACCTAGTCCTTGTCGCGAGGCGTCGCAATAGATTATAAAATCCTTGGAAAAGTCTGGTGGTACCAGTACAGGTGCAGATGTCAGGCGTCTTTTCAGTTCCTGAAAACTGGACTCGCACTGTGGGGTCCACTCAAACTTTTTATCTTTCTTGAGGAGTTCGGTTAGAGGTTTAGCAACCTTGGAGAAGTTCTCGACGAAACGTCGGCAATAGCTCGCTAAGCCAAGAAAACTCCTAACTTGCTTGACCGATTCAGGGGGAGTCCAATCAAGGACGGCTTGAACTCGCTCGGGATTGACAGCAATACCCTTGCCAGAGATCACATGACCTAGATAGGTTACTTCTGGCAACCAAAATTCACATTTAGAGAATTTGGCATAAAGGCGGTGCTCTCGAAGTTTCGTCAATACCAGCCTTAAATGCTCGGCATGATCTTCCTTGTTCTTGGAGAAAATGAGTATATCATCGAGGTATACCACTACGAATTTATCCAAATACTCCATGAATATAGAATTCATTAACCGAGAAAAGGTAGCTGGGGCATTGGTTAATCCGAAGGACATGACGGTGTACTCATATTGGCCATAACGAGTAACGAAAGCCGTTTTAGGAATGTCCCCGTTCTTGATTTTGATTTGATGGTAGCCCAACCTCAAATCCATCTTAGAGAAGACTGAGGATCCAGCGAGCTGATCATACAGGTCGTTGATCCTGGGAGCGGATACTTATTCTTTATGGTGACCAGATTGACAGGTCGGTAATCTACAACCATCCGCTCCGTTCCATCCTTCTTCTTGACGAAGAGGACGGGGCAAGCCCAAGGGGAAGAACTAGGACGGATGAAACCCTTTTGCAAGGACTCATCGAGTTGTTTCTTTAGCTCAGCTAATTCTAGTGGTGCCATCTTATAAGGTCTCCTAGAGATTGGGACAGTTCCAGGGATAAGATCTATCACAAACTCGACATCTCTGTCAGGTGGAACTCCTGGCAGTTCTTCTGGAAAAACATCCGGAAAGTCACGGACTACCGGGATATCTTCGAGTTCTGGTAGGGGGCTGGCATTAAGAGAGTAGAGCTGACGTCCAGCCATTCGAGTCAAGACATTGCCTATCTTGCCGGATGGATGTGTAAGTTGAACGGTCCTAGTAAAGTAATCAATCTTGGCATAATGAGTTGTCATCCAATCCATACCCAAGATGATGTTTATGTCCGCGGACTTGAGAGCGACTAAAGATGCAAGGAAAACAAGTCTATCGACAAGGATTTCATTTCCATGGCTTACCCTAGAGGTTTGCCACTTTGAACCAGGAGTTTGAATAACCATGGAAGTAGGCATGTCACAAAAAGTCATGTTGTGCAATCGAGCATAGCTCTCAGATATGAACGAATGGGATGCTCCAGTATCGAAAAGAACAGATGCCGGATGGCAGTTTACGAGAAGCGTACCAAGGACGACGTTAGGATCCTCATAGGCTTCTTCGGCAGAAACATAGTTGACATGACCACGTGCAGTGGGGATTGGCTTGACATAGTTCACCTTGCCGGTTGGCTTGCCACGGCCAACGGGTTTTCCTGGCTGATTCTGGGGACAATCACGCATGTAGTGTCCCGGTTCTCCACACTTGAAACATGTCACAGTGGTGGTGCGTGGAGCAAAGTTGGAGGGTGGACCTCCATAGGTCTTAGCAGGTGCAAACTGTTGAGTTGGACGAGGCGCCTCATAGGATGGCCTCGGTGTATACTTGGGTGGCAGAGCAGTGTTGGGAACCCACACACGGCGCTTGTGAGAGCCAGAGCCGGATGAGGAACCAAGGTCTCGAGTATGCTTGCGGGTGGCCTCGAAGTCGGTCTGGCCTGTCTCAGCACTGATAGCCTTGTTAACCAACTTCTGGAAGGAAGTGCACTCGTGCAGACGTAGATCACGACGGAGTTCAGGGCTGAGTCCCTTGCGGAACCTCGCCTGTTTCTTGGCATCGGTGGATACTTCCTCAGGTGCATAGCGTGCCAGATTACCAAACTCACGACTGTAGCTATCCACAGTTAAACGGCCCTGGGTGAAATTGCAGAATTCCTCACGCTTGCGATCCATGAGACCTTCCGGAATGTGATGTTCACGGAATGCCTCACTGAACTCAGCCCAGGTAGTGACTTGGCCAGCAGGACGCATAGCTTCAAAGTTTTCCCACCAAAGACTGGCAGGGCCCTCAAGATGGTAGGCGGCGTAGATAACCTTGTCAGCTTCGGCCACGCGGGCAGAGTGTAGCTTGTGGGTGATACTACGTAGCCAGTCATCAGCATCCAGAGGTTCAGTGGAGTGATGGAACTTCGGTGGACACATCTTGATAAAATCGTGGATTGACACCACGTCATTCCTCTGACGGAACCCAGTGTTTTGCTCAATGCGTTCCAGCAGACGGTTGGTCTCTCTCTTGTTCCGTTCTGCTTCAAGCATAACTTCCGCCAAAGAGGGTGGCTGGGGTAGATTTCCATCTCTAGCCCCACTAGCCTCACCCTGCTCCTGAGCAGCAGGAGTGTTGCGAGTGTTGACCATCCTAGGAAAACAAAACAACGGTTTAGACAAGGATGGCAAAAATTTGACATAGAAGTGCAGAATGTAATGGATGACACAGAATGCAGAGATGTCCATCCGTATGACATGGTAATATAGGAACTGCTATATATATATACCAGTGGTCATACACACCATACAAAGTTTAGTACAAGCCAAGGCTAAAGTACAACTGCGGTGAAAGACGATACATCCCATCAGAGGCATTCCAAGCTCCTATACATTATTTAACTACACCTCCGGAATTCCGTACACACTAAGTCATATTCCAAAAGACGCGCAGGACTGTGGAAATACAACTACTACAATACTACTACTACCACGGACTAGCATGGCCGTGTGACCGGGCACATTAATGCACCGAGTCAAACGAACCACTTGGTGAGGGATGCGGCCAGACATCTGAAACACGAAATAATGCAAAGGCATTAGTGTTTCTGGAAGAAATCGGGCAGCATAACAACTGTAAATGCTCAAACAAAGATTTGAGACATCATACAAATGATAGCATAGCCACTCAACAATTCCATATCAAGGTTCCGGGTTCAACAATCATCATACTCAAAGGATAGAAACTGAACTGAGGCTTGAAACCAGCAATCCTAAGAGTCAACGGATTAGTAACACGTGAACCTAGTAAGGATAAGAGGCCTAATCCTAGATCCCCGTAGAAAGAATAGACCGACTCAGATCAGAAGGGCATAAGGTAAAGAAGTAAAAAGAGCCTTACGTTCCCTTCCACAATCAATTCCCCTACATATAACTAAGAATTTTTCTAGACTCAACATCGACCAGTTTGGCTTGAGAAATCTACAGGCAGTCCAGCTCTGATGCCAATGCTGTCAGGACCCCGATCCTAAGTCACACCGATCTAGCTGTAACACGTCATATCACTTTGCGGCCTCACGCACGGTAACCCCACGGGTGCCACCTTACCTGGCCCGGGACCGTTTGCGCATTTTGGCACACGTATATGACAGTGTCGCTAGCATCCGTATGTCAGAGAACCCGGGCCGACATGGCTAGTTATAAACCAAAAGTGGCACTAAATTACAGAGACAGGCATCCATGACCCAGCAACGAACGTGTCGGTCATCAACGTATGAACCCAAGTCGTAGCAAGCTACATGGACTTAAAGGAACAACGCGTGACATTTCCCCTAAGGGACAGACACAGGAACGAAGAAGGACAAATGCCAGCCAGCCTACGTGTTCCGAGCAGTAGCAAGCTACCAAGGCTCAGTGGAATCACTAGGAGGCATTTCCCTGTAAGATAGGCTACCAAAGGAAAACAACTAGGTGTCGGATTCCACACATACCAAGCATTTCAATCATACACGCAATATGCTCAATATGTGCAAATACAACATTGCATCACAACAGAACTCTATGACTCAAAGTACTTTATTTAAAAGGCTCCAAGAGCCATACATAACATAGTCATACAGATAGGGGTCACATGACCCAACACTCAAGTCATACAGTCATACAAGCACAAGCGAAAGCTACATGTCTGAGTACAGACAACTTAGAAAATAAAACAGGCTTGGTGTAGCCTGACTATCTACAAGGCCCTTCACAAGCTCCAGATCACCGTCTGGGTGTCAAGCTACTCGTCGACGTCAACGTCTATGTAGAACCCATCAGCAGGGGCAGGGTTCTCCTCTGCAACAGTTATTAAGCAAACATGAGTACAAAGGTACTCAGCAAGTCTTACCACAGAACCTATCATACATGCAACATTATCAAAGGGGGTAGTGGAGTTTATAGCAGAATGCCAGCTTTGACCTTGGCTAACCTATACTACAACTCTCAACGGATTGCAAGATGTTATTACGAACACGAGTCCTCTAATCACCACATCAATACACTACCGAGGATCCTCTTCCGTCATCCTACGGAAGGGCCATCCACGGCACTCACGCTTATCTTGAGGCTTTTAGTAGTATCCATCAACTTGTCTATGAACTGTAAGAGCAACCAAGTAATTCGTACCGCGAACAACGGCTATTCGAATAGTTTGATAACCCTGCAGGGGTGTACCTCTTCACACACGCTTCCACCACTTATCGCCGTTTACTCGGCGTGTACTCGGCAACCTTCAAGCGGAAGCCCAGCGGGGGTGTCGGCCACGACCTGACTAACTACTCAAGTCTCTCGTCCAGGTTTATCGCCTATTTGGGTTCCATCCGTGGGGAGATCCGGCCGGGGTGTCGCTCACGGCCCCAAACGATGTGTACAGGGTTCCCGAGTCACCAAACGGGCAACCGGTACACCGTGCCACGTACCTGTCGCATCACAACCCACCCCGAGGGTCAGCGTTGTGCACGACCTCCAGTAAGCTATAAACACTAGAAACTAGTTGCAACTCCTGGACAGAGATCAAGGGTAATTAATAAGCCGAGAGGGTCAATTAAGGATCCCAATGCGTGGTAGTAGCTGTAACTTGAACCACACATACAGATCTCGGGTCCTATGGACGATTCCAATGAAACAACCCACCATGTACTCCTACATGGCCTTTCATCAATACCTTTACCAAGCGTATTCCACACTTCCTTCTCTTTATCGATAAGATCATTTCACTCTGATCCATCACCCAGATGAATCAGACCAGGCACAACTCTAAGCATAGCAGGCAACATAAACAATAGCATGGTGGATCACACATCACATGGCTCAATCAACTCCTACACATGCTAGTGGGTTTCAACTATTTACTGTGGCAATGACAGGTCATGCGAGGGAATAGGGTTCAACTACCGCAGCAAGTAGCAGTTCACGCGCTGTTGCCTTAATGCAGTAAAAGAGAGCAGGAGCGAGAAGATTGGGTTTGTATCGGAATGATCAATGATTGCTTGCCTGACAAGGTAGTTGTCGGGTACTGCTCTTCAACTGGATACGCAGCAGTATCCTCGGGAGCAGGACCTAACACAGGAAATACCGACGATACAATCATTAACAAACAAATGCAACAATATGATGCATGCTCATGACATGGCAAGATGCATGTGTGTTGGCTAATGCAACTAAAATCAGAAGGGTTTGAACCTATTTGAATCAAGGATTCAAATTGAAGTTCAAACTATTATTTAAATAAGTGCATGATCATGTTTTTGATATATACATCAAGTTAGCTTGTTCAAACATGCATGAAACCAGTGCCATTAGAAAGATTGGATTTTTCTGATCAATTTTCATATATAAATCTTTTCCATCTGAGCTATGGTTGATTTTATATGATTTTTAGAAGTTTTGGGTATTTTCTGGAATTTCCTGAATTATTTTAAATCTAAAAATCCCAGAAAAACCTTTATTGCATCAGCATGACATCATGCTGATGTCAGGCAGTCAACAGGGCCAGTCCAGGTCAAACCTGACTGGTGGGTCCCTCATGTCAGTGTCTCAGGAGCTAATCCCGGTCATATCCAGGGTTGACTGGGTTTGACTAACAGCGGGGGCCCACTGTCAGTGACTGTGGTGACTAAACTAATTACTGTCAACTCCTAATCATCGAGCCACGTCAGCCCGCCGGAGTTTGGCCGGCGGCGACCATTTCGCACGGCGGTGACTCGTCGGAATCCCTATTCCAGCATCCATTTGCCGCGCGGATGGGCTCGGTGTGCTCCTGGTGATGTACCGCATCCAGCGGTGCCACTGGTTGGACGAGGGGTCGCCGGAGTCGACGGTGACGAGCTCGTCCACGGCGGTGCTCGCACGGGGTTGGTCGGGATGGTGTTGTAGTGCACGGGAGGAGGAGCTGAAGCTCGCTTTAGCTTGCTGGTGACCTACTGAAGCTAACGGCGTGCTCGGCCGCGAGGTACGGTGCCTATGGCCACGGCGGGGAGTTGGCCGGCGGCGGTGATCGTCGGTGAGCAAAGGGGGCGGCGGCTACAAGGCCTAAACGAGCCCGTGGAGAGGGGGGTTCGAAGCGTGAGCTCACAGCGGTCGCAGAGGGCGTCGAAGTGAGCTCGGGGACGGTCGGACGACGGCGTACGGGCGGCGGCGATCTCCGGTGCCGAAGGTTGAAGACGACGGCGAGGAGGACGTTGCGGAGCTCCTGGCGTTGTGTGCGTCGGTGGGGAGCTTCGGGGCGACGAGGCGGAGCTAGTGGTGCTTCTGGGAGGCGAGGAGGTGGCGTAGGGCGCGGTGTCTGCGGTCGTCGGCGACGAGCTCGCTCGGGGGAGCTCGGCGGAGGGAAGAGAGGAGGGGAGAGACACGGGAGAGAGGGGGAAACGGTCGGAGTGGCTCCGTGGCGTCGTTCTAGACCATCCAGAAGGCCGAGGGGCCAGCCAGGCAGGCAGGAGGTGGCCGGCGCATCGGCGGCGCTCGCCACCGAGCTGCTTCGTGCGCTGGCGCGACGAAGAAGACGGTGGTGCCCTGGTGGGCTGGGCCGGCTGGGCCAGCAGGTAAGTGGGCTCAGGTAAGTACTCTTCCTATTTTTCTTTTCCTATTTTCTTTCTGTTTTATTTCTTTTGCAACTTTGTTCATTTAATAAAAATGCCTAAACATTTTTATAACTCATAACACTTGTCATACCTACTATATATAATATGAACAGTAGGAAACATTATAGTTCATGATTATTTGAGCATTTAAAATATTTTGTAGCATTTAAATGCCCAAATTCAAATACCATATGATTTAATCCAAAACCCTAGATTGTCCTAGAAAATTGTGCACCATTTTTGGCAGAGGTTTAAGACCAAGGCAGAAATGATGAACATTTTGAAGGGCATTTTGGGTACATTGGAAAATATTTTAGCAAACCCTAGTTGTTAGGGGAGGGGGTGCTGGGGTTTCTGTTAGTCCCATTTCAAGTTTCTTTGAAAGTAAACATGATGCACACTCTAGTCAGGTCCTAATGCAAGTGCTGGCTAGGGATGTGACACGTACGCTTACGCGAGACTGGTTTCACCGTTACGAGCACTCGTTGCTTAAAGGTGACTGGCGGGTGTCTGTCTCTCTCACTTTAGCTGAATCAAGTGTGGCTACGCCCGGTCCTTGTGAAGGTTAAAACAGCACATACTTGACGAAACATCGTTGTGGTTTTGTATGCGTAGGTAAGAACGGTTCTTGCTAAGCCCGTAGCAGCCACGTAAAACTTGCAACAACAAAGTAGAGGACGTCTAACTTGTTTTTGCAGGGCATGTTGTGATGTGATATGGTCAAGACATGATGAGTTATACGGTTTTGTATGAGATGATCATGTTTTGTAATGTTATCGGCAACTGGCAGGAGCCATATGGTTGTCGCTTTATTGTATGAAATGCAATCGCCATGTAATTGCTTTACTTTACCACTAAGTGGTAGCGATAGTCGTAGAAGCAATAGTTGGCGAAACGACAACGATGCTACGATGGAGATCAAGGTGTCGCGTCGGTGACGAAGGTGATCATGACGGTGCTTTGGAGATGGAGATCAAAAGCACAAGATGATGATGGCCATATCATGTCACATATTTTGATTGCATGTGATGTTTATCTTATTATGCTTCTTATTTTGCTTAGAACGACGGTAGCATTATAAGATGATCCCTTACTAAATTTCAAGGTATAAGTGTTCTCCCTGAGTATGCACCGTTGCGAAAGTTCGTCGTGCCGAGACACCACGTGATGATCGGGTGTGATAAGCTCTACGTTCAAATACAACGGGTGTAAGCCAGTTTTGCACACGCAAAATACTCGGGTTAAACTTGACGAGCCTAGCATATGCAGATATGGCCTCGGAACACTGGAGACCGAAAGGTCGAGCATGAATCATATAGTAGATATGATCAACATAAGATGTTCACCATTGAAACTACTCCATCTCACGTGATGATCGGACATGGTTTAGTTGATTTGGATCACGTGATCATTTAGATGACCGGAGGGATGTCTATCTAAGTGGGAGTTCTTAAGTAATATGATTAATTGAACTTTAATTTATCATGAACTTAGTCCTGGTAGTATTAGCATATCTATGTTGTAGATCAATAGCTCGTGATCTTGCTCCACGTTTATTTTTTATATGTTCCTAGAGAAAACCAAGTTGAAAGATGTTAGTAGAAATGATGCGGAATTGTTCCGTGATCTGAGGATTATCCTCATTGCTGCACAGAAGAATTATGTCCTTGATGCACCGCTAGGTGACAGACCTATTGCAGGAGCAGATGTAGACGTTATGAACGTTTTGACAAAAGCTCTATATGATGACTACTTGATAGTTTAGTGCACCATGCTTTATGGCTTATAACCGGGACTTCAAAAACGTTTTGAAACGCCACGGAGCATATGAGATGTTCCAAGAGTTGAAATTAGTATTTCATACTCATGCCTGTGTCGAGAGGTATAAGACCTCTGACAGTACTTTGCCTACAAGATGGAGGAGAATAGCTCAACCAGTGAGCATGTGCTCAGATTGTCTGGGTAGTACAATTGCTTGAATCAAGTGGGAGTTAATCTTCCAGATAAGATAGTAATTGACAAAGTTCTCTAGACACTATCACCAAGTTAGTAGAACTTCGTGATGAACTATAATATGCAAGGGATGACGAAAGTAATTCCCGAGCTCTTCACGATGCTGAAATCGGCGAAGGTAGAAATCAAGAAAGAGCATCAAGTGTTGATGGTTAACCAGACCACTTGTTTCATGTAAAGGGCAAAGGGATAGAAGGGGAACTTCAAGAAGAATGACAAGCAAGTTGTCACTCCCGTGAAGAAACCCGAAGCTAAACTCAAGCCTGAAACTAAGTGCTTCTACTGCAAAGGAAATGGTCACTAGAAGTGGAACTGCCCTAGATATTTGGCGGATAAGAAGGATGGCAAAGTGAACAAAGGTATATTTGATATACAGATTATTGATGTGTATTTTACTAGTGTTCATAGCAACCCCTCGGTATTTGATATTGGTTCAGTTGCTAAAGAGTAGTAACTCGAAATGGGAGTTGCATAATGAACAGAAACTAGTTAAAGGATGAAGTGACGATGTGTATTGGAAGTAGTTCCAAGATTGATATGATCATCATCGCACACTCCCTATACTTTCGGGATTAGTGTTGAACCTAAATAAGTGTTATTTGGTGTTTGTGTTGAGCAATATGATTTGATCATGTTTATTGCAATACGGTTATTCATGTAAGTTAGAGAATAATTGTTGTTCTGTTTACATGAATAAAACCTTCTATGGTCATACACCCAATGAAAATGGTTTGTTGGATCTCGATCGTGTGATACACATATTCATAATATTGAAGCCAAAAGATGCAAGGTTAATAATGATAGTGCAACTTATTTGTGGCGCTGCCGTTTAGGTCATATTGGTGTAAAGCGCATGAAGAAACTCCATAGTGATGGACTTTTGGAATCACTTGATTATGAATCACTTGGTGCTTGCGAACCATGCCTCATGGGCAAGATGACTAAAACTCCGTTCTCCGGAACCGTGGAGCGAGCAACAGAGTTGTTGGAAATCATACATACTGATGTATGCGGACCAATGAGTGTTGAAGCTCGCGGCAGGTTTCGTTATTTTCTGACCTTCACTGATGATTTGAGCAGATATGGGTATATCTACTTAATGAAGCACAAGTCTGAAACATTTGAAAAGTTCAAAGAATTTCAGAGTGAAGTGGAGAATCATCGTAACAAGAAAATAAGAGTTTCTACGATATGATCGTAGAGGTAGAATATTTGAGTTAGCGAGTTTGGCCTTCAATAAAAACAATGTGAAATAGTTTCACTACCCACGCCACCTGGAACACCACAGTGTAATGGTGTGTCCGAACGTCATAACCGTACTTTATTAGATATGGTGCGATCGATGATGTCTCTTACCGATCTACCACTATCGCTTTTGGGGTTACACATTAGAGACAGCTACATTCACGTTAAATAGGGCACCATCTAAATCCGTGGAGATGACACCGTATGAACTGTGGTTTGACGAGAAACCTAAGCTGTCATTTCTTTAAGTTTGGGACTGCGATGCTTATGTGAAAAAGTTTCAACATGATAAGCTCGAACCCAAATCGGAGAAGTAAATCTTCATAGGATACACAAAAAGAAATTGTTGGGTACACCTTCTATCACAGATCCTAAGGCAAGGTCTTTGTTGCTAAGAGTGGATCCTTTCTAGAGAAGGAGTTTCTCTCGAAAGAAGTGAGTGGGAGGAAAGTAGAACTTGATGAGGTAATTGTACCTTCTCCCGAATTGGAAGGTAGTACATCACAGAAACTCGTTCCAGTGATTCCTACACCAATTAGTGAGGAAGCTAATGATGATGATCATGAAACTTCAGATCAAGTTTCTGCTGAACTTCGTAGATCAACCAAAGTTCATTCCGCACCAGATTGGTACGGCAACCCAGTTCTGGAAGTCATGTTACTAGACCATGATGAACCTACGAACTATGAGGAAGCGATGATGAGCCCAGATTCCGCAAAATGGCTTGAGACCATGAAATCTGAGATGGGATCCATGTATTAGAACAAAGTATGGACTTTGGTTGACTTGCCCGATGATCGGCAAGCCATCGAAAATAAATGGATCTTCAAGAGGAAGACCGACGCAAACGGTAATGTTACTGTTTACAAAGCTCAACTTGTTGCGAAAGGGTTTCGACAAGTTCAAGGAGTTGACTACGATGAGACTTTCTCACCCGTAGCGATGCTTAAGTCTGTCCGAATCATGTTAGTAATTGCCGTATTTTGTGAAATCTGGCAAATGGATAACAAAACTGCATTCTTTAATGGATTTATTAAAGAAGACTTGTATATGATGCAACCAGAAGGTTTTGTCAATCCTAAAGGTGCTAACAAAATGTGCAAGCTCCAGCGATCCATCTATGGACTGGTGCAAGCATCTCGGAGTTGGAATATACGCTTTGATAAGTTTATCAAAGCATATAGATTTATACAGACTTGCGGTGAAGCCTGTATTTACAAGAAGTGAGAGGGAGCACTACAACCTTTCTGATAAGTATATGTGTTGATGTAGAATTTTCTGGAAAGCATAAAGGAGTGTTTGAAAGAAGTTTTTCAAAGAAAGACCTTGGTGAAGCTGCTTACATATTGGGCATCAAGATCTGTAGAGATAGATCAAGACGCTTGATAAGACTTTCGATGAGTACTTACCTTGATAAGATTTTGAAGTAGTTCAAAATGGATCAGTCAAAGAAGGAGTTCTTGCCTGACTTGTAAGGTGTGAAGTTGAGTAAGACTCAAAGCCAGACCACGGCAGAAAAATATAGAGAGAATGAAAGTCAGTCCCTATGCCTCAGCCATAGGTTCTATAAAGTATGCCATGCTGTGTACAAAACACGTTGTGTACCTTGCCATGAGTTTGACAGGGAGGTACAATAGTGATCCAGGAGTAGATCACTGTACAGCGGTCAAAATTATCCTTAGTAATTGGATGACTAAAGGAAATATTTCTCGATTATGGAGGTGATAAAGAGTTTGTCGTAAAGGGTTACGCCGATGCAAGCTTTGACACTGAATCCAGATGACTCTAAGTATCAATCGGGATGCGTATTGAAAGTGGGAGCAATTAGCTAGAGTAGCTCCATGCAGAGCATTGTAGACATATAAATTTGCGAAATACATACGGATCTGAATGTGACAGACCCGTTGACTAAACTTCTCTCACAAGCAAAACATGATCACACCTTATTACTCTTGGGTATTAATCACATAGCGATGTGAACTAGATTATTGACTCTAGTAAACCCTTTGGGTGTTGGTCACATGGTGATGTGAACTATGGGTGTTATTCACATAACGATGTGAACTATCGGTATTAAATCACATGGCGATGTGAGCTAGATTATTGACTCTAGTGCAAGTGGGAGACTGAAGGAAATATGCCCTAGAGGCAATAATAAAGATGATTATTTGTATTTCCTTATATCATGATAAATGTCTTTTATTCATGCTAGAATTGTATTAACCGGAAACTTAGTACATGTGTGAATACATAGACAAAATAGTATGTCCCTAGTATGCCTCTACTAGACTAGCTCATTGATCAAAGATGGTTATGTTTCCTAGCCATAGACATGAGTTGTCATTTGATCAACGGGATCACATCATTAGGAGAATGATGTGATGGACAAGACCCATCCATTAGCATAGCACTATGATCGTTTAGTTTTACTGCTATTGCTTTCTTCATGACTTATACATGTTCCTATGACTATGAGATTATGCAACTCCCGAATACCGTAGGAACACCTTGTGTGCTATCAAACGTCACAACGTAACTGGGTGATCATAAAGATGCTCTACAGGTGTCTCCGAAAGTATTCGTGGTGTTGGCATAGATCAAGATTAGGATTTGTCACTCCGAGTGTCGGAGAGGTATCTCTGGGCCCTCTCGGTAACACACATCATAATAAGCCTTGCAAGCAAAAGACTAATGAGTTAGTCACGAGATAATGTGTTACAGAACGAGTAAAGAGACTCGCCGGTAACAAGATTGAACTAGGTATAGAGATACCGACGATCGAATCTCGGGCAAGTAACATACCGATGACAAAAGGAACAACGTATGTTGTTATGCGGTTTGACCGATAAAGATCTTCGTAGAATATGTAGGAACCAATATGAGCATCCAGGTTCCGCTATTGGTTATTGACCGGAGATGAGTCTCGGTCATGTCTACATAGTTCTCGAACCCGTAGGGTCCGCACGCTTAACGTTTGATGACGATCGGTATTATGAGTTTATGAGTTTTGATGTACCGAAGGAGTTCGGAGTCCCGGATGAGACCGGGGACATGACGAGGAGTCTCGAAATGGTCGAGACGTAAAGATCGATATATTGGACGACTATATTCGGACATCGAAAAGGTTCCGAGTGATTCGGGTATTTTTCGGAGTATATGGGCCTTATTGGGCCATACGGGAATAGAGGAGAAAGGCCAAAAGGAAGGAGGCGCGTGCCCCCCCTCTGGTCCGAATTGGACAAGGGGTGCAGCCCCCTTTTCCTTCCCCCTCTCCACCTCTTTCCTTCTCTCCTACTCCGGAAAGGAAAGGGGAATCCTACTAGGACTTGGGAGTCCTAGTAGGACTCCCCACACTTGGCGCGCCCCCTCTAGGGCCGGCCTCTCCCTTGCTCCTTTATATACGGGGGCAGGGGGCACCCTAGGACACACAAGTTGAATTGTTCCAGCCGTGTGCGGTGACCCCCTCCACAGAAACACACCTCGGTCATACCGTCGCAGTGCTTAGGCGAAGCCCTGCGCCGGTAGATACATCATATCCGTCACCACGCCGTCGTGCTGACGAAACTCTCCCGTGAAGCTCAACTGGATCAAGAGCTCGTGGGACGTCATCAAGCTGAACGTGTGCTGAACGCGGAGGTGCCGTACGTTCGGTGCTTGATCGGTTGAAGCGCGAAGAAGTTCGACTACATCAACCGCGTCACTTGACGCTTCCGCTTCCAGTCTACGAGGGTACGTAGACACACTCTTCCCTCTCGTTGCTATGCATCTGGTAGATAGATGTTGCGTGATCGTAGAATTTTTTTAAAATACTACGTTCCCCAACAGAAAGCAATAAAGACGGGTGCCTAGTAAGGGGGTCGGTGTGACACTAATTGTTTTCATGCAAGGGCAAAAAGGGCCAAACACATTCATTAAAATTCCAAATGGGTGATGTAGTCGTTTACACGTTCCCGAAGGGAAGATACGACTTACATCCAAACATAACAAAAGCAAACACTAGATGGCTTCATATGAACCATACAAGGACTCGACTTTGCATAGGGGTTACACGACATATCCTACCGTAGAGATCACGAGCTGGCATATCCGAGTTGCGAATGATGCCTAGGTGGCGGAATGCTCGGTCGCGTATTCTGGCTCTTCTGGGTCTTCCTCCTTGTCTTCATTTGTTTGGGCTCCCTTATCACTTGAGGGTGTGGGGGAGTGGAGGAGTTGGACATGGCGTTGTTTTGCCGGTGGTGCAGGGAAAAGCTTGCGAAATCCCCTCGCCGTCATACGGCGTCGCTGGGGTGGTTCTTCATCCTTGGAAGATACATCTCCTGAGGGCCGTCCGCCTTGATACGCGATAGCGGGTTACCCAGGAGGCGCACCTTCCTTCTTGATCCTATCCATCTTCTCTTGTGCTCATCGAAGAAGTGCCTTGGTCTTCTGGAGTTCTTCTCGGAGCTTCATCGATTCCGAGGCCAACTCTTGTGCCAAGCTGTCGGCACAAAGGCTGAAGTAGGTCTGGAATCGAAGTGGAAGTCCTTCCTTCAGTGGAGGGGCTCGTGCGCTGCTCTCATCTTCACCTTCCTTCCGGTAAGGCAAGAAGCGGGTTGTCATCTTGGCTGCCATCTCCGGAAGAAGTTCTCGGAGGCGGGTTAGTGCCTTGAGTGAGACTGCCTCGACAGCGAGGAGTAGTGTTGCCATCTGGGGTCCCTCGAAGAACCAACTTGTGGGAGGATCGTTTGCCTTCACGATTACCTCCACATGATACTCCACCTAGGTGTCGCTAACCCAATTATCATGGTAGGTGAGGATGGGTGCTCGGTGAAACTGGCACTCCTGGAGGCTATCCTCGAGAAGCAAGGGGAACCCAGTGGTCAGGAGCTCTTGAGGTACAGCGGCCATCTACAAAGGTTGAATGGGAGAGGTTAATAAGCTGATGATATCTCAGGTTTGGCAAGGTTTAGAAAAGAAGAGAGGTTCAGAAGGTTTATGAAAAGGGTCTCATCCTAACAAACGCCCACGCTAACTAAGGCTTCCTACAGTCAGGATGGCTCTGATACCAGCTCTGTGGGGACCCCGACTTATGAGTCGAGATCACCGAATGCACGTGTACAATGATCCCAAAGATCAATGCTCACTGAACACACAGAAGCTGAATAACAAGAGTCTTACATCCATACATACCGTCTTACACAAATTATGATCATTATGGCCAAGTCTTACATAGATAAAGCCTCACGGGCTGAATAGCAAATAAACTCGAATAGCGGAAGTCTTCGTAGATAAGTAGAACCAATGTCATCTGCCTTAACCCTACAGGCATTCTGACTGGGAAAGCGTCCTAGTTCGCATGTTCGTCTCCATAGAATTCTTCATCAAATTCCTGCTCCTCCATGCCTGGCCAACTAAATAACCAGTGGAAAGCCAATGAGTACTTTGAATGTACTCGCAAGCAACCCATGATTTGGTTCAAGGTAACAATGCAAGTTGTACAACAAATAAGCAACCTAGCTACAAGCTAGATAAGATATTCTATCATTTTGTGAGACATGCATCAATGTACTTGGGTAACCTCGAGGACAGGTTACAGATATCAACATAAATAGAGTTCAAATCATTTCTGGTTCTATTCAACGCGTCAAGTCACCACCTTGACTCAATACACACACACTTATATTCACCAAGACTGTAAATTTTTGGATATAGTTTAAGTAGCACCTCCCAACTGTCCATGACCATGGACACGGCTATTCGAATAGTTTTACACTCTGCTGAGGTTGCATACTTTACCCACAAGATCCGAGGAACTTCCGTGTCATCGACAACCCGCGGTACCTCAAGTACTCGGGGTAAGCACCCGATCACTATCTTTCCCTAGACGACTCTAACATAGAGTCCACTCGATTGGTAGTAACCCCCGTGCCCAACATTTCATATCTTAAAAATTGTGGAGCCTCGCTCCCATATTCATCACATACCACTGGCACGGGGTACCAACAGTGTGTTCAGTGCCCTGTGAAAACATTCATGGCCGCCTATCCAAGCACGACCCCATCCCGAGAGTGACCTCGTGTCACCCCCGTCACTAGTAATGCGGGCACCATGCTAGTATCGGCCTAGGTAATCAATAATGACCTTTCCCATATAAGGGTAGAGTGGTTGCGCATGTTTGGTTGGGTCGGTAATCACACGTAAATCTAATCCATCATTTTACACACACACCAAAAGCTCTCTTTGGTACACCACTTCTTCCTCAAGTGGTGACCTCAATTTCAACATCACCCACGGGCATTAGGGGCACCCGATGGGGTTTTCGAAAGGATGTAACCACGAAGAGTTGATGATGCACATGCATCATTATGCATCAACATCTAATCTCTTGCATTTATGCACAAGGTAGAGCTATGAGTAGGGGGTATGCATCATGTGGTGGTTCACGACATGTTTACCACCGTCATGTTTCATCATCATGCAATCGGAAAAAGGGGTACCGACGAACAAGAGGGGTGTCATGGTCAAAGGGCTGCTTGCCTGGATTGGCTTGGTCTTCAAGGTCTTCAAATCCTTCCCCTTCTCCTTCTTCAGCAACTTCGTCAAATACGGTATCTAATCATCGCAAGAAAATACGAAGAAATAAGACAATAATAAAAACAGAAAAATCAAAGTGCTCAGAAAAATGTCAACTTATTTTTATAAAGTACTAGAAACAAAACTAAGAGGGCAAAAATTCTTAGTTTTGGATTTGGAGTGACAGAATAGGGTGAATGGATTTTTGAACAGGGGTTTTATTGTTCAAATTTGAATTTTAATTTGAACAATACAGAAAAGGTTCATGAATATGTGTGAAAGTTATATCATTAAATAGGTTGGAATATTACAAGTTTTTAGGAGTTGGAATAAATTGATTTGGATAATTATTTTATCCTGTAGATTTATTTGAAAAATCTACAGAAAAGAAAAAGAAAAAGGACAATGTGCAATTGGGCCAGAACGGCCTCAGTGCACAGGGCTAGAGGGTTTTCGGCCTGGGCGAGCCGAGCGGCACGCGCACGCCAGGTTTAAACCTGACGGGCGGGGCCCAGCGGCCAGTGTGAGAGAGGGTAGGCGAGAGGGATGGGAGGCTGACAGGCGGGGCCCGCCAGTCATCCCTAACCCCCGTCCAGATGGCCCGCGAGCTCACCGACGGCGATGCAGGGCATGGCAGGGCGAGCTGAGGGCAGGGATGGAGTCAGCGCGGAGTCGCCGTTCGGGTGGTGATGGAGGCGGTTGCCGGAGCGATCGGGTTCGCCGGCGACGAGGTTGCACGACGGAGGGGCGTCGGGTGGTGGTTGCTTTGGTCGTTTTTGACTGCAACAGAGAGGGGAAAGAGAGCGGAAAGGGTCAGCGAGGCTTGGCGGTTCCAGATCGAGGCTCAGGAACGGCGTGGACGGCTCGTACTGAGCAGACGATGACGAGCCGCCGCGACGGAGCTCAAGCTCGATCTCGAGATCGAGAGCTTCTGGAAGAGATCTAGGAGTGTAGGGGGGCGCTTGAGTGAGTCTAGAGGTGAGTGGTGGAGAGGAGAGGGCTCGGGGACGCCTTTTTATAGGCGGGCGGCGGTCCACCGGAGAGGTGTGCGCCGGCGAGCTTGTTGCGGTCGCTACGGGCCACGGGGGCTCGTCGGGGCGTGTCTGGGGTGCTCGTGGGCGTGGTTCACGTCTAGAGAAGGGAAGGGAAGGAGCGGGGGAAGGCTCCACAGGCTCGCGCGTGTGAGGCCGAAGATTGGAGCTCGCGGGCGGCCGACGCGTGTGCGAGGGAAGCCATAGGAGGGAGAAGGAGGAGGGGGACAGGGCCGTGGCGTGTCGCGGACGTCGAGGCGCCTCGGCTGGCGCGAGGGGGAGGCCTGAGGTGGTCGGAGGCGCCTGGTCAGGAGCGGCTACAGTGCCAGAGCGCACTGTAGCGTGCTCCAGAGCGCGCATATGGCCGGCATGGCATTCTTTATGCCCTGTGGTCGTGGCCACCAGTGTCTAGAGGATAAGGGAGGCAATAAAGAACATGGAATTGGAATTGGATGCTCTAGAGGGCTTCTAGAAGGAGAGAGGGTTGAAAGAGAAGGGTGAAAGGGGCTGTCCAGAGATGTAAAGTGGGGTTTTACCCCCCTCAATCATTGAGCTGCGGTGCAACCATTGCTACTGGAGGTAGAAGAGGTCTTGGGGGTGCTGTGGTAAGAACTTGAGGCAAGGGGAAATACTGGAAGGGGTTAAAACATGGTTTTTGAAAAAATAGCAGAAGGTGTTTGATGATGTTTTGGGCAAGCAAATGGGTTTCATTTGGCATGATACTCCATAGGATGAAATGGCACATAAATTTAGGCCCTTTCACCAAATTAGAGCTCATTTGGGCAAAGCTGCCAATGCAACTTTTGTAAACCCTAGAAATCAACAGAAATGGATTTTCCAAGATTTGGTTATGCAAATCATCCCATCTTGATGCACCACTTGGTGTAGTGTCATCATTTGCGGTTGTGGGCTGGTACACCAAATTTTGGGTCACAAGTAAAAAGTTGGTAATGTAAAGTTGTTCAAATTTGAATCTGAATAGAAATGATTTTGGGGTACTTTGATCAAGTTACCCTTCTCCAAAAGTTGTGCTATTTGGTCTATAATTAGACCATTGTAGCATGTGTACTAAGTTTGAGAGCATTTGGACAAGTTTGGCAATGTAATGTTGCTCAAACTTCAAAATGGACAGAAATGGTTTTGAGGGGATTTGATGATGTTTTCTTGCCCCCCAAGGCATGAGGCTTGGAAAGATCATCAAATATGTCATATTTGACATGATAGAATTTCCCTGGAGTTTTTAGAGAATATTACCTTTGTAAATATTTCAAAAGCTTGAAATATCCAGAAAGGGGTTCCGAGGGATTTGCCCAATATTTTGAACATGACCATGTGTTGAAACTCTTATGTATGGACAATATATGTCCTAAGAGTCTGTGTGAATTTTGACAAATATTTTGAAATAGTTAAATAATATTTACCTATTAAAGACCATTTCTGGCCTAAAGAAAAAGCCTTTAAATAAAATAGGAAAATATCTTTTAAAATTATACCTTTGTGGTTTTTGGGAGTCGTATACCTAATAGGATTCAAACATACCTTTTCAAAGATTTTTATCACCCTAAATCAAGTACTTGCGGTGCAATTCTGAATTCAGGGGTTTTTGGAAAACTAATTTTTGAAAATACCCTTTGGCCAAAATAGTTTTATAAGAATATACTATACTGTTCTATACACATGGTATGATCATTGGGAAGAAGTTTGGGGTAAGGAGATGAAGCATAGAAGGTGAGGCTATGTTGACTTTTAAAGAGCACTTGAAATCAGAGAGAGAAAAATTCAATTCAAATAAAAGCCAAATGATGCAACAACTTTTTGTTGGTCCAAATTTTCATGCTTTATTAATGCAATAACCATGTTACAAAATGCAGGATGTGACAGACCTACCCCCCTTACAAGAATCTCGTCCCCGAGATTCCTAAACTAGGCTTTGAAAGAGATCTGGAAACTCGGATCTAAGGTAGTCTTCACGTTCCCATGTTGCTTCTGCTTCTGTGTGGTTGCTCCACTGGACATTGAAGTACTTGATGGTGCGGCTTCGCATTCGTCGTTCTGCTTCATCCAAGATGCAAATGGGCCTCTCGCGGTAGGTCAAATTAGGCTGAAGGTCAATGGCTTGGTGATCGACATCCTTGTAGAGATCAGGCTTGTCCGGAACTTGGAGACACTTCCAGAGTTGTGACACGTGGAATACATTGTGCACATCGGATAGGTCAGGTGGTAGTTCCAACTGGTAAGCCACTTCTCCTCATCGTGCAGTGATCTCAAAGGGGCCAATGAACCTTGGTGCGAGCTTCCCCTTAACGTGGAAACGCTTGGTTCCCTAGCGGCATCCCGCGGCCTTGTCTTGGGTTCTGCGCATTAAGGCGCGGGGCATCGAGCTTCTTGTTGGGGCACACCTTAGAGATGTGTCCGGACTGATCACATCCAAAGCAAGTGACTTGGTTTGGGTTATTGATCTTGTTGCCACCACTGTTATTGGGGTTGAATGCTGGCCTTGGGTTGGCATACTACTGAGGCTGATAGTTGGTGCGAGGTGCAGGAGCTCTTGGCTGCTAATAGGTTAGCTTGACCGGGGCTGGTTGCCACGGGCGAGGCTTGTGGTTACTGGAACTTCCCTTGCTGATTATCATGCGCTTGCGAGTGTCTTCCAGAGCACGCCGCTTGTCTTCAGGCATTAGTGCTTTATTCACCAGGTCAGAAAAGGTTGGGCAGTCACACACGACAAGCGAGTACTGCAGAGTCTGATTGAGGCCTTCCATGAAGTGCTCCCTTTTTGCAGCATATGTGCTGACATCTTCAGGGGCATACCTTGACAGAACACTGAACTTCTGCATGTACTCCTTGACAGTGCCACTTCCCTGCTTCAGGGCTCAAAACTCACGCTTCTTGATAGCCATGATTCCGGAAGGAATATGGGCCTTGCGGAATTCTTCCTTGAAGTTATTCCAAGTGAGGTCTTGCCCAGCATGCATGACCTTCAATCCATCCCACCAAGCTCTAGCAGTTCCCCCGAGGCAGTGGGCAGCATAAGCCACTTTCTCGCGGTCTTCGGTGCAACCGACTAGTTCCAGCAAGTCCTCAATGGTGCGGACCCAGTCGTCAGCATCCAAGGGTTCAGCAGTCTCGATGAAGGTTGGTGGTGCATGCTTCTAGAATTCTGCCAACGTGGAACGTCCATTGCCATTCCCCGCCGGCTGGCGGTTGTTAGTGACGGCTTGAGCAATCATCTGGAGGGCTGCGGTGTTGGCTTGGCGTTCCTATCGGAAGGCTTGGAGAAACCGAGCCATATTCATGATCGGGGGAGGTGGTGGTGGAGCTTGGTCGTGGGTTTGGTCTTGGCTGGCCTCTGCTTGGGTGAATGCTCCGGCTTCGGGCTGCTGGGTAGAGGTACCAGTACGAGTTACAACAGGCATCCTGTTGGAGCGGTCAAGGTCTTATGATTTGGAATGATGAGGGAAAGCAATAAAGATGGCTGCCTAGTAAGGGGGTGGGTGTGACACTAATTGTTTTCATGCAAGGGCAAAAAGGGCCAAGCACATTCATTAAAATTCCAAATGGGTGATGTAGTCGTTTACACGTTCCCGAAGGGAAGATACGACTTACATCATAACATAACAAAAGCAAACACTAGATGGCTTCATATGAACCATACAAGGACTCGACTTTGCATAGGGGTTACACGACCTATCCTACCGTAGAGGTCACGAGCTGGCATATCCGAGTTACGAATGATGCCTAAGTGGCGGAATGCTCGGTCGCGTATTCTGGCTCTTCTGGGTCTTCCTCCTTGTCTTCATTTGTCTGGGCTCCCCTATCACTTGAGGGTGTGGGGGAGTGGAGGAGTTGGACACGGCGTTGTTTTGCCGGCGGTGCAGGGAAAAGCTTGGGAAATTCCCTCGCCGTCATACGGCGTCGCTGGGGTGGTTTTCATCCTTGGAAGATACATCTGCTGAGGGCCTTCCACCTCGATACGCGATAGCGGGTTGCCCAGGAGGCGCACCTTCCTTCTTGATCCTATCTGTCTTCTCTTGTGCTCGTCGAAGAAGTGCCTTGGTCTTGTGGAGTTCTTCTTGGAGCTTCATCGATTCCAAGGCCAACTCATATGCCAAGCTGTCGGCACAAAGGCTGGAATCAAAGTGGAAGTCCTTCCTTCAGTGGAGGGGCTAGTGCGCTGCTCTCATCTTCACCTTCCTTCCAGTAAGGAAAGAAACGGGTTGTCATCTTGGCTGCCATCTCCGGAAGAAGTTCTTGGAGGCGGGTAAGTGCCTTGAGTGCGACTGCCTCGACAGCGAGGAGTAGTGTTGCCATCTGGGGTCCCTCGAAGAACCAACTTCTGGGAGGATCGCTTACCTTCACGATTACCTCCACATGATACTCCACCTCAGTGTCGCTAATCCAATGCTCATGGTAGGTGAGGATGGGTGCTCGGTGAAACTGGCACTCCCGGAGGCTATCCTCGAGAAGCAAGGGGAATCAAGTGGTCAGGAGCTCTTCAGGTACAGTGGCCATCTAAAAAGGTTGAATGGGAAAGGTTAATAAGCTGATGATATCTCAGGTTTGGCAAGGTTTAGAAAAGAAGAGAGGTTCAGAAGGTTTATGAAAAGGGTCTGATCCGAACTAATGCCCATGCTAACTAAGGCTTCCTACAGCCAGGATGGCTCTGATACCAGCTCTGTTGGGACCCCGACTTATGAGTCAACATCACCGAATGCACGTGTACAGTGATCCCAAAGATCAATGCTCACTGAACACACAGAAGCTGAATAACAAGAGTCTTACATCCATACATACCGTTTTACACAAATTATGACCATTATGGCCAAGTCTTACATAGATAAAGCCTCATGGGCTGAATAGCAAATAAACTCGAATAGCGGAAGTCTTCGTAGATAAGTAGAACCCATGCCATCTGCCTTAACCCTACAAGCATTCTGACTGGGAAAGCGTCCTAGTTCGCATGTTCGTCTCCATAGAATTCTTCTTCGAATTCCCGCTCCTCCATGCCTGGCCAATTAAATAACCAGTGGCAAGCCAATGAGTACTTTCAATGTACTCGCAAGCAACCCATGATTTGGTTCAAGGTAACAATGCAAGTTGTACAACAAATAAGCAACCTAGCTAGAAGCTAGATAAGATATTCTACCATTTTGTGAGACATGCATCAATGTACTTGGGAAACCTCGAGGACATGTTACAGATATCAACATAAATAGAGTTCCAATCATTTCTGGTTCTATTCAATGCGTCAAGTCACCACCTTGACTCAATACACACACACTTATATTCACCAAGACTGTAAAATTCTGGACATAGTTTAAGTAGCACCTCCCAACTGTCCATGACCGTAGACATGACTATTCGAATAGTTTTACACTCTACAGAGGTTGTACACTTTACCCACAAGATCCGGGGAACTTCTGTGTCATCCACGACCCGCGGTTCCTCAAGTACCCGAGGTATGCACCCGATCACTATCTTTCCCTGGACGACTCTAACATAGAGTCCACTCGATTGGTAGTAACCCCCATGCCCAACATTTCATATCTTAAAATTTTTGGAGCCTCGCTCCCATATTCATCGCATACCACTGGCACGGGGTACCGACGGTGTGTTCAGTGCCCTGTGAAAACACTAACGGCCGCCTATCCAAGCACGACCCCGTCCCGAGAGTGACTTCGTGTCACCCTCGTCACTAGTAATGTGGGAACCATGCTAGTATCGTCCTAGGTAATCAATAATGCCCTTTCCCATATAAGGGTAGAGTGGTTGAGCATATTTGGTTGGGTCGGTAATCACACATAAATCTAATCCATCATTTTACACACACACACCAAAAGCTCTCTTTGGTACACCACTTCTTCCTCAGGTGGAGACTTCAATTTCAACATCACCCACGGGCATAAGGGGCACCAGATTGGGTTTTTGAAAGGATTTAACCACGAAGAGTTCATGATGCACATGCATCATTATGCATCAACAGCTAATCTCTTGCATTTATGCACAAGGTAGAGTTATGAGTAGGGGGTATGCATCATGTGGTGGTTCACGACATGTTTACCAACGTCATGTTTCATCAGTATGCAATCGGAAAAAGGGGTACCGACGAACAAGAGGGGTGTGATGGTCAAAGGGTTGCTTGCCTGGATTGGCTTGGTCTTCAAGGTCTTCAAATCCTTCCCCTTCTCCTTCTTCAGCAACTTCGTCAAATACGGTATCTAATCGTCGCAAGAAAATACGGAGAAATAAGACAATAATACAAACAGAAAAATCAAAGTGCTCAGAAAATGTCAACTTATTTTTAAAAATACTAGAAGAAAAACTAAGAGGGCAAAAATTCTTAGTTTTGGATTTGGAGTGACAGGATAGGGTGAATGGATTTTTGAACAGAGGTTTGATTGTTCAAATTTGAATTTTAATTTGAACAGCACAGAAAAGGTTCATGAATATGTGTGAAAGTTATATCATTAAATAGGTTGGAATATTACAAGTATTTAGGAGTTGGAATAAATTAATTTGGATAATTATTTTATCCTGCAGATTTATGTGAAAAAATCTACAGAAAATAAAAAGAAAAAGGACACAATGCAACTGGGCCAGAACGGCCTCAGTGCACAGGCCCACAGGGTTTTTGGCCCGGGCGAGCCGAGCGGCGCGCGCGCCAGGTTTAAACCTGACGGGCGGGGCCCAGCGGCCAGTGGGAGAGAGGGGAGGTGAGAGGGATGGGAGGCTGACAGGCAGGGCCCGCCTGTCATCCCTAAACCCCGTCCAGATGGCCAGCGAGCTCACCGGCGGCGATGCAGGGCATGACAGGGCGAGCTGAGGGCATGGCTGGAGTCAGCACGGAGTCGCCGTTCGGGTGGTGGTGGAGGCGGTTGCCGGAGCGGTCGGGTTCGCCGGTGACGAGGTTGCACGACGAAGGGGCGTCGGGTGGTGGTTGTTTTGGTCGTTTCCGACTACAACAGAGAGGGGAAAGGGTCAGTGAGGCTTGGCGGTTCCAGATCGAGGATCAGGAACGGCGGGGACGGCTCGTACCGAGCGGACGACGGCGAGCCACCGCGGCGGAGCTCGAGCTCGATCTCCAGCTCGAGAGCTTCTGGGAGAGAGCTGGGAGTGTAGGGGGGAGCTTGAGTGAGTCCAGAGGTGAGTGGTGGAAGGAGAGGGCTCGGGGACGCATTTTTATAGGTGGGCGGCGGTCCACTGGGGAAGTGTGTGCTGGCGAGCTTGTTGCGGTCGCTACGGGCCACGGGGGCTCGTCGGGGCGTGTGTGGGGTGCTCGTAGGCGTGATTTGTGTCTAGATAAGGGAAGGGAAGGAGCGGGGGAAGGCTCCAGAGGCTCACGCGTGTGAGGCCGAAGATTGGAGCTCGTGGGCGGTCGGCGATCGTGCGAGGGAAGCCATAGGAGGGAGAAGGAGGAGAGGGACAGGGCCATGGCATGTCGCGGACGTCGAGGCGCCTCGGCTGGCGCGAGGGGGAGGCCCGAGGTGGCCGGAGGTGTTGGGGAACGTAGCAGAATTCAAAAAATTTCTACGCTTTCACCAAGATCCATCTAAGGAGACATCTAGCAACGAGCATATGAGAGTGCATCTACATACCGTTTTGTAGATAGCAAGCGGAAGCTTTCGAAGAAGCGTGGATGAAGTAGTCGTACTCTTCTCGTTCTTTGTCACCGATGATCTAGCGCCGAATGGACGGCACCTTCGCGTTCAACACACGTCCGGTACAGCAATGTCACCTCCTTCTTGATCCAGCAAGGGGGGAGGAGAGGTCGTGGGAGATCCAGCAGCACGACGGCGTGGTGGTGGATGCAACGGGAATTCCTGCAGGGCTTCGTTGGCGCCCTGCGGAGGAGGAGGAAAGTGTGACGGGAGGGGGAGAGGCGCCAGAGACTTGGGTGCGGCTGCCCTCTCCCCCCCCCACATATATATAGGGCGCCAGGGGGGTGCGCCAAGCCTTGCAGATGGGATCTGCAGGGGGCGGCGGCCTGGGGGGGGGGGAGACTTGCCCCCAAGGCATAGGGGACGCCTCCCTCCCCTAGGGTTCCAACCCTAGGCGCATGAGGGAGGGCCCAGTTGGGTGCGCCAGCCCACCAGGGGCTGCCCCCTTCCCCTTGCGGCCTAGGGGCCCCACCGGGATGGGTGGCCCCACCCGGTGGACCCCCGGGACCCCTCTGGTGGTCCCGGGACACTCCCGGTGACTCCCGGAGTTCACCCGATGGCCGAAACTGGACTTCCTATATATCATTCTTTACCTCCGGACCATTCCGGAACTCCTCGTGACGTCCGGGATCTCATTCGGGACTCCGAACAACTTTCGGGTTTCCACGTGCATGTATCTCTACGACCCTAGCGTTACCGAACCTTAAGTGTGTAGACCCTACGGGTTCGGGAGACACGTAGACATGACCGAGACCACTCTCCGGTCAATAACCAACAGCGGGATCTGGATACCCATGTTGGTTCCCACGTGTTCCTCGATGATATTCATCGGATGAACCACTGTGTCAAGGATTCACTCAATCCCGTAGGTTATTCCCTTTGTCCATCGGTACGGTACTTGCCCGAGATTCGATCGTCGGTATTCCCGATACCTTGTTCAATCTCGTCACGGCAAGTCTCTTTACTCGATCCGTAATCCATCATCCCGTGACTAATTCCTTAGTCACCTTGAGCTCATTATGATGATGTCTTACCGAGTGGGCCCAGAGGTACCTCTCCGTCATACGGAGTGACAATATCCCAGTCTCGGTTCGTACCAACTCAACAGATACTTTCGGAGATACCCGATGCGTACCTTTATAGCCACCCAGTTACGTTGTGACGTTTGGCACACCCAAACTATTCCTACGGAATCCGGGAGTTGTACAACCTCATGGTCTAAGGAATAAATACTTGACACCGAAAAGCTTATGCATTACGAACTATACGATCTCGTGCTATGATCAGGATTGGGTCTTGTCCATCACATCATTCTCCTAATGATGTGATCCCGTTATCACTGACATCACATGTCCATGATCAGGAAACCGTGACCATCTGTTGATCAACGAGCTGGTAACTAGAGGCTTAGCAGGGACTCAATGTGGTCTATATATTCACACATGTATCGTTGTTTCCGTACAATACAATTCAAGCATGAATAACAGACAATTATCATGAACAAGGAAATATAATAATAATACTTTTATTATTGCCTCTAGGGCATATTTCCAATAGTCTCCCACTTGAACTAGAGTCAATAATCTAGTTACATTGTGATGAATCGAACACCCATAGAGTTCTGGTGTTGATCATGTTTTGCCCGTGGAAGGGGTTTAGTCAACGGGTGTGCAACCTTCAGATCCGTATGCACATTACAAATATCTATATCTCCATCTTGAACATAATTCTGGAAGGAGTTGAAACGGCGCTTGATGTGCTTGGTCTTCTTGTGAAACCTGGGCTCTTTGGTAATGGCAATGGCACCAGTGTTGTCACAGAAGAGAGTCATCGGGCTTGACGCGCTTGGAATGACTCCTAGGTCGGTGATGAACTCCTTCATCCAGACTCCTTCCTGCGCTGCTTCGGAAGCAGCTATGTACTCCGCTTCACATGTAGATGCTGCCACGACGCTTTGCTTGCAACTGCACCAGCTGACTGCCCCACCATTCAAAATATATACGTATCCGGTTTGTAACTTAGAGTCATCCAGATCTGTGTCGAAGCTAGCATCGACGTAACCCTTTACGACGAGCTCTTCGTTACCTCCATAAACGAGAAACATATCCTTAGTCCTTTTCAGGTACTTCAGGATGTTCTTGACCGCTGTCCAGTGTTCCATACCGGGATCACTTTGGTACCTCCCTACCAAACTTATGGCAAGGTTCACATCAGGTCTGGTACACAGCATGGCATACATGATAGAACCTATGGCCGAGGCATAGGGAATGACAGTCATCTTTTCTCTATCTTCTGCCATGGTCGGCGACTGAGCCTTGCTCAATGTCATACCTTGCAGAACAGGCAAGAATCCCTTCTTGGACTGATCCATATTGAACTTTTTCAATATCTTGTCAAGGTATGTACTTTGTGAAAGACCAATGAGGCGTCTTGATCTATCTCTATAGATTTTGATGCCTAATATGTAAGCAGCTTCTCCAAGGTCCTTCATTGAAAAACTCTTATTCAAGTAGGCCTTTACATTTTCCAAGAATTCTATATCATTTCCCATCAGCAATATGTCATCCACATATAATATGAGAAATGCCACAGAGCTCCCACTCAGTTTCTTGTAGATACAGGCTTCTCCATAAGTCTGTATAAAGCCAAACACTTTGATCACATCATTAAAGCGAATATTCCAACTCCGAGATGCTTGCACCAGCCCGTAAATCGAGCGCTGGAGCTTGCATACTTTGTTAGCGTTCTCTGGATCGACAAAACCTTCCGGCTGCATCATATACAACTCTTCCTTGAGGAAGCCATTAAGGAATGCCGTTTTGACGTCCATTTGCCATATCTCATAATCATAGAATGCAGCAATAGCTAACATGATTCTGACTGACTTCAGCATCGCTACGGGAGAGAAAGTCTCGTCGTAGTCAATACCTTGAACTTGTTGATAACCCTTAGCGACAAGCCGAGCCTTATAGATGGTCACATTACCATCCGCGTCTGTCATCTTCTTAAATATCCATTTGTTTTCTATGGCGTGCCTGTCATCAGGCAAGTCCACCAAAGTCCATACTTTGTTTTCATACATGGATTCTATCTCGGATTTCATGGCTCCAAGCCATTTATTGGAATCCGGGCTCGCCATTGCTTCTTCATAGTTCGAAGGTTCACCGTTGTCTAACAACATGATTTCCAGGATAGGGTTGCCGTACCACTCTGGTGCGGAACGTGCCCTTGTAGACCTTCGAAGTTCGGTAGTAACTTGATCTATTTGTTCATGATCATCATCATTAACTTCCTCCCTTGTCGGTGCAGGCACCTTAGGAACAATTTCCTGCGCTGCGCTACTTTCCGGTTCAGGAGGGGTGACTGTCACCTCATCAAGTTCTACTTTCCTCCCACTCACTTCTTTCGAGAGAAACTCTTTCTCCAGAAAGGATCCATTCTTAGCAACAAAGACTTTGCCTTCGGATCTGTGGTAGAAGGTGTACCCAATCGTTTCCTTTGGGTATCCTATGAAGACGCATTTTTCCGATTTGGGTTCGAGCTTTTCAGGTTGAAGTTTCTTGACATAAGCATCGCAACCCCAAACTTTCAGAAAAGACAGCTTCGGTATCTTGCCAAACCAAAGTTCATACGGTGTCGTCTCAATGGATTTCGACGGAGCCCTATTTAAAGTGAATGCGGCAGTCTCTAAAGCATAACCCCAAAAAGATAGCGGTAAATCGGTGAGGGACATCATAGATCGCACCATGTCCAACAGAGTACGATTTCGACGTTCAGACACACCGTTACGTTGAGGTGTTCCGGGCGGTGTCAATTGTGAAACAATTCCACAGTTCCTAAGGTGCGTGCCAAACTCATGACCTAAATATTCACCCCCACGATCCGATCATAAGAACTTTATTTTTCTGTCACGTTGATTCTCAACCTCATTCTGAAATTCCTTGAACTTTTCAAAGGTCTCAGACTTGTGTTTCATCAAATAGATATACCCATATCTACTCAAGTCATCTGTGAGGGTGAGAACATAACGATAGCCTCCGCGATCCTCAACACTCATTGGACCGCACACATCGGTATGTATGATTTCCAACAAGTTGGTTGCTCGCTCCGTTGTTCCGGAGAACGGAGTCTTGGTCATCTTGCCCAAGAGGAATGGTTCGCACGTGTCAAATGATTCATAATCAAGAGACTCTAGAAGTCTATCTGAATGGAGCTTCTTTATACGTTTGATACCAATATGACTAAGGCGGCAATGCCACAAGTATGTGGGACTATCATTATCAACTTTACATCTTTTGGCATCTACACTATGAATATGTGTATTATCACGTTCGAGATTCATCAAAAGTAAACCATTGACCAGCAGGGCATGACCATAAAACATATCTCTCAAATAAATAGAACAACCATTATTCTCCGATTTAAATGAGTAGCCATCTCGCATAAGACGAGATCCAGATACAATGTTCATGCTCAAAGCTGGTACTAAATAACAATTATTAAGGTTTAAAACTAATCCCGAGGGTAGATGTAGAGGTAGCGTGCCGACGACGATCACATCGAACTTGGAACCATTCCCGACGCGCATCGTCACCTCATCCTTCGCCAGTCTCCGCTTATTCCGCAGCTCCTGCTTAGAGTTACAAATATGAGCAACTGCACCGGTATCAAATACCCAGGAGCTACTACGAGCGCTGGTAAGGTACACATCAATAACATGTATATCATATATACCTTTGACGTTGCCGGCCTTCTTGTCTTCTAAGTATTTGGGGAAGTTCCGCTTCCAGTGCCCCGTTCCCTTGCAATGAAAACACTCAGTCTCAGGCTTGGGTCCATTCTTCGGCTTCTTCCCGGCAACTGGCTTACCGGGCGCGACAACTCCTTTGCCGTCCTTCTTGAAGTTCTTCTTACCCTTGCCTTTCTTGAACTTAGTGGTTTTATTGACCATCAACACTTGATGTTCTTTCTTGATATCCACCTCCGCTGATTTCAGCATCGAATACACCTCGGGAATGGACCTCTCCATCCCCTGCATATTGAAGTTTAACACGAAGCTCTTGAAGCTTGGTGGGAGCGACTGGAGGATTCTGTCAACGACCGCTTCATCTGGGAGATTCATTCCCAGCTGAGACAAGCGGTTGTGCAATCCAGAAATCTTGAGGATGTGCTCATTGACAGAACTGTTCTCCTCCATCTTACAGCTGTAGAATGCGTCGGAGACGTCATATCTCTCGACTCGGGCATGAGCTTGGATAACCATTTTCAGCTCTTCGAACATCTCATATGCTCCGTGATTCTCAAAACGCTTTTGGAGTCCCGACTCTAAGCTATAAAGCATGCCGCACTGAACCAGGGAGTAATCATCACAACGCGACTGCCAGGCGTTCATAACGTCTTGGGTCGCCGGGGGAACGGGTGCAACACCTAGCGGTGCTTCAAGGACATATGATCTCTTGGCAGCTATGAGGATAATCCTCAGGTTACGGACCCAATCCGTATAGTTGCTACCATCGTCTTTCAGCTTCGTTTTCTCTAGGAACGCGTTGAAGTTGAGGGAAACTTGAGCGTGGGCCATTTGATCTACAAGAGATATTGTAAAGAATTTAGACTAAGTTCATGATAATTAAGTTCATCTTAATCAAATTTTAATGAACTCCCACTTAGAATGACATCTCTCTAGTCATCTAAGTGATACACGATCCGAATCGACTAGCCCGTGTCCGTTCATCATGTGAGACGGACTAGTCATCAACGGTGAACATCTTCATGTTGATCGTATCTTCTATACGACTCGTGTTCGACCTTTCGGTCTTCCGTGTTCCGAGGCCATGTCTGTACATGCTAGGCTCGTCAAGTAAACCCTAAGTGTATTGCTTGTGTAAATCTGGCTTACACCCGTTGTATGCGAACGTTAGAACCTATCACACCCGATCATCACGTGGTGCTTCGGAACAACGATCCTTAGCAACGGTGCACAGTTATGGGGAACACAATTCTTGAAATTTTAGTGAGAGATCATCTTATTTACTACCGTCGTTCTAAGTAAACAAGATGCATAAACATGATAAACATCACATGCAATCAATTAAAGTGACATCATATGGCCAATATCATCTTGCTCCTTCGATCTCCATCTTCGGGGCACCATGATCATCTTGTCACCGGCTCGACACCATGATCTCCATCATCATGATCTTCATCATCGTGTCTTGAAGAAGTCGTCACGCCAACTATTACTTCTACTACTATGGCTAACGTTTAGCAATAAAGTAAAGTAATTACATGGCGTTAATTCAGTGACACGGAGGTCATACAATAATTAAGACAACTCCTATGGCTCCTGCCGGTTGTCAAGTTCATCGACATGCAAGTCTTGATTACCAATTACAAGAACATGATCAATCTCATACATCATATATATCATTCATCACATCTTCTTTGGCCATACCACGTCACATAGCACATGCTGCAAAAACAAGTTAGACGTCCTCTAATTGTTGTTGCAAGTTTTTACGTGGCTTCTATAGGTTTTCTAGCAAGAACGTTTCTTACCTACGCCAAAACCACAACGTGATTTGTCAATTTCTATTTACCCTTCACAAGGACCCTGTTAATCGAATCCGATCCGACTAAAGTAGGAGAGACAGACACCCGCCAGCCACCTTATGCATCTAGTGCATGTCTGACGGTGGAACCAGTCTCACGTAAGCGTACGTGTAAAGTCGGTCCGGGCCGCTTCATCCCACAATACCGCCGAATCAAGATTAGACTAGTAACGGTAAGAAAATTGAGCAAACTCAAACGCCCACAACTGCTTTGTGTTCTACTCGTGCAAGATGCTATGCATAAGACCTAGCTCAGATGCCACTGTTGGGGAACGTAGCAGAATTCAAAAAATTTCTACGCTTTCACCAAGATCCATCTAAGAGACATCTAGCAACGAGCATATGAGAGTGCATCTACATACCATTTTGTAGATCGCGAGCGGAAGCTTTCGAAGAAGCGTGGATGAAGTAGTCGTACTCTTCTCGTTCTTCATCACCGATGATCTAGCGCCGAACGGACGGCACCTCCGCGTTGAACACACGTCCGGTACAGCAACGTCACCTCCTTCTTGATCCAGCAACGGGGGAGGAGAGGTCGTCAGAGATCCAGCAGCATGACGGCGTGGTGGTGGATGCAACGGGAATTCCTGCAGGGCTTCGCCGGCGCCCTGCGGAGGAGGAGGAAGGTGTGACGGGAGGGGGAGAGGCGCCAGAGACTTGGGTGCGGCTGCCCTCTCCCCCCCCACATATATATAGGGGGCCAGGGGGGTGCGCCAAGCCCTGCAGATGGGATCTGCAGGGGGGGCGGTGGCCTGGGGGGGAGACTTGCCCCCCCAAGGCATAGGGGGCGCCTCCCTCCCCTAGGGTGCCAACCCTAGGTGCATGAGGGAGGGCCCAGTTGGGTGCGCCAGCCCACCAGGAGCTGGCCCCCTTCCCCTTGCGGCCTAGGGTCCCACCGGGATGGGTGGCCCCACCCGGTGGACCCCCGGGACCCCTCCGGTGGTCCCGGGACACTCCCGGTGACTCCCGAAGTTCACCCGATGGCCGAAACTGGACTTCCTATATATCATTCTTTACCTCCAGACCATTCCGGAACTCCTCGTGATGTCCGGGATGTCATCCAGGACTCCGAACAACTTTCGGGTTTCCACGTGCATGTATCTCTACGACCCTAGCGTTACCGAACCTTCAGTGTGTAGACCCTACGGGTTCGGGAGACACGTAGACATGACCGAGACCACTCTCCGGTCAATAACCAACAGGGGGATCTGGATACCCATGTTGGTTCCCACGTGTTCCTCGATGATATTCATCGGATGAACCACTGTGTCAAGGATTCACTCAATCCCGTACGTTATTCCCTTTGTCCATCGGTACGGTACTTGCCCGAGATTCGATCGTCGGTATTCCCGATACCTTGTTCAATCTCGTCACGGCAAGTCTCTTTACTCGATCCGTAATCCATCATCCCGTGACTAACTCCTTAGTCACCTTGAGCTCATTATGATGATGTATTACCGAGTGGGCCCAGAGGTACCTCTTTGTCATATGGAGTGACAATATCCCAGTCTCGGTTCGTACCAACTCAACAGATACTTTCGGAGATACCCGATGCGTACCTTTATAGCCACCCAGTTACGTTGTGACGTTTGGCACACCCAAAGTATTCCTACGGCATCCGGGAGTTGTACAACCTCATGGTCTAAGGAATAAATACTTGACACCGAAAAGCTTATGCATTACGAACTATACGATCTCGTGCTATGCTCAGGATTGGGTCTTGTCCATCACATCATTCTCCTAATGATGTGATCCCATTATCACTGACATCACATGTCCATGATCAGGAAACCGTGACCATCTGTTGATCAACGAGCTGGTAACTAGAGGCTTACCAGGGACTCAATGTGGTCTATATATTCACACATGTATCGCTGTTTCCGTACAATACAATTCAAGCATGAATAACAGACAATTATCATGAACAAGGAAATATAATAATAATACTTTTATTATTGCCTCTAGGGCATATTTCCAACAGGAGGCGCCTGGTCAGGAGCGGCTACAGTGCCAGAGCGCACTATAGCGTGCTCCAGAGTGCGCATATGGCCGGCATGTCATTCTATATGCCCTGTGGTCATGGCCACCAGTGTCTAGAGGATAAGGGAGGCAATAAACAACATGGAATTTGCATTGGATGGTCTGGAGGGCTTCTATAAGGAGAGAGTGTTGAAAGAGAAGGGTGAAAGGGGCTGTCCAGAGATGTAAAATGGGGTTTTACCCCCCTCAATCACTGAGCTGCGGTGCAGCCATTGCTACTGGAGGTAGAAGAGGTCTTGGGGTGCTGTGGCAAGAACTTGAGGCAAGGGGAAATTGCGGAACGGGTCAAAATATGGTTTTTGGAAAAATAGCAGAAGGTGTTTGATGATGTTTTGGGCAAGCAAATGGGTTTCATTTGGCATGATTCTCCACAGGATGAAATGGCACATATATTTACGCCCTTTCACCAAATTAGAGCTCATTTGGGCAAAGTTGCCAATGCCACTTTTGTAAACCCTAGAAATCAACAGAAATGGATTTTCCAAGATTTTTTTATGCAAATCATCCCTTCTTGATGCACCACTTGGTGTAGTGTCATCATTCGGGGTTGTGGGCTGGTCCACCAAATTTGGGGTCACAAGTAAAAAGTTGTTAATGTAAAGTTGTTCAAATTTGAATCTGAACAGAAATGATTTTGGGGTACTTTGATCAAGTTAACCTTTTCCAAAACTTGTGCTATTTGGTCTAGATGCATAATTAGACCATTGTAGCATGTATACTAAGTTTGAGAGCATTTGGACAAGTTTGGCAATGTAAAGTTGCTCAAACTTCAAAATGGACAGAAATGGCTTTGAGGGGATTTGATGATGTTTTCTTGCTCCCTAAGGCATGAGGCTTGGCAAGATCATCAAATATGTCATATTTGACATGATAGATTTTCCCTAGAATTTTTAGAGAATATTTCCTTTGTAAATATTTCAAAAGCTTAAAATATCCAGAAAGGGTTTCTGAGGGATTTGCCCAATATTTTGAACATGACCATGTGTTGAAACTCATATATGGACAATATATGTCCTAAGAGTCTCTCTGAATTTTGAAAAATATTTTTGAAATAGTTAAATAATTTTTACCTATTAAAGACCATTTCTGGCCTAAAGAAAAAGCCTTTAAATAAAATAGGAAAATATCTTTTAAAATTATACCTTTGTGGTTTTGGGAGTCCTATACCTAATAGGATTCAAACATACCTTTTCAAAGATTTTTATCACCCTAAATCAAGTACTTGCAGTGCAATTCTCAATTCAGGGATTTTTGGAAAACTAATTTTTAAAAATACCCTTTGGCCAAAATATTTTTATAAGAATATACTATATTGTTCTATACACATGGTATGATCATTGGGCAGAAGTTTGGGGTAAGGAGATGAAGCTTAGAAGGTGAGGCTATGTTGACTTTTAAAGAGCACTTGCAATCAGAGAGAGGAAAATTCAATTTTTCCAAATAAAAGCCAAATGATGCAAAAAGTTTTTGTTGGTACAAATTTTCATGCTTTATTAATGCAATAACCATGTTACAAAATGCAGAGTGTGACACTGGGCGACCTCGTAAAAAAGCTATTCCTCATGCTTGAAGGTATGTTCTTTCATCCGACTAAATCAGAGACGTCGACTCATATTCCGACTGCTAACTCATCATGCTTTTCCCTGTCTAGAATTCTGCTAGAACTTTGAGGAGGGGACTGGGCATGTCGAGACGGGTCTCGATCCTGCCAATTCCCTCATCAAAGATGAAGTTGCGATGAACGTCTTGCGACAGGAGTCTCGCCTCACAAGCGCCACTGGCTACCTTGCTCGTGTGAAGGCGGTGATGTCCCAGATCGACACTGCGCTCTCGCGGGGATGGTGCATGAGAATGACCTCGAGTCTCTGATGACTCGACTCAATGAGATCCCTAGTCGAGTGCAGGAGTGGAAGAAGCCGTTCCCCCGGTGTGGTGCTGACATTGAGTTGTCCCTGGTGCGCGTGCACTGCAAGGAGGTGAAGGAGGAGAGGCTAGCTGCGCTCAAGGTTTCCAACACCAAAAAGCTCCAGTTCCAATCGTTCATGGAGACTTTCCTGGAAGCCGCCACTCGTATCGCTGACTGAATCGACCTGGATGAGTACGTCGCGCCGGCAAGTCCCCCTCCTCCTAAAGAGTGAACAAACTTTATGCTCCGATTCAATTTGCCTCGGAATGCCGAGTGGTTTTGTAACCGTTAAACTCTCGTGGGCTTGATGCCCGAGTACTTCTACCCGAATCTTGCGGGTTTTTATCTGAACTTGATTTTCCTTGGAATATGCTTGCCTTGCTTCTAATGCTTTTTGATCTCTTTGGTTCCGAGTGGACATTGTACTTGTGGCGCAGCTCGAAAGCCAGGTACATTGTAGTCATGGTATAGCTCGGAGGGTCGAGCCACATTGTACTTGTGTCGTAGCTCGGATGGTCGAGCCGCTTTGTATTTGTGGTAGAGCTCGAAGACCCAAGGTATATTGTACTTGTGGCGTAGCTCGGAGGGTCGGGCCACAATGTATGTGTGGCGGAGCTCGAAGGGTCGAGCCGCATTGTATTTGTGGCAGAGCTCGAAGACCCAAGGTATATTGTACTTGAGGCGTAGCTCGGAGGGTCGGGCCACATTGTATTTGTGGTGGAGCTCGAAGACCCAAGATATGTTGTACTTACTATGGCGTAGCTCGGAGTGCCACTGAGTCCCCGAGTCAGAGGGTTGCTCTTCACTCGGAGTATTTTTGGTAACATATGCGATTATGGAGTCGCAGCTAAGCCCCCGAGTGAGAGGGTTTCTCTTCACTCGGAGTGTTTTTTGTAACTTAGGCGATTACGGGGTCGCAGCTAAACCCCCGAGTGAGAGGGTTGATCTTCACTCAGAGTGTTTTTTGTAACTTAGGCGATTACGGGGTCGCCGCTAAGCCCCCTAGTGAGAGGGTTGCTCTTCACTCGGAGTGTTTTTTTGTAACTTAGGCTATTACGGGGTCGCAGCTAAGTCCCCGTGTGAGAGGCTTGCTCTTCAATCGAAGTGTTTTTTGT